>CM070506.1:11664535-12175683 GCA_036346375.1 Guadua angustifolia
GGACTATATTAGATCCTTAAGGTGCCTGTCCATGGCTCATTCGAGTCACAAATGGAGGTTTGGAAATTATGTCCTCAAACTCCCCAATGGAGGAAAACTATTATTGAAGGACACAAATGGATTGTTGGGCCATCTAATCAAGTTTGTTCCAATGGATCTAACAGAATTCCAGTTGAGCTCCATGTTCCTATATATGATGCTTGTCACAGGACGATGGAGGAACGCATCGACACACAAGAAGGCACTTAAGCAGAAATCGATAAACAACCAATATGATATAAACAAGATGAAACTAAACAAGTTTAAGTCATCCATTATATGAATTATGCCTTTTACCTCAAAGAGAGAATTATTTATTGTGCTATCAGACTTAGGGTATGGATGAAGATAAGAATCTTCACCTCAATCACAAATGGGCTAACAATTTATTCAATGGATTAGGCCTTGAACTCTTACCACCTTAAAATGCACAATAAAGAATTCTACTGTCAAGGAATATACACAGTTCAGTTTATAACAAGAGTTTAAAGCTTACTAACCAAACATGGCAGTATTTTCAGATCAGCAAGTGAATGCAAATTCTATCAGTCAACTACTGCTATTAGCCTACAATTGGTGACTGCTTTAGCAAGCAAGAGCTAGCAAAATATCAATTGTTGACATAGAACGAAATAAGCAATAACAGGTTATCAGTCATGTATAATTTGGACAGTTAAACAAGTAATTCTTTCTAGCATTCAGGGACTATAGTTCAAGGCCTAAGCCATATGAATAAATGTTCTGATCATTCCTATACCCAAGTTCATCATAGAGCACACCAATCTCAGACCCAAAGGCAACAAAGCAGCAATCTGAAATACTTACAGAAGAGCAGCACTCAAAGCTCAATGGAAGCATAATTAACATTTATCATCTAGCACTTATATATATATATATATATATATACAAAAAGACTATATTATTCCTCTTCATTACTCCCTCTATTAGAATATTAGAATATACATGGTGTATTTTGGTTTGGCTCATAGACCAAGGAGAACTGTGAAACCACTAATATATCCCTTGAACCGTCATATAGGATGTTAATTAATACATAAAATGGTGGGCAAGGAGTTAATGCATGCACGAGCTTCTAGTATTAAATCAGCACACCCGCATGTATGAATGCATTTACACCCGTACTTACTTGCACGAGAGATGTTTTCATGCTTTTCCTTTTAATATATATTTAAAAATAAATTTGAAAGCTAGAATGATATGTACTGAGAAACATAAGAAGTACTAAGCAAATGGCTATGTCAATTGGGCAATAATGTGTTGCAATGTTGGGAACTTTGTTTTTCCATGTTAACTCTGTAATGCTTTTGGTGTGGTGGATTGCAGCTGGGACTTGTGCCTTATTGTGATCTATTACGTTATTTAGCATTCATGTTGGTAAAGAAACCAGTTGCATCTGAAATATTGTTGGTCCAGCACTAGTCTATTTTCTTTCTTGCTTAATTATTCTGCATATAGTTTAGATAAATATTGATGTCTTGGTGAATTGGTCCAGATGTTCATCGGTGACGGGGCAAAACTTGTTCGAGATGCTTTTCAGCTAGCGAAGGAGAAAGCCCCCTGCATTATTTTTATCGATGAGATTGATGCAATTGGAACAAAGCGTTTTGATAGGTACATTTAGCATTGTTTTTGGCACCCATTGCTTTCTACATTGAGCACAATGAGTTAGTTTAGTTAATGTTTCAGTGCAATGTCTGCTTTTATATTTTTCTTTTTTGCCAAGAAACATCGTCTCTTCACATGTTGTGGTTGAAGTATGTCAGTTCGTGATTAAGTCCATACATCATTCTGATGTTGTTGCTCTTATTTTTATTTGGCCGATTCATCTCATGAAACAATACATTGGCTTGATCACTATGTTATGATTTTTGTATAATAATCTGTAGTTAAGATACAAACAAATGGGTGTCATATTTTATTTAATTTTGAAGGTTTGGTTGTTGGAAAGCTAGAGTGTTGCATTGGTGATTTGACTTTAATTTGGTATCTGGTGTGTGGTAGAATTTTCTCTGAGCACTGAAACAAGTAATAACAGTATTAATAATAATATCAGATATGGGCTGCTCAAAGCTATAATGTGGATTGCAAGACAGTACAACAGAACGAATCAACGGGTGCCCCTCATTTATGTCAAACTATACACTTATCAGGTCTGCCCTGACTACTGGTTATTTTTCTGAATGATGTTATGCTTTAGAAACTGTCCTCAGTTCAACATTCATCTTTGCACAACAACAGTGTCTTTTCAAAAGAAAAAATAGACTAGGGTATAGATTTTGCAAAATGTGGATTACTTCATTTCAGTTGCATTGTCTAGTGGTCATGACACATGGTTGCATGCATGCCATATGGATATATATTTTGTTTTGTGAAACATTAATACGTCATGTTAATCCATCTGAAAGGAACTTCATTCAATAGAGTTAAAACTTAAAAGAAGTAACAGTCTCGATGACCTACATCACAAATATACTTTGCAGATATGCCGAGCACTTGCTTATATACATATCCTTAACAAATGCAGGATGTCATGTTATTGACTGAATATAAAAATAGAATTGATTTGGTACATGAAGAGGTTCTATGCATGTAACAATTTTCTGTTTAACTATATGAAATATGCAAATATTGGCATCAAATTCTATACCCAGTAAAGAAGGTGCAATCTGATGTTGAATCGCATTTGTAAGTTATTACCGAGGCTATAGCGACGGCGTTGAACCAGAGGCTTCGAGTGGCGGTGCGGGCACGGCTTTGGAGTGGCGGCGGCACGGCTTGGAGACGGGGACCACGGACGACGGCGTGGTGCGGGAGGGGAAGGCGATGAAATTTCGGAAGTGCAGTAGGCGGGCTTAGGTTTAGCATATATAGAGGGAGTATCTGTGGCGGTTAATAATAATAACCGTCACAAATAATAGTTATCTGTGGTGGTTAATAATAATAACCATTACAGATAACTATTATCTGTGACCGTTATTATTATTAACCGCTACAGATAACTATTATCTGTGACAGTTATTATTATTAACCGCCACAAATACAGTCTACCTCGCCATATATACAGATGATTGGTAGTGTTCAAACTATTATCTTGTTCTGTTCTTGTCTTTACACAGTAAGATTTGCAACAAAAGTAACAAGAACATAGCATGTTCAAAAAAATAGCCCAAAAAAGGGATATGAAATTAGAACTTGTCCATACCATTCTTTTACCTGAAAAGTGCCTTTCTTTCCCTCTATTGAGTGCAATTCTTCTTCCATGAACAGTGTCCAAAGTTATTTAAATGTTTATATCCTAGAGCACATAAAAAATGAGTAAATAGAATTATTCAAGCTACTACATTTCCTTAATAGCCATAGAAACCTGAATTCAATTGAACAAGACTCCACTTTGGCGATGAGAAGAGTCGCGAGGGGAGAGGCCCGTCGCGTCGTCGAGATCCCAAAAGGAGGCGACGCGGGCGGAGGCGCCGTCGTGAGAGGAGGTGAGACTAACGGAGTTGACATTGCGAGAGGAGGCGATGCGGGTGGAGGCGACGCTCGCGAGAGAGGGGAGGCGGCGCTCACGAGAGGGGGAGAGTCGGGCGACGCAATGGGGAAACCTAACCCGACCTGGCGAGGCGCGGAAACTTTCCCCGCGGAGTTTCAGCCCAGTGGGTTTCCAACCCTGGAAATGGGCTGGGATCCCGGCCGAAATTTCAAAGTTTTCTCATCAAAATCATGCATATTTATTTCCTATTAATTCCACATAAATGTACATTTCTTACATCACATTTCCATTACTTCATATAAATGGCGACATGTTGCCATTACTCCTAGCTAATTATTTTCTTTCACAATTTGGCCTTCGTTGTGATCATCGCGATGATAGCTAACTTCTTCAGTGGTTTCTTCCTCGGGCTTGACGCTGTCGTCTATGAAAGGAGGCAACTCATCAAACTGGTTGTACTCTTCCTCATCCACGACATTCTCAACTCCAACGATCCTTCTTTTCCTTGCGTAACTACATGGCGCTTCTTATCCCGGTCGATTATGTAGAATACTTGTGCTACTTGATTCGCAAGTACGAATGGTTCGTCTCTGATCCGACATGTTCGATGTCCACGATGAGTAAAGCCGTACTTGTCCACCTTGACACCCTTCGAGTTGTACCCAATGACATCGAAACACCGAAATCTTGAAAATGATGTAGTCTAGCTCCCAAATCTCCTCTATGAACCCGTAGTAGTTGCTCTTCAGATCTTTGCTGTGTTGTCGTGAGGCATCTATCGGACACCACTGTTTTTGGTAAGTGCTCTTGCTATCGAGCTCTCGTGTAAAATGTATATCCATTGATGTCATATGCTTGCCATGTCGTGATTGTACCTGAAGGCCCTTTTGCCAACCACCTCAATGTAACACTCATTTCTTCACCAGACATGTGCTCCCTGAACCAATGACTGAATAAACGATTGTGCTCTTTTGTTATCCAAAGCTCTGACTTTCCTCGATTTTCCCTCTTTAGCTTACCCTTGTGTATGTCCATATACGGGTACACATCAACTGACTATTGCAATACTGTGAAATGGGCTTGTTCGAACAAAATATTATCGTAACAATTTGTAGATTTCTTTCCTATTACACCTTTCCCACCTAGCCTACCCTCATGGCGAGATACAGGCACTCCTACCGGTTCGATCTCCTCCACGTAATCGACCACGTAACTCAATAACCTCCTCGGTTGCATAACCTTCTACAATGGAGCCTTCTCGCGAGATCGATTCACGTACATATTTCTTCAAAACACCCATATACCTTTCAAATGGGTACATCTGATGCAGGAATATGGGGCCGCAAATATTTATCTCACTACAAGGTGAACAATAAGATGAACCATGATATCAAAAAATGATGGGGGAAAATACATCTCTAGTTGGCACAGAGTCTTTACCACATCAGCCTGAAGTTCATAAAGTCCAACGGGATCGATGACCTTCTGTGAAATCGCGTTAAAGAAGGAACACAACCTCGTGATTGCCTCTCGGACCTTGTCAGGCAAAATACCTCTAATTGCAATAGGGAGAATTTGTGTCATCATCACATGACAATCATGAGACTTCATGCCAGTTAACTTCAAATCTTTCATCGATACCAGTTTCTTGATGTTTGCGGAGTAACCGGACGGAACTTTCACACCAAGCAAGCACTTGCAGGGTTCTGTTTTCTCTTTCTTGCTCAAAGTGTAGCAAGCAGGGAAAGGAAAAGCCGGCCTTTCCCAGTGTCTTGAAGATGTAGCTTGGCTCTGATTTTCATGTCTTCTAGATCCCTTCGTGCCTTCAGTCCATCCTTTGTTTTGCAAGGAATATTCAGTAAAAGACCAACCATGTTGTCACATACATTCTTCTCTACATGCATGAGCCAGATCATTGTCGTCATCGACGACCAACCTATCCTCATCGGATCCATAACTGATGTCAGCTGCCATATCGTCGGCTCCGTCGTCATCGACGTTATCACGTTGAAGTATGATCTCCTCTTCACCGTGCCTTGTCCAACTTGTATAGCCAGGTACAAAACTCCTCCGGATCAAGTGCAAATGGATATAGTTTTTGTTCGAAAACATCTTCTCATTCTTGCAATCTACGCATGGACAGTGTATGTACTCCGTCTTCTTTTGCAAGCTGTTCTCCTTGGCAGCCCTTGAAAGTTCAAGCTCCATTAAGTTGGTTTTGGTGTTAATGACAAATCTAATATTGAGACTAAGTCTTTTGATAATCATAATATTGATTAGTCTCAATTGTTAATTAATGACAAATCTTTTTATGAGACTAACTCTTTTGTTGAGCTTAACTCTTATTAGTCTCTTTTGGATGAAAAAGATGGAAATATCAAAGTCTCATTGAAAAATGAAAAACCCAAGGTATGCACTCGTATTTATTTTATAATATCTTAATGCATATTTTGGATTCAAGTTAAAGGATGAACTATACCATTATTTAGACCTCAAGATGTGCATAATGTTTTCAATTCCATATATACATGAAAGCACATATTTAGGGGGAGTTCATACTTTACCTTGATGTTTCAATAGTATTGATCTACTCCATCTTTTTATATCAAGGATCATTACTTTGAAACAATCTTTTGAGTATATATAACTTGTGTAGTTGTAGTATACTCAGGTTAATATAGGATAAACTCAAATGCTATCTAAAATTGAATATGTGCATACTGATTCAAGTTCAATTATTTATATACACATATTTAATGAAGTTTATCCTACTATCGATGGTTTAAAATGTATTGATCTCTTTTCACCACTCCACATAATATTTGGATCATTACATTCCATCATATTGAGTATATGAAACTTGTGTAGTTATATATACTCATGTCAATTTAAATTAAGTTTAAATTGAGTTCGATTGTCTTTCAATTAACTAAAGAACATTTCATCATGTGTTGATGGTGTCTCTTTGTTGATTAAGGACAAGCGGAAAGTTGTTGAGTATAATGAAGCATTAGTTGCATCAAAGTACTCAAGACATCTTTTAATCATTCAAATTGATTTTGGTTGTACTCAATCGATCGTAGAGGCATCCATTATGTGTTAATGGAGTGCAAGTGATGATTGAGGCAACCATGTTTTTTGGACTAACCTTTTTCATGAGTTGTGAAGTAGGTTGAGTCCGAGAAAAAGAAATCGGGAACGGAAAGTCATCATGTGTTGATGAGCTTCAAGAGAAGATACCGAAGTGAAGAGAAGGGCTAGAGAAGGTTTATCATGTGTTGATGAACAAGAAGAAGAATTGATTTGATCATGGAGAGAATATGATTAGAAATCATAAAAGCTCCAAAAGGATCGCTAGAAGCAAAGGTATAACTAGCTAGGGCTAAGGATGTTTTCCTAGTCTTTTAGCGGTCTCGGTGTTTGGATGGGAGACCGGATTGCTAGTTAGGTGCCGTACTATTAAGAGGGGTTGAGTCTTTTAGCTTGAGCTTCGTCATGTGTTGATGAACTCAATCCAGTTCACTCTAGCTCACTCTCTTTGTTTGGTTTTTGCATGAGTTAAGTATTTGCATGTGTTGCAAATAAGGGAGCTCATACTTGCTTCTTATTGAATCTTAATCGATTTGGTTTTTGCATGGAGCTAAGTTTTGCATGTGTTGCAAAAGGTGAGAGCTCATGCATCGTGTTTTAGCTTGTGACTTGATCATGTGTTGATCATCACAAATGCTAAGTAAAGTTTATGTTTTGTATTTGCAAAATATGTTTTTGCAAAATGTTGATTTGTTATTTACAAATGTGGTTTGCAAATAAGTTAGAGGTTATGGGTTTCAATCCTAAAACATCTGTTGGCTTTACAAATGTGTTTTGCAAAGTGTCGGGATCATGTGTTGATCCTTACATAGCTAGAGGATTGATCTTATAGCTTTTCGGATTATTTACAAATGTGTTTTGCAAAATATTGGTGTTCATTTGATCTTGGAGCATGTGATTAAAATTTGCAAATATGTTTTGCAAGAATTGTTTTGATCATGAGTTGATCATCACATGGCTCAATATTTGATCTTGTTGACTCTTTCTAGCTTGTAGTCATGCCTTTCATCAAGTCTATGTGAGGGATTTGAAAAATAAGATTTTAGACTTAAATGACTACATTAGAGTTTGGTTTTGGTGATATTTAAAAATATCTATGGTTGCTTAAATCTTGAAAATGGGTGGAGATTGTTGCCCTCGTGATAAGCTTCGCATAGAATCAAAGATCATCTAAATCGGAGTTCGGAGTAAAAAGTTATGGCTGTTTTTGTGCTGCGGTGAGAGGTAGTACCGCTAGTACCTGAGCGGTACTACCGCTAGGGGGTGCAGTATTACCGCGCTTTTTAGCACAACGGCTAGTTTTCTAGCCATTGGCCGCTGAGGGGAGGTGCTACCGACCCAAGGGGCGGTAGTACCGGCCTCCAGGGGGTTTTTCGCCCACTTTGGCCCCAACGGCTAGTTTTTCTTATGGAGGCTACATAAAGAGCTTTGGGGGCTGGCATTTGAGTGTTGTTAGTTCCATTTAGTGTTTGGGTGAGGTGTTGTAATACCGCCACTTGTTTTATCAGGGTTTTTGGCCGGAATTTGTTTTGTCTTTGAGGGGCTTCATTTCTGTTGTTCCTTAGTCTTATTGTTTAGTGGCATCGAGTGGTTGAGTATTAGAGGGAGATTGGAAGAGGGGGAACCCGAAAGAATAAATCCCCACCTGGTTCCCTCTTTTTCCTCCTGGCGCCTACTATTTTCCCAGCCGAGCCCTCCCTGGCGCCTGTTATTTTCCCTGGCTGAAACCCCCCCTGGCGATTTCCACCCCTGGCCGACTTCCCTTGAGCTCCTACAGCCCTGGCGATTTCTTCCTAGCGCCTTGCCCTCCAGCCTCAGCCACGGTTTGCGCCCCTCCTGCCCTGGCCGGCACCCCTGCTACCCGCGGGCTGGCGTCTCCAGCTGCTCCCCATGGCCGACGACCCCTCTGCCCGGCCTGCTCGCGACCTCCCTTGGCACAGCTTTCATCCAAGACATCGATTGCTTGCAGCCTCTCCCCCACCTCTCTTCTTCCTCCATGAGAAGGATTGAGGTAAAACCCTAGGTCTTTGGGGGATTTTATTGCTTGCATGTAAGGTGTTTGATCAAATGTCCAGCTAGGATCCTTGTTTTGAGATGCTTGTAGATGACGGATCTTGAGTCTAGAGTGTTTTTGGAGTTTTCTGTTTTGGGCAGATTCTTGTCCGCGATTAGAACTGCTAATAGAAAATTCTACAAGTATATCTTGGGGGTCTGGCTATTGTAAAAGTTGTAGATAATCGAATTACCTTGCAATAGAGACCAAAATCACTAATTTTCGTTCATCCGTCTAAAAGTTATGGCTGTTTTGCTTAGGGCTGTCCAGAATGAGCCGAGGGGTCGGTACCCTCTATTCATCATCAATCTGGGAACAGCTGGTGCTTTGGCCAAGGGAATGGCTATGTTATTTTTGTAGCTTATTCCCTTGCGGTCGTTTTGAGTATGAGAACGTGAAAATCCGTTAAGCCAATCAAAAGTTGCGCTATTTGGAAGTCAATGACCTGAAATTTGGAATTTCAGCGAGCTCAGTTTTTACGGCTGAAATTTAGTGTGTGATTTGGTGGCCTTCGTGGCATCTCTCGCCTGAGTGGCTATGTCATAGCTATAGGTTAGCCTCTTATGGTTAAGTAGAGGTAAAGAACCCATTTTTCGACTAAACCAATTAGGAGTTAAGCTCTTTAGAGGGCGTGCTGTCTAGATTTCCTTCCGTCGGGTTTTCTTTTTGGGGACTGCTTATGCTAAGATGTAGCAGGGTTGCGTATATTGTTGTTGTAAACTATTTAGAATCGAGAATTTGAGTATGCGATGTTATTTCCAGGGGGAGTAGCGTCGGGAGAGGCTTCAACTTCTCGCCACTCCGCTCCTCTCGGTATAAGGCAAGTACATCGTGTGAATGCTTGAGATTATGACGTGATATAATGGTTGCATTAGTATGATCAATCTCTTTTGTGTGATATATGCTATTAATTGGTCGATGCAAGAAAGCAATGCTATGAACCGGCAATCCGAAATGTCTACGCTGTGATTTGATCCAAGGAAGGTTGTTTTCAATTTAATAACGTAAAGGTGCATTTCATATGATTCTATAGCTGTTTTTGGCAAATTGGCTAGTTGTATAATATGAAGGCGGTTATGTTTTGCTTAGATCCTTTGTACTAGATTTGGTTCAGATTCTTTTCTTATTCGTTGCAATTATTTTGGATTAGAATGGTGACGTCGTAATCAATATGCTTAACATGTATTGGACTTGTTTAAGTAGGATCTGGTGAAAACACTGCTTGTATGATTTCAAGTACCTCCCGATGGACGTTATGGGTAGATTATTGCTTGTATGATTGCAAGTGCTTTATAATGAGTATTGCATGGTAGAGCATCGCTCGCTTATTGTTACACTTAATTGCCTTACCGAATGCATGTGTTCTATTACCAAAGTTACTCATGAATAGAATTAGAGTAATGTGGATGGTAAGTTAAGGATGAGAGGAGTTGCCATTCGGGTATGCGATTATGACTGTACGGTGGTAATGACGAGAATGAATTTATTTAAGGGTCGACCTAATAGTAAGAGCTGTGGTTGCATCATATGCATTCATGTGCATAGAAGAGGAGGATTTGACCCCGCATGAAATAGGGTGGGGCGAGGTGTGGCATTGACAGGTGCACACCTAGCTATACCAGTATAGGCTTTAAAAGGTGCATATGGACATTCAAGCATAACTGTATTGCATAACATCGAGTGATGGTCAATGTGTGATTGTGACAAATTGGGTGTTTTATGACGAAGTCTGATGCAGTGCATGTTACTACTAATGATGAATGGTAATGGATGATCCTTAAGTTGAGGGAAGTTTTTAGGTTATGGTTGGGTCGAGTCGTGAACTCATCCAATGTTGGCATGAGGTAAGTGAAATACATGAGCCTTGTAGTCGATGGGGTAACAGACGGTGTTTTCCTTATATTGCAAACCTGTTAATTTGATACGAGCAATATGAGCATGTTACTGAGTTAATTACTTTAATTGGTATTGTTATTGTCATTACTAGTTACTGTGCTTGGCTGAGTCTTCGACTCACGCTTGTTTGCTTATGGTTTGTAGGTACCTTGAAGCGGCATGCACGGAGGGAATAGTCGCACGAACACGTTTAGCCACCACAATTACATACTAATTTATCATTTCAGATCTTAATATGTTCTTGGCAGGTAATTTAAGTGTGGTGGATGTTTGTGCGTGGTTCGTTATCGTTAGTTGCCACATGTTGTTGTTATATTAAATGCTGTCTTTTGTCTACTGAGTGGATGTCCTACTTTCTAGAGAGGTCTTGCCGAAATTTTCTAAAATTCGGTGGCTTAGCTTTAAACTGGTTTAGAGAGTTTACAGGTCGGTTTAAATCTTTTATTAGAAGAAAAATGTTAGTGACTCGTTCGTTGAGTTCTTAGTTCAATTGAACCTCTCTGTCGAGCTTTTAAATTCTTGGGTCTTGTTGGGGACACTCTGGACAAGTTGGTTCCGGAGTGTTGTAAGCGTCATTTCGGGTCTTTTGGTAGCATTCGCGGTGCGTTTGACGCCGGGGTGTTACAGTTGGTATCAGAGCGGGCTTCAGGTCCGTGGTACTTGAATGTAGTGAGTAATTCTAGAATGAATTAAAAATTTTGCTATATGAAAGTAGAAACATGGTTTAGGTTGAACCTTTAAAATGTGGCCCTTGGGCAATAACCTTAAAACTTGAGGTAGAATGGTTAATTAATTTAAAACTTGACACACTCTGATGCACAGTAGGATGGGTATGGGTACATTGCATTGCGCCTAAATGTTGAGTGCTAAATTTATTGTTGCATTTTGCTTTAACTATGAAAGGACTGTTGGAATCAGTACGCTTATGTTTATGTAATTGGTTAAGCCGAAAGGTTTCGACCATGTTCCTTTGGCCGAGTTGTGGGTCTTGTTTGTGGGTGGGACTGGTTAGTGCCACCTCTTGCTGTTTGGGAAACCTCTCGTTCTTGAGTAAATGCGTTTTAGCAAGAGTAATTTAGAAGGTAAGGAGGGAAGTGTAATACTACAAACCTCGTTCCAATATTTTTGGGCCTTCCGCTGGGTGAGTTGGGCCCATCTGGCAGGTAATCTCAGGGGAGGTTGGCTATTTTGGGGGGGTTAAAAGTTTTAGGTTGGGAAGGGTATTTTCGGAATTACCTTCTCCACCTACTTTTCCTACCTCATTTCTCTCCCTTCCCATTGTGTGGCTGTGATTCATCTTCTTGGCAAAGATTTTTCCAGCCTGCCTCAATCCTGCCGAAACCTCCTCTTCCTCCCATTTTTCCCTACCGGCACCCATTTTCTTCGGTTCTAGCTCCTGCGCCATGGGCTGAGGCTTCCAGCTGCTGCTCCCAGCCGATTCCTCCCAGCTGCCCTGTTCTCCCCTGGCGATGGCACTCCCTGGCCGACTTCTCCCTGCGCCTCTTCTCCCAGCCAGCAGCGACAACACCAGCTAGCAGCAGCGCCACCCTCCTCTGGTACCCCTCCGGCCAAGCCCCAGCTGGCGGCACTCCTCCCTTCCATCCGGCAGTAGCAGCAGCGCTCCTGGGCCCCCTTCTAGCCGGCGCCCTCCTCCAAAAGCGGCAACCCCACTGCTCTCCTTGCCGACGCCCAAAGAGATGAAAGAACAGTAGCAGCAGCCACCAGAGCTGCAGCAGCGCCGGAAGAGGTGCCTCCTCCCTCTGGCGGCCGGCGTCGTCCCCCTCCTTCCTCTCCCTTTGTGTGGTAAGTGGGGGTGAAGTGCTAGTTGTGGAGGAATGAGTGTAGCCAAGGTGTTTGATGAAATGTATGCTAAGAGTATAGTGGTTTCTTTGTGCCTGCCATGTGTTCGATGTAATGCCTAGAAGGTTTATGATGTGGTATCATAGTGATTTCGGTGAGTTAGGTTGAGCCATGGGATGGGAAGGCAAGAATCGTTGCATTTCTAAATTGTGTGCATACCTTTATATCCATGCCTGCTAGTTCTATTCTTCTGATGTGAGCATGAGTAAAGAAAGTATGAGGTTTGATTAATTGTAGGGTTATCTACGATTTGGTCTTCTCATTAGTTGCGTAGGTGCATACTAGCCTTGAGTAATGTACAGAATGTTTCATTTTCGTGCTCCCTGATCGGTGATAGCATTTAGTTGTTGGCTAATGACTAATATGTTTCCTATTACTGTTTCATGTAAGAAAAATATGAAATACCAGAAAAAAATGTTTAGCATTATATCTCATATTGGCATTTTGGGTTCTTGTGTGTTGTGATGGTGAATTAACGAGTACTGGACCCTTGTGAGCAACTTGCATAACTGGGAAATTAATCTCCGTGCTCTTGTGCATTGGGGTAAATATGTTTATATGGTTGAGTTGTGGGAATAATAATCCCCGTATTGCGAATTTTGTGTTGAGGCTATTGACTTACTGATGAATATGGATTCTATTTATGTCTAACATGATGATTCTAAGAGATGTTCTAGCTTTCAGGTTTTCTTTGAGTTGCCAAATGAAAACTAATAAGATAATTGTTGGCATGATAGTGTAGAATATTTTTTATCTGAGTCAACCTAAAAGTGGAGCTTTATGGTTATAGTTGGGAGCGTAAAGTATTACAAAAAGGGTATGGCTTGTAAAGCGTTTTTGACAGTTGTTTGTGGAATAGTTTGGGAGTGGCATAGCATCTTCTTCACGCCACTCCGCTCCTTCCGGTAAAAGGCAAGTGCATTCCCTAGAATGTGGCTAGGAGGATTAATCAATTGTTTGCTCATAGTGTACGTAATTGCCGATGAATACGCAAGAGGTAAGTTTTGCTTGAGTATAGCTAGAAGGTGCTTCATCTTATGAAAATGTTTATGATGATTAAAAGGTTAAGGAAGGGATGCAAGTACACTGTATTATTGAGTGTGGATGTGTGTTCATATGTGGTGCTTCTTAATTTAATTGTTGCTCTGTTATTTAGATGAACTCTATCTGAGACCGAGTATTTAGTAAGGTTGATTATAGCGAGTATGTTGTTTGAGTGGTTGGGGCTAACATGAGTTTGGTTCCAACGGTTCAGTCATTTATGAAGATAGTATATGTGAGCATCTAATTGCAAGTGTATTGTGTGAACATGGCTCGGGGCCGTAGGATGTAGTTGCATGACAGAAACGTTATGAGTTGCCATGTCTTATGGTTGAATCTGATTTTACTAGTATCGCTGGTGACTTATGAATGTGAGAAATTGGCTATGTGTATGTATATGGTTATGGTATGTTAGTGTTGGCATTGAATGAAAAGTTGCATTTCATTCATGAAAATTGCATTTGTGCATTCATAATGGAAGAGGCGACCCATTCTGATGCGGGCCTCTGTGTTCACACGTAGTGAACACGAAAGTCCTACCTCGTAGTCCCATTCATCGAGGTGGATGGGAGCGAGACAGTAAGAGTAGGCACCTTCCATCTACGGGATGGGAGGGACATGAGGGTGCACACCGACGGGTGGGCACTTTCGGCGAAGACAATGCGTGCATGACAATGAGCATTCATGTGCATGGCAATGAGCATTTATGTGCATTGCATCTTTAATAATGAGTGTTGTGGTAAATGGCGTGTCATATGTATGGTGATTTTGGTAATTGAAGGTTGAATCTTGGATTCATCCCAAAAAGGGAAGGTTGAATTGAATTTGATGAATTAGCGCATTTCTTTGCCCTGCGAATTATGTTGTATGAATATCGTGGAGTGAAGTCAAGTTATAAACTTATATGCAATAGATGAAAATGGTTTGAGTTACAACGAGGGTAGTTGAGTCGGAGATATTGTGACTTAGAGTTAAGTAATGCTTCTTTGGCGTTGAATGGATGTATTATCAAGTTGATGGTTTGTTTGCGGTAATGTTCTTGTATGGTCAAGTTATTACTTTATACACATATTGTCCGGATGTTGTTTCATTAATATTACTTGCGCTTCTAGTCAAACACTTGTTCTGCTTATAGTAAATTGGAATTGTTACTCTCGTGTACTTTGCTGAGTCATCGACTCACGCTTGTTTGTTGTGTTGTTGCAGGTACTTTGAAACCGGCATGCGTGGGGGAGTAGTAGCACAAGCACGTTTGCATCAAACCATTTAATTGATTTGTAAAGCCGGATTGTATGGATTATGGTTGTAATATGTCGTTTGTCGTGGTGTAGTTATTAAGTTCTGTTAGTTGTGTGGTTGATTAACTAAGGACCTGCTAGAATGATATTATAACTGCAATTGTTTTCCTGTCTGCTGAGTGGATGTCCTGCTGTTTAGAGAGGTCATGCCGAAATTTTGTAAATTTCGGTGGCTTAGTTTCTAAGCCGATCTTAAGTTTAGAGTCTTGGTAGCATCCGTGGTGCATTTGAGCTCCGGGGTGTTACAGTTGGTATCAGAGCGGGCTTCAGGTCCGTGGTGCTTGAATGTAGTGAGTAATTCTAGAATGAATTAAAATTTTGCTGTATGAAAGTAGAAACATGGTTTAGGTTGAACCTTTAAAATGTGGCCCTAGGGCAATAACTTTAAAAACTTGATGTAGAATGGTTAATCAATTTAAAACTTGACACACTCTGATGCACAGTAGGATGGGATGGGTATCATTGCATTACGCTTAAATGTTGTATTTTAGCTTTGATGTCAATTGTTAAATTTTTTTTTTGTTGCATATTGCTTTGATTATAAAAAAAGGGATTGTTTGAATCATTGTTTTCGTCCTTGTACTTCTGGCCGTGTTAAGGGTCTTGGTTGTTGGTGTGGCCAGTTAAAGCCACCCTTTGAAGCTTGAAGGCTTCTTTTAGATGAGGGTAGTCATCCTTTGCGTCACAGTTAGAGAGTGGGTAGAGGAAGTTGGATTCTTTTGCCTTCAGTGGTTGGGAACAAAGAGAAAGGGACTGGTGATGAATCCTTTTGGAATTCAGTTGCTACCATTTTGGTGTTCAGTTTGATTGTTTTGTTTTGTGGCGAAAGGTAAGGCACTGTTCTCGTGGTTGTTATCTCTCCATTTAAGAAAGTTATTGAAATTCTTGGTGCAAAACTTAAGTCGTGTGGATTTTCAGTGTTAAGGTCTTATCGGAAAGGATTTGACTGATCATTTGTTTTCTTCTTGTATACATCTTCCTTGGTGGAAGATGTAAATCTTGAGATTTACTTGAAGAGCTTTTGAATACCAGAGTTAGGCATTTGAGAATCGAGTTTCTTTGTGATTTATGGATGGGTTTCCCTAGAAAGAAAATTGTTTATTGGTGTTGTTCATGTTTGTGAATTGTTGTGTTATTTAAGGGTTGGGGTCGCATCTTGCCATCTTGTTCTTTTTTCAGTGGGTAGGTGACCCCCGAGGATGTTGTGACTCTAAGCCTGTGATGCATGGTTAGAGCATCGAGATGATGTAAAGTACCAAGTTGATTAAAGTGAATTTGTGATGGTAAGTGATTCGAAGTGAAAGGTGACTAGTATTTTATGTGAACTATTGCGAGTCAGGGAATTGATTGGGAGTACGGGATTGCGTACCATTAAAGCTAATATTGATATTGCTTGAGGAGGTTAAGGATCTTTTGTTTGATGAATTGATTATAGCAAGGGATGGGGTAAAGACATGAGGATTGTTGGTTTATGTTGTTTTTGGGTCAAGTAAATTGCGGATCAACTAAATGGCTTAATCGATGTGTAATTACAGAATGGGTATATATATATATGGAATGGTTGTGTGAATGATTGATGGTTCGTTATAGTTAGTGGACCAAACGAAATTATTGATGCACGTAATATGCTCATGCCTGTTGGACTTTTTAGGATACCTGTGGTGAATAGGAAAACCCATAATGGAGAGCGTATTGGAATACTAGAAATGTTGCGATTCGAGTTAAACCTACTCTTAAGGGTTTATGGATTCCATTGATTGTATGAATATCTGGGAGCGCATGCCTTTTTTGTTTAAGTTGCGGAGTTGGTTTGATGAGTGAAAATGGGGATGGAGTAATTTTGAAGTAATCGGTTGATGGATTTTGGAACACGTTATTTCATTGAAGTATGCCAAACTTTTGTCCTGGCTAAGTTGTTTAGCTTATATGAATGAATTTGGGATTTGCACCTAAGAGTGTATGATTGGATTGCGCTACGTAGCGTACAAAATGAATTAACTTTGGAACTTATATTTGAAGGAAACAGATACGTATGAGGGATGGTGATGGAAGTTCTTGAGCTGAAAATAATTGTAACTCTATTTTGTCTAGAGCCGGATTTGATTAGAGTTGTGTGATGTGTTGGCGAGTATTTCAGAGTGTGAATCTGGTGAATATTTCGTAAGTGATTCTGTGGGTGAAGTGATTTTTGTTGGGGACGAGTTTCTTTTTCTCTTGAGGAAGAATATAACGGTTTAGGGTACAGATGCTTAATTTGAGGATCGGGTTCTTCTGCCGAATGTTGATTCTGGGTTAGCTGGAGAGGCTTTGCCTTGATTAAAGTAATCTGAGTTGTCTTTTGGTTTTATGAGAGCTTTTATCAACAACTTGCGTGGGGTTCTCTTTTAATTGGAAGTTTTCCCCGAGGCGAATTTTATTGCATTGATTTGAAAGTGTTAAAGGTTTTTATGATGTTCGAGGATTGGGTCTTCTCTTGTGAATTTGGCACTGGAAGGAGATTATGAGAGATGATTGGGCTCTATCAAGATCCCCTCTCAGGTAGAGTTTAAGGCTTTGGGCTCATGATGGTGTACGTGGTTCAGTTGGTCAAAAGGGGGATTGTAAGTCCTTTGTGTTCTAGCTGGAGTTAAAAGATATGGAAGCTTATGGTATAATGTTGAGTATAATAAAGAGAGTTGAGTTTCGCTGGTCATTGGGATTGCGGCTGTAAAAGTTCAATGCAGTGTTTCTCTTGAAAATTGAGATTTTCTTTGGTGTGTATTCTATCGCATTAATTGAAGAAGATGAAAGTGGTCAGTTTCGCTAAAGAGAATCGAGGGATTTTGGGTGGATAATAATTGAGGATTATACTTTTGATGTGGTTCCTTGATGGTAATATTGTCACCATTTCTATCGTGTGATTGAACTTTTGGATTAAGACGGTTGTAGCGAAGGATTTCTTAATTTGCTGTGTAATGTTCTGTAGTGAGCATTTACTTTGGGCAGTGGTCCTTTGGGATTTTGACCTATTGCTTGTTTTGACTGAGTTCTTGCGTGAGAAGTTGCACTTAATTGAGCTAAGTCAAATCATTTTGTAAACCGTTGGATTTGCGGTTTTGGTTCATCATTCATAGCCGTTGGAGTTCTTGCGAGTGTGTTGTGAGGTGGTAAAGAAAGTCAAGACCTTTGTGTTTTTGTTTTGCATAGTTGGCACTCTTCGAATTCGGGGCCGAATTCCTTTTAAGGGGGGGAGAGTGTAATACTGCAAACCTCGTTCCAATATTTTTGGGCCTTCCGCTGGGTGAGTTGGGCCCATCTGGCAGGTAATCTCAGGGGAGGTTGGCTATTTTGGGGGGGTTAAAAGTTTTATGTTGGGAAGGGTATTTTCGGAATTACCTTCTCCACCTACTTTTTCCTACCTCATTTCTCTCCCTTCCCATTGTGTGGCTGTGATTCATCTTCCTGGCAAAGATTTTTCCAGCCTGCCTCAATCCTGCCGAAACCTCCTCTTCCTCCCATTTTTCCCTGCCAGCACCCATTTTCTTCGGTTCTAGCTCCTGCGCCATGGGCTGAGGCTTCCAGCTGCTGCTCCCAGCCGATTCCTCCCAGCTGCCCTGTTCTCCCCTGGCGATGGCACTCCCTGGCCGACTTCTCCCTGCGCCTCTTCTCCCAAGAATGACAACACCGGCTAGCAAGAAGCCCACCCTCCTCTGGTACCCCTCGGCCAAGCCCGGTGGCAGCACTCCTCCTTCCATCCGGAAGTGCAGCAGCGCTCCTGGGCCCCCTTCTAGCTGGCGCCCTCCACCGGCAAGCAGCCTGGCTCTCCTTGCGACGCCAAAGAGATAAAGAACGGCAGGCAGCAGCCACAGAGCTGCAGCAGCCGGAAGAGGTGCCTCCTCCCTGGCGGCGGCGTCGTCCCCTCCTTCCTCTCCTTTGTGTGGTAAGTGGGGTGAAGTGCTAGTTGTGGAGGAATGAGTGTAGCCAAGGTGTTTGATGAAATGTATGCTAAGAGTATAGAGGTTTCTTTGTGCCTGCCATGTGTTCGATGTAATGCCTAGAAGGTTTATGATGTGGTATCATAGTGATTTCGGTGAGTTAGGTTGAGCCATGGGATGGGAAGGCAAGAATCGTTGCATTTCTAAATTGTGTGCATACCTTTATATCCATGCCTGCTAGTTCTATTCTTCTGATGTGAGCATGAGTAAAGAAAGTATGAGGTTTGATTAATTGTAGGGTTATCTGCGATTTGGTCTTCTCATTAGTTGCGTAGGTGCATACTAGCCTTGAGTAATGTACAGAATGTTTCATTTTCATGCTCCCTGATCGGTGATAGCATTTAGTTGTTGGCTAATGACTAATTTGCTTCCTATTACTGTTTCATGTAAGAAAAATATGAAATACCAGAAAAAAATGTTTAGCATTATATCTCATACTGGCATTTTGGGTTCTTGTGTGTTGTGATGGTGAATTAACGAGTACTGGACCCTTGTGAGCAACTTGCATAATTGGGAAATTAATCTCCGTGCTCTTGTGCATTGGGGTAAATATGTTTATATGGTTGAGTTGTGGGAATAAGAATCCCCGTATTGCGAATTTTGTGTTGAGGCTATTGACTTACTGATGAATATGGATTCTATTTATGTCTAACATGATGATTCTAAGAGATGTTCTAGCTTTCAGGTTTTCTTTGAGTTGCCAAATGAAAACTAATAAGATAATTGTTGGCATGATAGTGTAGAATATTTTTTTATCTGAGTCAACCTAAAAGTGGAGCTTTCGTGGTTATAGTTGGGAGCGTAAAGTATTACAAAAAGGGTATGGCTTGTAAAGCGTTTTGCGACGGTTGTTTCAGGTGGAATAGTTTCGGGAGTGGCATAGCATCTTCTTCACGCCACTCCGCTCCTTCCGGTAAAAGGCAAGTGCATTCCCTAGATTGTGGCTAGGAGGATTAATCAATTGTTTGCTCTTAGTGTACGTAATTGCCAATGAATACGCAAGAGGTAAGTTTTGCTTGAGTATTGCTAGAAGGTGCTTCATCTTATGAAAATGTTTATGATGATTAAAAGGTTAAGGAAGGGATGCAAGTACACTGTATTATTGAGTGTGGATGTGTGTTCATATGTGGTGCTTCTTAATTTAATTGTTGCTCTGTTATTTAGATGAACTCTATCTGAGACCGAGTTTTTAGTAAGGTTGATTATAGCGAGTATGTTGTTTGAGTGGTTGGGGCTAACATGAGTTTGGTTCCAACGGTTCAGTCATTTATGAAGATAGTATATGTGAGCATCTAATTGCAAGTGTATTGTGTGAACATGGCTCGGGGCCGTAGGATGTAGTTGCATGACAGAAACGTTATGAGTTGCCATGTCTTATGGTTGAATCTGATTTTACTAGTATCGCTGGTGACTTATGAATGTGAGAAATTGGCTATGTGTATGTATATGGTTATGGTATGTTAGTGTTGGCATTGAATGAAAAGTTGCATTTCATTCATGAAAATTGCATTTGTGCATTCATAATGGAAGAGGCGACCCATTCTGATGCGGGCCTCTGTGTTCACACGTAGTGAACACGAAAGTCCTACCTCGTAGTCCCATTCATCGAGGTGGATGGGAGCGAGACAGTAAGAGTAGGCACCTTCCATCTACGGGATGGGAGGGACGTGAGGGTGCACACCGACGGGTGGGCACTCGGCAGTACCGGTACGTGCATGACAATGAGCATTCATGTGCATGGCAATGAGCATTTATGTGCATTGCATCTTTAATAATGAGTGTTGTGGTAAATGGCGTGTCATATGTATGGTGATTTTGGTAATTGAAGGTTGAGTCTTGGATTCAACCCAAAAAGGGAAGGTTGAATTGAATTTGATGAATTAGCGCATTTCTTTGCCCTGCGAATTATGTTGTATGAATATCGTGGAGTGAAGTCGAGTTATAAACTTATATGCAATAGATGAAAATGGTTTGAGTTACAACGAGGGGTAGTTGAGTCGGGAGATATTGTGACTTAGAGTTAAGTAATGCTTCTTTGGCGTTGAATGGATGTATTATCAAGTTGATGGTTTGTTTGCGGTAATGTTCTTGTATGGTCAAGTTATTACTTTATAAACATATTGTCCGGATGTTGTTTCATTAATATTACTTGCGCTTCTAGTCAAACACTTGTTCTGCTTATAGTAAATTGGAATTGTTACTCTCGTGTACTTTGCTGAGTCATCGACTCACGCTTGTTTGTTGTGTTGTTGCAGGTACTTTGAAACCGGCATGCGTGGGGGAGTAGTAGCACAAGCACATTTGCATCAAACCATTTAATTGATTTGTAAGGCCGGATTGTATGGATTATGGTTGTAATATGTCGTTTGTCGTGGTGTAGTTATTAAGTTCTGTTAGTTGTGTGGTTGATTAACTAAGGACCTGCTAGAATGATATTATAACTGCAATTGTTTTCCTGTCTGCTGAGTGGATGTCCTGCTGTTTAGAGAGGTCATGCCGAAATTTTGTAAATTTCGGTGGCTTAGTTTCTAAGCCGATCTTAAGTTTAGAGTCTTGGTAGCATCCGTGGTGCATTTGAGCTCCGGGGTGTTACAGGAAGGTTGGTTTCTTTGGCTTTCGATGTTTGGAGTTAAAGAGAAAATCTTAGCGATGAATCCCTTTGGATTGCTTTATTGTTGTGTTCGGTTTTGTTGGATTCTTTGGTTTTTGTTGGTTATCGTGGGTTGCCTTGTGGAGAAAACTATTGTAGTTGTTGTTCTCTCCATTTACGGAACTTATTGAAGTTTTCTTGGTGCAAAACTTAAATCGTGTGGATCTTCGGTGTCAAGGTTTTATCGAGAAGTATTTGGTTGATCATTTGGTTTTTCGCATGCATCTTTTTTCGTTTCTAGAAGTTGTTTCCATTGGAGCTTGGGAATTCGAGAGTCGAATTCTCTTATGATTTATGCTTGAGTCTTTTGGAAAGAGAGATAGTTTTTGTTGTTGTTGTTCATGCTTAAGAATCGTGGTTTTTCTTTAAAGCTTGTGTACATGACTCACGAGGATATTCAAGGCGTTAAGTGTATGATGAGTAGTGAACTTCCAGATAAGGAGGGTTACTGATTTTGTTAAAGAGAACTTGTTGGTTATTTAAAGACAACCACATTTATTGCGTGGTACAGAATGACTAATTGGAATGGTAGGTGATTTTAAAGTGAAAAAGTTGATTAGAGTTATTACAATGGTGGTGAGTCATGAAAATTGCTTGGAGGTTCAAAATTTGTGTTCCGGTAAGTCTAGTATTGATCAAGATTGAGAGGGTCTAGAATCTTCTATGGATGAATTTATTTTAGTAAGATGTTGATGTAAAGTACCGGAGTATATTAGCGCCAAGGCATGAGAGTTGTTGATTTATGTTGCTTATGAGTCAGTTAAATGGTGGATCGACAAAATGATTTAATCGATGCGAAATTAAAGAATGAATATATATGGAATGGTTGTATGAATGATGGGTTTTTGTCTTTGATAAATATCTATCTGGGAGAATGGCTGGTTTGTGGCCATAGTTTGCGAGTATGGTATCTATAAGAATATAGAAGTTATTTGTGATCATAAAGATATAAATGTGGAGAATATGCATAAGAATGTTGGGAATGGCATTTGCATAAGTGCATTCATGAAAAGTGTATCAAGCCAGGTCGGTGAGAAAGTCATATGGAATATGACTAATCCGGAGTGCTTAGAGATCCTACCCCGTTGTCCCATCCTTCGGCGTGGATGGGAGCAAGAAAGATAGCGTGAGGACCCGCCATCGGGTAGCGGCAAGTCCTGCTTTCAGGCCCTTCCACGGGATGGTGGGGTTTGAGGGCACGCATCGCCGGGTGGTGCTCGGCAATACCGGTATGTGCTAAAAAAAGAGTTGAGACATGCATAATGCATCATGTAGGCAAGTCCTGTTTCGACAGGCCCCTTCCACGGGATGGTTGGGTTTGAGGGCACGCATCGACGGGTGGTGCTCGGCAATACCGATATGTGCTTAGAAAAGAGGCATGATGCATTGCATTGCATTGCATAAATGAGAATGTGACTGAGGAAGTATATGAGCATGTGAACGAGAAAGTCTTCATGGATTGTTTCCATGGTTGGTGATGTGTTGGCACGTATTTCAACGTGTGAACCTGGTGAATGTTTTGTAAGTGATTCTGTGGGATTAGTGTGAGGGGTTTTGCTTGGATAAAAGCAAGATGATCTTCTTTGGATTAGTGTGTTGTGTTGCTTTTAATCGAGTGATTCTTCGATGTGAAGCTTTCCACCTTAGGGCTCAAGGTGAGGGGCCTGGTTTATGTTGTTAAGATAATGGAGTTCTCTTTGATTTTGTGACTGCTTTTGAATAAAGTTTGTGTGAAGTTTCTCTTCTCAGTTGAGTCTTCCCTTGTCATGCATTTTATTGCTTTGATTTCAAGCTGAGGAAAGTAGCTAGCCTTGTTAAATGAATCGAGATTTACTTTGCTCTCTTGTGTGAGACAAAAAAAATGTTGGGTCGTGAGTTCTGGTGGAGTGTAATTTAAAGATTTATGCTCTTTGTTTTCGATCATCGGGCAAGATCGTCCTAGAAGGATAACCTCGTATGGATGGGACTTAATGAAGTCCTAATTGGGGTTAACTGTTAATGGTATATGGATTTAATGTGGAGAGTAATGAGAAGTGTTCCTTGCCGTGGTTCCGACCTTTGTGGGAGGATCATTTTGATCGCGTTGTCCCTGGGTTGTGTGGGACTTTGTTGTTGGTGATCTGGGTGGAATCAGTCACTAAGTGTTTTATTTCCTTAAGTTTGTAGGAATCCTCGGTTTTATGGGTTAGACTCAATGTGGGTCAGTCGGAAACGGATGGTTCAGTTGTGAACTTTTTCTTTGAGTGGTGGTCTCGTTGTATGAAACAAGTTGTAAGAAGGTCAAGTACGATTTTGGGTTGTGAGGAAATTTGATTAGTGTTCTGTGGGGCTAATCATTTCGATAGTAAATAATGATTCTTGATCCTGTTGTTTGCAAGGGCAACTATTGAAAAGATAAAAGTTGTGATTTGATTTCCTAAGAGGATTCCGGTGTTAAGTGGTTAGAACTAGTGGTATATTCGGATTTGGTTAGAAGTTTGTTAGATTGAAAAAGCCTTGTGTGGCTCCGTGGTTGAAGCTAAGTGAACGACCCATGGTATAGCTATGATAGGGTGGGCTAGCTCGTTCGATGATATGGTTTGATAATGGTTATATGGTTGTAAAGGTTAATTATTGAGGAGAAATGTGAATCAGAGTTTCCTTTGTTCTTAGAGGATGTGGGGACTAGAACCCCAACTGTTCAATCGAATAGAATTCAGTGATTTGGTGAGAAATTGGTTGGATGTTTAAAAAAGTGTTGTGACTTGCGCTAATCGTGTCAACATGAGGCTGATAATCTGTGGTACAAGTTGGGAATTTTGGCCGCCTGTCCGGTTCCAATAACGCCTTCGTGTGGGGAACGTGAATTCTTAAGTTGAAAAGAGAAGTGACTCGAGTTTTGGAGTCTCGTGTGTGAGAAGTACCTAACTTTGTTCTTTTTGGGTATTTTCGCTTTGTCAATCTGTTTCCGTTGTTCTTCTCGGTGTTCTTGTGGTGTTCAGAATTCGAGGCCGAATTCTGTAAAAGGGGGGAAGAGTGTAATACCGCCACTTGTTTTATCAGGGTTTTTGGCCGGCATTTGTTTTGTCATTGAGGGGCTTCATTTCTGTTGTTCCTTAGTCTTATTGTTTAGTGGCATCGAGTGGTTGAGGATTAGAGGGAGATTGGAAGAGGGGGAACCTGAAAGAATAAATCCCCACCTGGCTCCATCTTTTTCCTTCTGGCGCCTGCTATTTTCCCAGCCGAGCCCTCCCTAGCGCCTGTTATTTTCCCTGGCCGAAACCCCCCCCCCCCGGGCGTTTTCCTCCCCTGGCCGACTTCCCTTGAGCTCCTGCAGCCCTAGCGATTTCTTCCTAGCGCCTTGCCCTCCAGCCTCAGCCACGGTTTGCGCCTCCCCTCCCTTGGCTCTCCCTCCCTTGGTGCATGTTCCCCCTCGCCTGCCGGGCACCCTGCTACTCATGGTCAAGGCGTCTCCACTGCTCCCCATGGCGGGCGACCCCTCTGCCCGCCTGCTCCGCGACCTCCTAAGAAGAGCTTCATCCAAAGATCGATCGCTTGCAGCCTCTCCCCCACCTCCCTTCTTCCTCCATGAGAAGGATTGAGGTAAAACTCTCGGTCTTTAGGGGATTTTATTGCTTGCATGTAAGGTGTTTGATCAAATGCCCAGCTAGGATCCTTGTTTTGAGATGCTTGTAGATGAGGGATCTTGAGTCTAGAATGTTTTTGGAGTTTTCTGTTTCGGGCAGATTCTTGTCCACGATTAGAACTGCTAATACAAAATTCTGCAAGTGTTTCTTGGGGGTCCGGCTGTTGTGAAAGTTGTAGAAAATCGAATTACCTTTCAATAGAGACCAAAATCACTAAGTTTCGTTCATCCGTCTAAAAGTTATGGCTGTTTTTCTCAGGGCTGTCCAGAATGAGCCAAGGGGTCGGTACCCTCTGTTCATCATCAATCTGGGAACAACTGGTGCTTTAGCCAGCGGAATGGCTATGTTATTCTTCTAGCTTATTCCCTTGCGGTCGTTTTGAGTATGAGAACATGAAAATCCGTTGAGCCAATCAAAAGTTGCGCTATTTGGAAGTCAATGACCTGAAATTTGGAATTTCAGCGAGCTCAGTTTTTGCGGCTGAACTTTAGTGTGTGATTTGGTGGCCTTCGTGGCATCTCTCGCCTGAGTGGCTGTATCATAGCTGTAGGTTAGCCTCTTATGGTTAAGTAGAGGTAAAGAACCCATTTTTCGGCTAAACCAATTAGGAGTTAAGCTCTTTAGAGCGTGTGCTATTTGGATTTCCTTCTGTCGGGTTTTCTTTTTGGGGACTGCTTACGCTAAGATGTAGCAAGGTTGCGTATATTGTTGTTGTAAACTATTTAGAATCGAGAATTTGAGTATGTGATGTTATTTCAGGGGAGTAGCGTCGGAGAGGCTTCAACTTCTCGCCACTCCATCCTCCCGTATAAGGCAAGTACATCGTGTGAATGCTTGAGATTATGATGTGATATAATAGTTGCATTAGTATGATCAATCTCTTTTGTGTGATATATGCTATTAATTGGTCGACGCAAGAAAGCAATGCTATGAACCGGCAATCCGAAATATCTACGCTGTGATTTGATCCATGGAAGGTTGTTTTCAATTTAATAACGTAAAGGTGCATTTCATATGATTCTATAGCTGTTATTGGCAAATTGGCTAGTTGTATAATATGAAGGCAGTTATGTTTTGCTTAGATCCTTTGTACTAGATTTGGTTCAGATTCTTTTCTTATTCGTTGCAATTGTTTTGGATTAGAATGGTGACGTCGTAATCAGTATGCTTAACATGTATTGGACTTGTTTTAGTAGGATCTGGTGAAAACACTGCTTGTATGATTTCAAGTACCTCCCGATGGACGTTATGGGTAGATTATTGCTTGTATGATTGCAAGTGGTTTATAACGAGTATTGCATGGTTGAGCATCGCTCGCTTATTGTTACACTTAATTGCCTTACCGAATGCATTTGTTCTATTACCAAAGTTACTCATGAATAGAATTAGAGTAATGAGGATGGTAAGTTAAGGATGAGAGGAGTTGCCATTTGGGTATGCGATTATGACTGTAGGGTGGTAATGATGAGAAAAAATTTATTTAAGGGTCGACCTAAAAGTAAGAGCTGTGGTTGCATCATATGCATTCGTGTGCATAGGAGTGGAGGATTTGACCCCGCATGAAATAGGGCGGGGCGAGGTGTGGCATTGACGGGTGCACACCTAGCTATACCGGTATAGGCTTTAAAAGGTGCATACGGACATTCAAGCATAACTGCATTGCATAACATCGAGTGATGGTCAACGTGAGATTGTGACAAATTGGGTGTTTTATGACGATGTCTGATGCAATGCATGTTACTACTAATGATGAATGGTAATGGATGATCCTTGAGTTGAGGGAAGTTTTCAGGTTAAGGATGGGTCGAGTCGTGAACTCATCCAATGTTGGCATGAGGTAAGTGAAATACATGAGACTTGTAGTCGTTGGGGTAACAGACGGTGTTTTCCTTATATTGCATACTTGTTAATTTGATACGAGCAATATGAGCATGTTACTGAGTTAAGTACTTTAATTGGTATTGTTATTGTCATTACTAGTTACTGTGCTTGGCTGAGTCTTCGACTCACGCTTGTTTGCTTATGGTTTGTAGGTACCTTGAAGCCGACATGCCTGGAGGGGAATAGTCGCACGAACACGTTTCGCCTCACCACAATTACATACTAATTTATCGTTTCAGATCTTAATTTGTTCTTGGCATGTAATTTAAGTGTGGTGGATGTTTGTGCGTGGTTGGTTATCGTTAGTTGCTACATGTTGTTGTTATATTAAATGCTGTCTTTTGTCTGCTAAGTGGATGTCCTACTTTCTAGAGAGGTCATGCCGAAATTTTCTAAAATTCGGTGTCTTAGCTTTAAACTGGTTTAGAGAGTTTAAAGGTCGGTTTAAATCTTTTATTAGAAGAAAAAGGTTAGTGACTCGTTTGTTGAGTTCTTAGTTCAATTGAACCTCTTTGTCGAGCATTTAAATTCTTGGGTCTTGTTGGGGACACTCTGGACAAGTTGGTTCCGGAGTGTTGTAAGTGTCATTTCGGGTCTTTTGGTAGCATTCGCGGTGCGTTTGGCACCGGGGTGTTACAGGTGTTGCATGTGTTGCATACTCATATTTGATTTTTGAGCTAAAAGTGAGCCCTAATTGCATATGTTGCAATTTGGAAGTAGATTGAGTGCCTCTTGTGCATGTGTTGCACTTGAGGGGAGCCTTGTGCATGTGTTGCATTTGGTGATCACCGAAGTGCATGTGTTGCACGAGGTGAAGCTCAAGCGGGAGGTTTGGCTTGTTACTCTTGGTGTTTGACAACACCTAGACGGTGTGGAGGCGTCGTGCGCGGTGAGCTTCTCGACGAAGGTTGTGAGAAGCCCCGGCAAGTTGTGAAGATCGGTGCTCGCCTACCCGGAGCGGGAAAGAGCAACCACTAGTGGATTACCTAGTTTATCACTTCCGCATTATCTTTGATTAAGTTTTGACGTAGGGGTTGATTCGAGCGAGTTATTTTAGAGAGCGATTAATTTTGTAAAACGCCTATTCACCCCCCTCTAGGCACATCCTCGATCTTACAAGTAGTATCAGAGCTTGGTCTCTCATTTATTAGGCTTTTCCGCCTAGAGAGTAAGGATGGCGACTAGTGGTTTTGTACACTACTCCGATTCACATATTTTGGATGACTCAAATTATGCTTCATGGAAATTATCTATGATTTCTTATTTTAAATCCATGAGCCCCCAAATATGGTGGATCGTAGATGTGGGCTTTTCTCTTCGGTTGAATGAATTTGTTCCAACTAAAGGAGAAGAGAAATGCCTGCATCTCGACGCTCAAGCTACTAATGTTTTATTTAGTGTTGTGAGCATAGAAGTATTCAATAAAATTTGCAATCTCAAAAGTACCTATGAAATGTGGATTAAGCTTCAAGATGAATTTGAATCATCCACATCAATTGAGGATTGCATTAAGGATAAGATGTTGGTTGATGATTCTTCAACCTCTACATCAAGTGATGAAGAACCGACATCTCCATCGACCTCAACCTCCGCCTCAAGCGACGATGAAGATTTACTTCCATCACGAATCCGTTGCTTCATGGCTAAAGGTAAAAATGAGGTATGTGATGATGAAGAGCCCTCATATGATGATTTAATGGATATGTTAGAGGAGCTTAATAGTTATCTTGGGTAGGAGAAAACAAAATATAAATTTTTGAAGCTTGAACATGAATCACTTCAAAATGATTATAATGTGCTTAAAGAAAATCATGAATCTCTCCTTCTCAAAGAAATTTTTAAGCCTAAGGTGGATATAGAAATCTCATGTGATTTAATTGATGAAATGCCTTGCTTAAATGTCAATTCTAATATTTCATGAAAAATTGATATGTCCACCTCTTGCAATGATTTAATTGATATGCCTTGTATCTCTAGTTCCATTGCTAGTACTTCCTCTATGCATGTTGAGACTAATCTTGTAGAGGAAAATAAAGAGCTCAAGGCCCAAGTCATTAGATTAGAAAATGACTTGAAGAGGTGCGTAAAGGGAAAAGTCGTCATCGACGAGATCTTGAGCAAGCCAAGGGCGCCTCAAGATAAACGAGGACTCGGCTATATCTCCAAGAGGGAGACTAGCAAGATGAGACACAATGCAAGACACGCGAAGACTATCAAGTGTTTCAATTGCAATAAGAAGGGACACCTCGCCTCCGTGTGCCCAAACAAAGTGGAGATCAAGCCACAATCATCAACAATGAGGCAAACCGGCAAGGAGCAAGTCAAGACAATCAAGAGAGGGCCAAATAGCGTGACATGCTTCAATTGTCGGGAAAAGGGACATTTCGGTAAGGATTGTCCCAAAGGTACCACTCCTAAGCCTATTATATATAATGATCATTATTTGCTTAGGAAGGACAAAAATGGCGATGTGTTTGCCAAGTTTGTCGATTCTTCTAAGTCTTTGCATAATAATAACAATCATTTGCTTAAAAGAAATAAATCTAGAAATGTGTTTGCTCAAAATACTAGATTTCCTAAGACCAAGAAAAATCATATTAATCATGTGCTTAGGAAAAATAAAAATAGTAAACCATTTGCTAGATATGCTAGATCCTCTAAGCCTTTGCATTATAATGGCTATCATGTGCTTAGAAAAGATCAAACTAGAAATGGGGTTGCGAACTTTGCTAGACCTCTTAAGCCTCCTCAATTCAACTCCAATAAATTGCTTAAGAGGAATAATAATCACAAACCCATTGCTAGTCGTGTTAGTTCACTCAATACTATTAATGTTAGAGTCATTTGGGTTCCTAAATCTATTGTGACTAACATTGGAAGACCCAACCAACATTGGGTACCGACAAGTGCCTAAAATAATATTAGGTACTTAGAGATGCATTGGACGTTTGGCTTCTTCAAAAGGGAAGAGGACTCCATCATTTGCTATATGAAGCCAACTATGAGGACGATCACTTAAATCTTTAGCCAATGCCATCTCGGGTAACAAGTATTTAAATTGATAATTTTAGCTTATAGCCTTGTATAGGTTATAGTGCATTATTATGAAAATCAATTTAAATTTCTTGTTCATGTTCTTGCTCAGACTTATTAGTTATATTGATTGCAATCTTGAGCAAGTTTGGGTAGTGGCACATTCAGGGGGAGTGTTAAATCATAACCATGTATATCATATCTCTATGTGTGCCCATATTCATATAAGTGCTAATATATTTTTAAAATCAAGCCATTTAGCCAAAAGTGAAAAATCTTAGTAACTATTACTAATCTTGTGAAAAACTAGTTGAAAAATGTATACAAATGCTTTCAAAAGGTTTTTCAATGGTTTTGGCTTTACAAAAACTAATTTCAAAAGAAAATAAGTTTTTAGCCCAAAAACTAGTTACTAGTATCTTGTTTTTGGATTTAAATTTATAATTTTCATAGAATAAATTGTAAAACGATTTTGAATATAGCTCCAAAACGAAAAACATAGAATTGGTCATTCTTAACAATTCTCGTATTCAAAAAATTTCCAAAGACCAATCTATCAAAAGTTATTTGATTTTGAAACTCACCTTAAAACTATACTTGACTTATATTGATCATATTCTAGCACTTTGTGAGTTTCACCTCTTGGACTGGATTCTTGACCATATCTTGGTTCCAAATAGTATTTCAAACTCATACATACCAATTCCAATCAAATATGTTCTTATTTGCTTCATTTGATACTTTTTTGAAATAATGTTCAAAACTATATGCATGCATATCCTTCATCTGAGCCATTATGGTCAAAAAGGCAAAAATATATTCAAAAGGCCAATATGTGTGAAAATCTTTATAAAAGTCCTTAAATATGTATTTCAAAAGTTTTACAATGCTTTCGAAGTAAAAATTCCTATTTTAGAAACAAAATAGAAAATTTAGCCTCAAATAGATCTTATAGGATCTTATTTTTGGATTAAATGAAATATTTTCATAAGTTAAAATCTATTGAGTTTTTGAAAAAGTGGTCAATACAAAACTCGTAGGATTGGTCATTTCAAACATTTCTCGAGTTGAAAGTTTTTACAAATGACCAACCGTTCAAATGTTATAACAATTTGAATTTGGCCAAAATCATTCATTTGACCTAAAATGACCCATTCTTGCATATTGTGGATTTTGATATTTGAGTTGGATTTCTTTATGTTTCTTGGTTTGAAATAGTTCAAATCTCTATAAATTTCAAATCGGATTGCATTTTAAGCATTTGATGCAAATTGAACTTGTTTTCATACCTACAAGGTGCCATTTGCCATATCTTTTGAAAAAAAATTTCTTTTGAGGAAATTATTGTTGAGAAACCTTCCAAATAGTCTAAAGTTTATTTCTAGAAATTTTCAAACCATTTGGACTTTATTTGAAAAAGTTTTGACATTTCTTCTCTTTGAGTAAAAATCATGCCTATAAAGCAAAATTTGATATATCTTTTGATTGGAGACTCCTTTTTAGAAAATTCTTTTTGAAAAAGTTTTTTATAAGTCTAAAGTGTGTTTCTGCACAATTTCAATTTCATTTGCAAAAGTTATGGTTTTCTCTCTCTCTTTGATCAAATGCTGAAAATTCAGACTTTTGCATAGTTTTGAGCTGATTTTTTATTTTTGTATCTCCAAATTAGAGCACAATTTGAGGGGACCATCTTTGTAAGATTTGATCCTCAATAGTTGGTCTATAATACAAAATTTTATCAGATTTTTTAGACCTCATTTGAACAGTTTTTCAGCCCTCATTTAAAACCTAAATGAAATGTCAAAATCTGAAATTCTAGTTCATTGAAATCTTTGTGATTTTCATATCTTTAAATTGGTTTCAAGTTGGAAGAACCTACCAAAACAAAACTTGAGGATGTTTAAATGTGTTAGCTCCATGATTTATCTTATGATCCTTTTGGAGCTTGTTTAATCGAGTTTTGTGTGTTTGAAAGATACTCTCATTTTGGCTGTCATAATATCAAGTTGATCTTAAATTGACATATAGTGTTGGTTTTCGAGAAAATGAGATTGTTTTGAAACAAATATCAATATTTTCTCAAAAGTAGTATCCTCATGCAAAATGATCTTTTACAAGTGGTTTCAAAATTGCTCAAAAACGTGCTAAGAAGGCGGTACTACCGCATCCATGGCCAAGATTACAAGACCTCTAGGTCCAACGGTCACTGTGGAGCAATTAATGCCCGGTTAGTGACCGTTGGTCACTCGGCCAGTGCTACCACAGAGGGTGCGGTACTACCGCTCACCGGTTGTCATACTATGTATCCTCGCTCCACTTTCGGGCTTTCCGCCGTGTGGGCTGGGGCCCGTCTGGTAGGCAATCTCAGGGACGGTTGGCCCATTTGGGAGGGTTAGGGTTAAAAGTTTGGGTGTGGGAGGGGTTCTTTTTGGAATTTCCCCTCAACACCCACTTTTTCACCTAATCTCTCTCTCTCTCTTTTGTGTGGCTGCAATTGTTTCACTTGACCGATTGTTGTTCCCCAGCCGATTCCCTATTTTCCTGGCCACATGTTCCCCAGTGCTGGTTGCATGCTCCCTTCCCCATTTTTCCTCCAGCGCATCCTCCTTTGCGCCTCTCCTCCTGGTTCGGCAAAGCAACGGCGCAGCAGGAAGCAGCGCCTCCCCTGCCTCCCTGCTGGCCGACGCCCCCCAGCCTGCCCTGCCGGCCGAGCCCTCCTCCTGGTTTGGCGCAGCAGCAGCAGGAAGCAGCGCCTCCCCTGCCTCCCTGCTGGCCAGTGCCCCCAACCTGTCCTTCCCTGGCTTGGTGAGGCACCCCTCTCCTCTCCCCTGCCGGCAATAGCAAAGAACTCACAGAGCAAGAATAAGCAAAGAGCCAGCGAGGCAAGTGTCACCTCAAGAAGTCGACGGTTTTCCCCTGAGCCGGCGTCTCTCCCTTCCACTCGTAATAAAGCGCCGAGCAAGCCGACAAAGCAGAAGTAAGCCGACGTGCCCTCCTTCCGCCGCTTTAGGCGCCTCCTGCCTCCCTCCGCCTAAGTGCCCCCTCTTGCCCCTTCCTGTGGTGAGGACTCAAGCCTAGAGTTCATTGAAATATTTGGTTTATTTATGCATGCCATGTGTTCGATGAAATGCCTGTGAGGTGTGCATGGGTGTAGTGGCTCTCGTTTGGGCCGATTCGAGGCGGTGGTTTGATTGCTTTTAATGACTAGCTTGATATCTGATTGCTATGATTTTTACGCTTGCCGCATATATGAAAAGAATCCCTTATGAATCTGAAGATGTATATGGTTTGGAAAGATACATGAATAAATTTGTAAGTGATGAAATGTCAAGTATTTGTCCTCGATGATTAATCTTGCTTGCTTTAGGGTGTTGAATCTTTCCATATTGTGCTTAGTAAAGATGTGTATGTCAACTCAAAAACAAGTTTGGTCATTTAGTTGCTATTAACTTATTTGCATGAAAAACTTGACTTCGTGAATCACCCCAAATGCCCATGCCGGATTGGTCTCCTAAATGCATTGTAAATGAATCTGTTCGAATGAAAATAGGTTTAGCTATGAGTAGAAATGGTTTACTATCGGGATCTATATATTCTCATTCCTAGTTCTTGCGATGTGTATGTGTTTACTTAAGTATCTGTTGTCTAGCATATTGATCATGATGCTTGTTATTGCTAGTTGATGATTATACATGATTAAGGGCTAAGGCAGCCGCATATTGAAATATAACCATGAATGAGTGCAATGTCCAACACCACTTCATCGCTGGTCGTTGACTAGAGGGTGGGATTAGTAGGATCTAATTAGCTCAAGCTTTACTAGTTTTACCCTGATGGTGCTATAAAATCTTCATGGTTTAATTTGATAGGTTTTAGTTTTTACTCTCAAGAGAATGCTTGAACTGCCATGTTTTTTTATATCATTCTTCCTTATCATAGAATAAATGGAAATATCGCAGTATGCATGCAGATATATATGTATATATATATACATACACACTCGAATTGATTTGAAGAATATGAATTCTTAGGGCTTGCTTAGCCGAGATATCTACACCGTAATCAACGATGCTTAAGTTGGTGTATTATCCCTAGTCAATGTTGGGTAAAGCTACCCATGGGGATTTAGGTACACAAGGGTTCTGTGTTACGATTGATGGAATGTTGGTCGATAATTTGTACCTATGTTTGATTTCTGATTTCAGGAGGAGTGGCCTCTTCTTCGCGCGCCACTCCACTTTCCGCGGTATAAGGCAAGTACATCGAGTTGTGTGCTTAATTGAGTTGTTCGTTGATATTTATCTGTTCATGACTAACTTCTATTGATTGTGGCAAGTGTTAGTTATATTGGTGACCGTCCCTTCGAGGACATGGTTAGCTATTGAATTTGAGTGGTCACTAGTAAGCCTTAATTCCGGTAAGTTTACTGTACCTTTGTTAATTAGTGCAGTGAGTAGCGAGTATGGGGTACGTGGATACTCGTGGTTAATTTACAAGAATTGTACTTAACTGTGTCCCCTCTGGGGAATGGAACTGAGTATGTGTACGAATCAATGTATTGCTAAATTTTGTGTGCATATATGTATGCTTGTATGTGCTGGTGGAAATGTGGGTTCAGCAAGAGCCTATTTATATAAGTACATGCGTTGATGAGTCTTGTGTGTCTATGTTAAGTCATATGTATGCATGAGGTTTCTCTAAATGAAAGGCATCGCTTAGAGTGTGTGAATGTGTAGAGCTGCCATAGTCCATCCAATTATGTGTGATACTTGTGAAATCTGTGGTCATGTGTGCTTGCATGTATGATCGACCTTGTGTTTATATATATATACAAACATTTGCACACATGTATATACTTATGGAGTATGGGAGGTTTTCTATATATATATGTATATATTTACATATATGCTTGTATATGTATGTGGTTATAGTTATGTTAGTGTTGGCAATGAATGAAAGGTTGCGGTCCATTCGTGTTAATTGCATTTGTGCATTCATAATGGAAGAGGCGACCCATTCGACAGTGGCCTCTGTGTTCACACGTAGTGAACACGAAAGTCCTATTTCATAGTCCCATTCATCGAGGTGAATGGGAGCGAGACAAGAAGAGTAGGCACCTTCCATCTACGGGATGGAAGGGACGGAGGGTGCACACCGACGGTGGGCACTCTCAGAAGACTTGTGACGCGCATGGAAATGAGCATTCATGTGCATTGCATCTTTAATAATGAGTGTTGTGGTAAATGATGTGTCATATGGATGGTGATTATGGTAATTGAAGGTTGAGTCGTGGATTCAACCCAAAAAGGGGAGATTGAATTGAATTGATGAATTGGCGCATTTCTTTTCTTTGCTTTGCTAGTTGTGTTGAATGAATATCGTGGAGTAAGATTTGAGTTTGTAACTCGAGTAAAGTCGATGAAAATGGTTTGAGTTGCAATAAGGGGTGGTTGAGTCGGAAGACGTAGTGAATTAGAGCCACGTGATGCCACTTTTACGTCGAATGGGTTTGTTATCGAGTTGATGACTTGATTGCGGTAATGTTTGATATGGTCAAGTTATTTCTTAAATTGGGTATAAATGCGTAATTTTCTGGTGGTTGTTCCAATTGTATTGCTTGCTCTTACAGTCAAGCTCTTGTTTTACTTCTGATAAATTGGAATTGTTATTCTCATGTACTTTGCTGAGTTTGATCTCACGTTTGTTATTTAATGTTTGTAGGTGTTGTGAAGCCGGCATGCATGGATGAGGGTAGAAGCACAATCACGTTCACATCATCACCATTCCATCCTAATGATCCTTAATTCTGATCTTAATAGCTCGTGAAGAATTCTTGTAAAAGGTTATCTGTAGTTTTGTTTAATGAGTTTCTGTCCTGTAATAGTCATGTGGTGGAGTTGATTAACTTTCTATTAGATGTGTGATTGGTTAACTAAGGACCTGCTAGAATGATATCTTATAACTGCAAATGTTTTCTGTCTGCTGAGTGGATGTCCTACTGTCTAGAGAGGTCATGCCGAAATTTTGTAAATTTCGGTGGCTTAGTTTCTAAGCCGATATTAAGAGTTTAGAATGTTGGTAGCATCCGTGGCGCAATTGAGCTCCGGGGTGTTACAGTTGGTATCAGAGCGGGCTTTAGGTCCGTGGTATGTGAACTTAGCAAATTACTCTAGAGTAAACTAAAAAAAAAATTGCTACGTGAAATTTGAAACATGGCATAGGTATCTACTTTTAAAATTGGCCTCAGGGCCATAACCTTAAAATCTTTAATAGCGTGGTTCATTAATTAAAACTTGACACACTCAGGTGCACAGTAGGAAGGGATGGGTATCATTGCATTACGCTTAAATGTTGCATTTAAGTTTTGATGATTGAATGTTAAATTATTGTGTATATTGCTTTGATTATAAAAAGGGATTGTTTGTATCATTATGCTTTCGCCTTTGTACTTTTGACCCTGTTAAGGGCCTTGGTTGTTGGTGTGGTTGTGGCTGAGTAGGGCCACCACCGGAGGCATGGGAACCTCTCAAGGTGAGGGACTATCGTTTGTTGTGGCATAGTTTAGAGAGTGAATGGAGAAGGTTGGTTTCTTTTGGACTTCATTCCTTTGGAGGCAAAGAGAAATTTGGTGATGAATCCTTTCGGATTTCTTTTACCGTTCTAGACTTCAGTTTCGTTGGTCTCTCTGGATTTTGTTGGTTATCGTGGGATGACTTGTAAAAAAAAAGAGAGAACTATTGTAGATGTTGTTCTCCATTTAAGAAAGTTATTGAAGTTTATTTGGTGCAAAACTTAAGTCGTGTGGATCTTCGGTGTTAAGGTTTTATCGAGAATGATTTGGTTGATCATTTGGTTTTTCCCATGCATCTCTTTTCCTTCCTAGAAGTTGTGAATCTTGAGATTTGTTTAAGGAGTTGTTTCTCGTCGGAGTTTGGGAATTCAAGAGTCGAATTCTCTTATGATTTATGATTGGGTTTTTTTTTCTGGAAAGAGAGATGATTTTAGTTGTTGCCCATGCTTAATAATCGTAGTTTTCTTTAAAGGTTGAGTTCGTGACCCACGGGGGCGTTTAAGACGTTAATTGGATGATGAGTTATTAGAGATTTTAGATGAAGTGGGTTACCGATTCTGTTAATGTGAATTGTTGGTTATATAAAGGCGCCCAAATTTATTGTGGGATACAGAATGACTAATTGGAATGGTAGGCGATTTTAAAATGAAAAGTTGATTAGAGTTATTACAATGGTCGTGAAACGTGGAATTGATTTGAAGTTCAAGGTTTGTGTTCCGGTAAGTCTAGTATTGATCATGATTGAGAGGGACTAGAATCTTCCGTGGATGAATTTATTATAGTAAGGTGTTGATGGAAAGTACCGGAGTAAATTGGCGTAAAGACATGAGAGTTGTTGGTTTATGTTGCTTATGAGTCAATTAAATTGTGGATCAATAAAATGATCTACTCGATGTGAGATTAAAGAATGAACATATATAGAATGGTTGTATGAAGGATGGTATTTGGGAGTTTATCTATAGAAGATGGCTGGTTGGCATCACATCGAGTTGTTAAAAAGTATTTATTGTTTTTGCACGAAAGGTATTTGTTGATTAAGCTGACGTAAATGTTGAAAAGATTTGTTTGAAGCTGGGATTGGACAGTTGTATAAATAACGGTTCGTCATGGTTAGTAAACCGACGTAAAGGATGGCACGCGTCTTGTGTTAATTAACTAATAAGTTAGTTGTGTCGAAGAAGTGAGAACGTGGTTCTCCTTGTTGATTGTCATGAGATAGATTTTTGTTAGGATTTGATGCTACTATGACCAGTGGTGGTTATATGAATAGTAGAAAGTAATTAAAGAAGGATTGGGTTTTGTAACTCTATGTTGACTAGAGCCGGATTTGATTGAAGTAGTTTTGTTGGGAATGCGTTTCCTTTTCTCTTGAGGAAGAATGTGATGGTTATGGGTACAAATGCCTAATTTGAGAATCGGGTTTTCTCGTGCAAGTTTGGCTTTGGAAGAAGATTGTGAGTGATGTTTGGGCTCTATCAAGATCCTCTCTCAGGTAGATTTTAATGCTTTGGGTTCAAGATGATGTACATGGTTCATTTGGTCAAAAAAAAAAGGAATTGTATTTCCTTTGCGTTCTAGCTGGAGTTAAAGAATATGGAAGCTTATGGTATAGTGTTGAATATAATATTGAGAATTGAGTTTTCTTTGGTCATTTGGGGTTGCAGATGTAAAAGTTCAATGCAGTGTTTATCTTGAAAGAGGAGACAAGAGTGTAGCAATCGAAATTGAGTATGGATTTGGAGTAGAGCATAGAGGTTGGTATCCTATTCATCCGAGGAGGATCATTGGTTGTTCGGATGTCGTGCGTTATAGTGTTGACTAAAAGATTGTCAGATTGTTTGTGAGAGTGGTATGACTTGGGATTTTGGCCTATTGATTGACTTTGACTGAGTTCTTGTATGAGAAGTTGCACTTATTTGAGCTAAGTCAAATCGTTTTGTTAATCGTTGGATTTGAGGTTTTGGTTTACCGTTTGTAACCGTTGGAGTTTTGTGTGGGTGTTTTGAGTTGGCAAAGAGGTTTAAGACCTTTGTGTCTTTGTTTTGCGTAGTTGGCATTCTTCGAATTCGGGGCCGAATTCCTTTAAAGGGGGGGAGAGTGTCATACTGTGTATCCTCGCTCCACTTTCGGGCTTTCCGCCGTGTGGGCTGGGGCCCATCTGGTAGGCAATCTCAGGGACGGTTGGCCCATTTGGGAGGGTTAGGGTTAAATGTTTGGGTGTAGGAGGGGTTCTTTTTGGAATTTCCCCTCAACACCCACTTTTTCACCTAATCTCTCTCTCTTTTGTGTGGCTGTAATTGTTTCACTTGACCGATTGTTGTTCCCCAGCCGATTCCCTATTTTCCTGGCCACATGTTCCCCAGTGCTGGTTGCCTGCTCCCTTCCCCATTTTTCCTCCAACAAGATCCTCCTTTGCGCCTCTCCTCCCTGTTCAAGAAAGCAACGGCAAGAAGCAGAAGCAGCGCCTCCCGCCTCCCCTCGCTGGCCGACGCCCCACCGCCTCGGCTGCCGAGCCCTCCTCCTGGTTTGCAGAAGAACACAGAAGCAGCGCTTACCTCCGCCTCCTCGCTGACAAGGTTCCCCCCCGTCCTTCCTCGGCTTGGCGAGGCACCCTCTCCTCTCCCGCAAGGCAATAGCAAAGAACTCACAGAGCAAAGAAATAGAGGCACGTCGACCTCAAGAGCCGACGGTTTTCCTCGAGCCTGCGTCTCCTTCCACTCGGTGCCAAGAAGCCCGAGCAAGCCGACAGCGAAGAAGTAAGCCGGGCGGTGCCTCCCTTCCGCCGCTTTAGGCGCCGCCTGCCTCCCTCTCGCCTAAGTGCCCCTCTTGCCCCTTCCCGTGGTGAGGACTCAAGCCTAGAGTTCATTGAAATATTTGGTTTATTTATGCTTGCCATGTGTTCGATGAAATGCCCGTGAGGTGTGCATGGGTGTAGTGGTTTCGCTTGGGCCGATTCGAGGCGGTGGTTTGATTGCTTTTAATGACTAGCTTGATATCTGATTGCTATGATTTTTACGCTTGCCGCATATATGAAAAGAATCCCTTATGAATCTGAAGATGTATATGGTTTGGAAAGATACATGAATAAATTTGTAAGTGATGAAATGCTGAAGTATTTGTCCCAGATGATTAATCTTGCTTGCTTTAGGGTGTTGAATCTTTCCATATTGTGCTTAGTAAAGATGTGTATGTCAACTCAAAAACAAGTTTGGTCATTTAGTTGCTATTAACTTATTTGCATGAAAAACTTGACTTCGTAATCACCCCAAATGCCCATGCTGGATTTGTCTCCGAAATGCATTGTAAATGAATCTGTTCGAATGAAAATAGGTTTAGCTATGAGTAGAAATGGTTTACTATCGGGATCTATATATTCTCATTCCTAGTTCTTGCGATGTGTATGTGTTTACTTAAGTATCTGTTGTCTAGCATATTGATCATGATGCTTGTTATTGCTAGTTGATGATTATACATGATTAAGGGCTAAGGCAGCCGCATATTGAAATATAATCATGAATGAGTGCAATGTCCAACACCACTTACTGTTGGCTGTTGACTAGAGGGTGGGATTAGTAGGATCTAATTAGCTCAAGCTTTACTAGTTTTACCCAGATGGTGCTATAAAATCTTCATGGTTTAATTTGATAGGTTTTAGTTTTTACTCTCAAGAGAATGCTTGAACTGCCATGTTTTTTTTATATCATTCTTCCTTATCATAGAATAAATGGAAATATCAGTGTATGCATGCAGATATATATGTATATATATATACATACACACTGAATTGATTTGAAGAATATGAATTCTTAGGGCTTGCTTAGCCGAGATATCTACACTGGTAATCAACGTATGCTTAAGTTGGTGTATTATCCCTAGTCAATGTTGGGTAAAGCTACCCATGGGGATTTAGGTACACAAGGGTTCTGTGTTACGATTGATGGAATGTTGGTCGATAATTTGTACCTATGTTTGATTTCTGATTTCAGGAGGAGTGGCCTCTTCTTCGCGCGCCACTCCACTTTCCGCGGTATAAGGCAAGTACATCGAGTTGTGTGCTTAATTGAGTTGTTCGTTGATATTTATCTGTTCATGACTAACTTCTATTGATTGTGGCAAGTGTTAGTTATATTGGTGACCGCCCTTCGAGGACATGGTTAGCTATTGAATTTGAGTGGTCACTAGTAAGCCTTAATTCCTAGTAAGTTTATCGCACTTTGTTAATTAGTGCAAAGAGTAGCGAGTATGGGGTACGTGGATACTCGTGGTTAATTTACAAGAATTGTACTTAACTGTGTCCCCTCTGGGGAATGGAACTGAGTATGTGTACGAATCAATGTATTGCTAAATTTTGTGTGCATATATGTATGCTTGTATGTGCTGGTGGAAATGTGGGTTCAGCAAGAGCCTATTTATATAAGTACATGCGTTGATGAGTCTTGTGTGTCTATGTTAAGTCATATGTATGCATGAGGTTTCTCTAAATGAAAGGCACTGCTTAGAGTGTGTGAATGTGTAGAGCTGCCATAGTCCATCCAATTATGTGTGATACTTGCTGAAATCTGTGGTCATGTGTGCTTGCATGTATGACTGACCTTGTGTTTATATATATATACAAACATTTGCACACATGTATATACTTATGGAGTATGGGAGGTTTTCTATATATATATGTATATATTTACATATATGCTTGTATATGTATGTGGTTATAGTTATGTTAGTGTTGGCAATGAATGAAAGGTTGCGGTCCATTCGTGTTAATTGCATTTGTGCATTCATAATGGAAGAGGCGACCCATTCGACAGTGGCCTCTGTGTTCACACGTAGTGAACACGAAAGTCCTATTTCATAGTCCCATTCATCGAGGTGAATGGGAGCGAGACAAGAAGAGTAGGCACCTTCCATCTACGGATGGAAGGGACGGAGGGTGCACACCGACGGTGGGCACTCTCAGAAGATCTGCAGACGCGCATGGAAATGAGCATTCATGTGCATTGCATCTTTAATAATGAGTGTTGTGGTAAATGATGTGTCATATGGATGGTGATTATGGTAATTGAAGGTTGAGTCGTGGATTCAACCCAAAAAGGGGAGATTGAATTGAATTGATGAATTGGCGCATTTCTTTTCTTTGCTTTGCTAGTTGTGTTGAATGAATATCGTGGAGTAAGATTTGAGTTTGTAACTCGAGTAAAGTCGATGAAAATGGTTTGAGTTGCAATAAGGGGTGGTTGAGTCGGAAGACGAGTGAATTAGAGCCACGTGATGCCACTTTTACGCCGAATGGGTTTGTTATCGAGTTGATGACTTGATTATGTAATGTTTGATATGGTCAAGTTATTTCTTAAATTGGGTATAAATGCGTAATTTTCTGGTGGTTGTTCCAATTGTATTGCTTGCTCTTACAACAAGCTCTTGTTTTACTCGATAAATTGGAATTGTTATTCTCATGTACTTTGGTCGAGTTTGATCTCACGCTTGTTATTTAATGTTTGTAGGTGTTGTGAAGCGGCATGCATGGATGAGGGTAGAAGCACAATCACGCTCACATCATCACCATTCCATCCTAATGATCCTTAATTCGATCTTAATAGCTCGTGAAGAATTCTTGTAAAAGGTTATCTCAGAGTTTTGTTTAATGAGTTCCTCGCTCTGTAATAGTCATGTGGTGGAGTTGATTAACTTTCTATTAGATGTGTGATTGGTTAACTAAGGACCTGCTAGAATGATATCTTATAACTGCAAATGTTTTCTGTCTGCTGAGTGGATGTCCTACTGTCTAGAGAGGTCATGCCGAAATTTTGTAAATTTCGGTGGCTTAGTTTCTAAGACGATATTAAGAGTTTAGAATGTTGGTAGCATCTGTGGCGCAATTGAGCTCCGGGGTGTTACACCGGTAGTACCGCATGTACTTGCGGTCATACCGCCCGTTCTGAGCAAGAAAGCGCGGTTCTGGAAAAAAACACACCGTGAGGGGGCGCGGTAGCACCTCATGCCGGTACTACCGCAAGAGCATGCGGTCATACCGCCCATAAGACACAGTGATGCCATTTTTAATCTCTTTTGATTTCATTTTTCAACCATTAATTCCTGAGATGTCTAATTTAATTTGATTTGAGCCTGGACACCCTTCCCGACATCAAACTTGTGACAATTGAAAGTTCGAAGCTCATTTCGAAGTTTTCCTCGTTTAAGCGCTATCAGGTTCTCAAGAACTGCTTTTGTGAGTCATTTGCAAATTAAAAAGCCTAATAAAATGAGGAGAATATTTTAATGTGTTTCAAATATCTTGCTCATGCTTAACTTAAAATATGGCCATGTTTCCATTTGTTTTCTTCTTTTGGGCCATATAAAGAAAAAGTTTGCGGAATTCTTGAATCTTATTGAAAATTCTTAATATTTACATGTGGTATTTTATTTAAAAATTCTTGTGAACTTAAATATGTCATATATATTCATTTCAATCTCGTTATGACCTCATTTCAAAGAATTTCTTGCCAAGCTCTCTCTTCTTCAAAGTGGTATCTGCTTACCAAGCTCCTCACTTTAAAAGTATCCTTTTTGGAATCGTTTTCCATTTTTGGTGTTTAATGCCAAAAGGGGAGAATTTATGGGAGCTTAATACCTCATTTGGTTAAAAGAGAGTTTGTGAAAGCTTAACTTGGTAAAGGGGAGAATTAATTCTCATATGTATTCTCAATTATCAATGCTCAAATTGTTCAAAGGTATGCTTATATGTTCAAATAGTTTAAATCATCTCAATATGATGATTTTCATCCAAATGTGGTTATTAAGTTGGATTTGTCATTAATCACCAAAAAGGAGATTGAAAGTTCAAGCTCCATTAAGTTGGTTTTGGTGTTAATGACAAATCTAATATTGAGACTAAGTCTTTTGATAATCATAATATTGATTAGTCTCAATTGTTAATTAATGACAAATCTTTTTATGAGACTAACTCTTTTGTTGAGCTTAACGCTTATTAGTCGCATTTGGATGAAAAAGATGGAAATATCAAAGTCTCATTGAAAAATAGAAAACCCAAGGTATGCACTCGTATTCATTTTATAATATCTTAATGCATATTTTGGATTCAAATTTAAGGATGAACTCTACCATTATTTAGACCTCAAGATGTGCATAATGTTTTCAATTCCATATATACATGAAAGCACACATTTAGGGGGAGTTCATACTTTACCTTGATGTTTCAATAGTATTGATCTACTCCATCTTTTTATATCAAGGATCATTACTTTGAAACAACCTTTTGAGTATATATAACTTGTGTAGTTGTAGTATACTCTGGTTAATATAGGATAAACTCAAATGCTATCTAAAATTGAATATGTGCATACTGATTCAAGTTCAATTATTTATATACACATATTTAATCATGTTTATCCTACTATCGATGGTTTAAAATGTATTGATCTCTTTTCACCACTCCACAAAATATTTGGATCATTACATTCAATCATATTGAGTATATGAAACTTGTGTAGTTATATATACTCATGTCAATTTAAATTAAGTTTAAATTGAGTTCGGTTGTCTTTCAATTAACAAAAGAACATTTCATCATGTGTTGATGGTGTCTCTTTGTTGATTAAGGACAAGTGGAAAGTTGTTGAGTATAATGAAGCATTAGTTGCATCAAAATACTCAAGACATCTTTTAATCATTCAAATTGATTTTGGTTGTGCTCAATCGATCGTAGAGGCAGCCATTATGTGTTAATGGAGTGCAAGTAATGATTGAGGCAACCGTGTTTGTTGGACTAACCTTTTCCATTAGTTGTGAAGTAGGTTGAGTCCGAGAAAAAAAAATCGGGAACGGAAAGTCATCATGTGTTGATGAGCTTCAAGAGAAGTTCCCGAAGTGAAGAGAAGGGCTGGAAAAGGTTTATAATGTGTTGATGAACAAGAAGAAGAATTGATTTGCTCATGGAGAGAAGATGATTGGAAATACTAAAAGCTTCAAAAGGATCGCTAGAAGCAAAGGTATAACTAGCTAGGGTTAAGGATGTTTTTCTAGTCTTTTACCGAACTTGGTGTTTGGATGAGAGACCGGATTGCTAGTTAGGTGCCGTACTATTAAGAGGGGTTGAGTCTTTTGGCTTCAGCTTCATCATGTGTTGATGAACTCAATCCGGTTCACTCTAACTCACTCTCTTTGCTTGGTTTTTGCATTAGTTAAGTATTTGCATGTGTTGCGAATTAGTGAGCTCATACTTACTTCTTATTGAATCTTAATCGATTTGGTTTTTGCATGGAGCTAAGTTTTAAATGTGTTGCAAAAGGTGAGAGCTCATGCATCGTGTTTTAGCTTGTGACTTGATCATGTGTTGATTATCACAAAGGCTAAGTAAAGTTTATGTTTTGTATTTGCAAAATATGTTTTTGCAAAATGTTGATTTGTTATTTACAAATGTGGTTTGCAAATAAGCTAGAGGTTATGGGTTTCAATCCTAAAGCATGTGTTGGCTTTACAATTGTGTTTTGCAAAGTGTCGGGAGTGTCGGGATCATATGTTGATCCTTACATGGCTAGAGAATTAATCTTATAGCTTTTCGGATTATTTGCAAATGTGTTTTGCAAAATATCGGTGTTCATTTGATCTTGGAGCATGTGATTAAAATTTGCAAATATGTTTTGCAAGAAATGTTTTGATCATGAGTTGATCATCACATGGCTCAATATTTGATCTTGTTGACTCTTTCTAGCTTGTAGTCATGCCCTTCCTCAAGTCTATGTGAGGGATTTGAAAAATCAGATTTTAGACTTGAATGACTACCTTAGAGTTCGGTTTTGGTGATATTTAAAAATATCTATGGTTTCATAAATCTTGAAAGAGGGTGGAGATTGTTGCCCTCGTGATAAGCTTCGCATAGAATCAAAAATCACCTAAATCGGAGTTCGGCGTAAAAAGTTATGGCTGTTTTCATGCTGCGGTGAGAGGTAGTACCGCTAGCTCCTGAGGTCATACCGCTGAGAGGTACTACCACTAGATGGTGCGGTATTACTGCACTTTTCAGCACAACAGCTAGTTTTCTAGCCATTGGCCGCTGAGGGGCGGTGCTACTGGCCCAAGGGGCGGTAGTACCGGCCTCCAGGGGGTTTTTCGCCCACTTTGGCCCCAACGGCTAGTTTTTCTTATGGAGGCTATATAAAGAGCTTTGGGAGCTGGCATTTGAGTGTTGTTGGTTCCATTTAGTGTTTGGGTGAGGTGTTGCGTGTGTTGCATACTCATATTTCATTTTGAAGCTAAGAGTGAGCCCTAATTGCATGTGTTGCAATTAGGAAGTGGATTGAGTGCCTCTTGTGCATGTGTTGCACTTGAGGGGAGCCTTGTGCATCTGTTGCATTTGGTGATCACCGGAGTGCATGTGTTGCGCGAGGTGAAGCTCAAGCGGGAGGGTTGGTTTGTTACTCTTGGTGTTTGCTGACACCTAGACGGCATGGCGGCGTCGTGCGCGGTGAGCTTCTCGATGAAGGTTGTGAGAGGCCCCGGCAAGTTGTGAAGGACGGTGGTCGCCTACCCGGAGCGGGAAAGAGCAACCACTAGTGGATTTGAGGCGGGAGCGCAATTCATGGAGCCGGTCCAATTCGTTTGCGCTTGCCTCAACGTGGATTAGGGGAGACCGGCAAGTCTCCGAACACCACGATAAAAAGTATCGTGTCTCTTGTCTCATGTACATTTAAGCATTTACATTATTGCTATATTATTGATTACTTAATTGAGATAGAATTGCTTAGTTTAACTTGTGTCGGCGTATTTCGCCTGACAGGCCCGAAATCTATAGACCGGGTTTGGTTCGGTAGGAGGGCATCTTCGCGGCTGGCAAACCCTAGCGAGAGGTAACCCTAGAGACCCCCACACGGTGGACTCCGGCGTCTATGAGCTAAGATGGCACACAAGTTTTACCCAGGTTCAGGCCCCCCAGCCTAGGGTAATAGCCTTACTTCCTGCTAGATTTCATATAGAGTGTTTCAAACAAGTACAGAGCTTAGGAGTTACAAGTTCTTCGTTAGGCTCTACTGCTGGAACTCTTCGTTGTCCGTCCCCCCTCCCCATGCACCCAGGTGCCCTTATATAGGCCAGGCCAACCAGGGTAGGTACAAGGGGGGTCATCATGCTGATCTTCACACATTTATTACCCCTTCCTGTGCTGTCCCGTTCCTCTAGCCTCATTAAATGCCGACGCATGGCTTCGCCCGGTCCGCCCGGTATGTGACCCCTTGTTGACGGGTAGGTGAGAGGCGCCGAGAGAATGGGCTTGTAGTAGAAACCCTCAGCTTGATAGCTTTGACACAAAGAGCCTACCGCTTGAACGAACGATAGGGAAGGAGACTTGAGGTGAAGCCACCTCGCACCACCTTTTTTGCCTTGTGGCGGGCGAGGTGGTGTCTCGCCACCGCCACCAGCGCAACGTGGACGCATCGGCCGGTGGGCGGCTCACCCGCCCGTCGCCAAAGCCGCCATGTGGCCGGCGCCGCGCGAGCAGGCGTCCTCGCCACTGCTGCTTCGGCGCCACGTGGACCGCACTGCCGACGGGCGTGCTTTCTGCCGTCCGCCAAAGCCGCCACGTGGCTGGAGGCGGCGAGCAAGGCGATTGCCCACCGCCGCCTTGCACCATGTGGACCAAAGACTGACCGGCGGGTGTGCCGCCACCCGCCCGCCAAAGCCGCCACATGGGTTGGCGCCGCGCAGCAGGCGCCTCGCCACCGCCATCGGGCGCCATGTGGACCGCACTGACCGCGGGATGTGCTCGCCGCCGCTTGCCGAGCCGCCACGGGCTGGCGCCGGCGAAAGGCAAGCGCCTCGCCACTGCGCCGGGCGCCACGTGACCGCACTGCCCGGCGGACGTGCTCGCCGCTGTTCACTAGGCCACCACGGGCCGGGCGCCGGCAGCGTGGCATCTCGCCACCTACTGGCTGGGCGCCATGTGGACCGACACTGCACCGGCGGGGCGTGCTTTCGCCATTGTTCGCCAAAGCCGCCACAGGTTGGCGCCGGCGAGCGGTATGCTCGACCACTCGCCGCCAGCGCCACGGGATCGGCACTGCCACGGGGCGTGCTTCGCCGCCTGGGCCACCAAAGCCGCCACATGGGCCACGACACTTTTGTGCGGCGGAGAGGATACCCCGCTGGCACGCCGATAGTAGCCTCGGCCCGCCTCGAGCGCGTGCTAAAGCCTTTTGGAACCTTCATTGAATACTTGACGTGCTCTTGGGCGGGGCCACCACTTATGAGGATACGACCGCCTCGGTTCCAACCCGTATCTGCCGATTTTTCTTGGGACCCGAAACGGCGCACGATCTTGTCCCTTCGCGAACCGTCGGTGTGGGTGATGCATATATAGATACATCTGTACCAAGCGGTTTACGCCTTCGGCTTTCTTGCACATGTCAACTTTCACTTCTTCATTTTCCTTGCTCAAAGCCTTTTGCCTTCTTCGCCTCCATGGCACCTTCCATCCCTGCTTCCACCGCAGACGCCGCCACGGTAAAGAGGATGGCTATCATCGCGCCGGCGGGCACCTTTCACTTTCGGGCGGGGACCCCCACGCCACGGTGCCTCTCCGACGAGATCCTCATTCACACTGGCGATGATGGCGGCTCGCTCCGCCATTCTCCGACTTCTTTCTTCCGCCCTCCTTTTTATGGGATCCACCATCTTCACCTCACCCCCAATTCCATCGTCTTCCTCTCCATCTTCGCACACCTCTCGTGAAATGTTCATGGGGTGATGCCAAATGTCCTCTTTTGCCACTTTTTTCATCCGTCGCGCCCAACGACAACGAGGTAGTGGGAGCGCTATTTCCGCCGACAGATGGCCTCCGCTACATCGCCTTCATTAAATCCAATTGGAAGGCATGGCGCAGGATCGTGCTACATCAACGATGACAACGGAGTCAACGCTTTGAGGTGCCGCCGAGCGCGAGGTCTCCAAGAACTCGAACTCACGGCCGAGGAGACGGCGGAGCTCCTCACGATGGCGGCCCGCATCAACAGACTACGGGACGCTGGATTAACTGGGGCGCTGGTGGCCCGGGACTTCATGACCCGGAGGATCAGCCCCCTCCGTCGCCACGCCCGTCCTACATGGCAGTACACAGGCGACGACGACATAACGCGCACGTGGCCTGGACGTAAGTCTTCATTTTTCCTTTAGCTTTTTCCCGCGCACATGCTTCTTTCTGCGGCTTCCTACCAACCGGCAGCCATTCTTCGTCTTTTGCCAGGCGCGGGAAACTTGGAGGAGCCAGTTATTAGCAGGTGGCTTGCCGCTTAATGCGCCGATTGCAAACGCTCGATTTTTTGCGGCGTCGCCGCTTCCGCCGATTTGGAGCACGCGGAGCACCTACGGGTCGTCAGGCTACTCCCGCCGATGGACTCCACAGGGCCTGTCGTGGTGCCAGCCCATGGCCCGCTGGTGATCTGCAGGGACACGACCACTACCAGCGATCGGGCCACGGGCAAGCGGCCACTTGGCCCTGACTCCACGGGCCCGGACCCCATGAAGGTCCGCGCCACGGATCAGACTTCTGCCGCCGCTAGCCTTGACGCGGCGACACCTCCGCAAGGGGCGGCGACAGAGGCCGCCCCCATTACGACTTCATCATTGGAGCCGCCGCCTCATGGCGCCACCCAATGCCTTCATCGACGCTTTCCTCCAAATAGCCGCCCCAACGATTGCGGCGCCAACATCCTCGGCCACGGGAGCCCAGGCCACCGCCCACCAGGGTGGCCTCACGCTCCCGATGGCCGCTTTTATCTTGAGGGTGCCGCCAAGGGTGGCCCCTCAAGATGCGCCAAGGGCGCAGACGCCTCAGCCACCGGGCGCGGAAGCTCCACCCAGCGCCTCGGCCACGCCGCAGAGAGGTCGAGGAGGGCGACCCCAAAGACCGCTTCGACGCCCCCTCGCGCCCACATCGCCGCCACAGCTGTCAAGCTCTTCACCGAGCTTGAGATATGCATGCCTCATGGCACCGCCCTTGCAAAGAACCGCCAGCACGGCGGCCAGACGGCCAAGCACTGCCTCGGAGTGGCGAGCCGAGCGGAGCGAGAGAGGCGGCAATGAGTTGGCGCAGGAGAGGGCCAACACGGTCGCCATGCAGCAGCGGGCGGAGAGGGCCGAAGAGCGGGCGGAGAGGACCGAGGCGGCGCAGAAGTGCTCGGAGCATGAGTCCTTCCGCCTGCAGAACAATCTGGCCATCATGCTCAAGAAGGCCTTCCAACTCACGAAGAGGTGCCTAGACCTTTGGGGTGGCACCGAAGCGCCATCGAGGATTCCGCCTGCGCCGCCCCACGCGATCAACCCGCCAGCAGAGCGCTCGGGTTGTTGCTGCCTTGGCCGCCCACTCCACCAGAGAGGGACGGCAAGTGGCAATCATGGTCGACCTATGTGTCGCTCGCTTGCCACCCGCGCCGCCGATCCAATGGCGGTGGTGATGGCCGGTGTTGAAGGAGACGCGGCGCAAGCGGAGGCGCGGGTGCGTGCGGCCCCTGAACACATGGCCGAGCTGCTGCAGGTGGAGCAGCCGGTCATGGACGTCTCCACCCCGCTGGCGGAGGAAGGCGAAGGCGGCGGCGAGCTCGACTTCGACGACGACGAGTGAAGAGCCGCGTAGCCACTTTTTATTTTTGTTTTTATTTCCTTTTGTTGATTTGTCTGCATTCACAAACACTTTGGACGAACCTTGGTGAAGGAGATGTTTCCTGTTTAATGTTACTCGTATGCTTATCTGTTTTGTATGATCGAATTTGCTGGATTAAACCGCTAGACGGCCAGTTTTTCAACTTAGCTGCAATGCCTGAGGAACACCTAGGCTAGGGCAGCGTTCCTAAGTCCTGCCAGCAATTATACGCATTTGCTGCGAAAACAAGTATAGATCATGCAAGTCACAAAGGACTTAGGGAGAAATGACCCTAAGTCTAACAGGAGATGCAAGACGTAGCTTAGTCTTAGCACCAGGTTTTTACGCAAGATTGTCACTGATTCAAATTCTTCTGGAACTTAGACCCTGATGATCGCCTGGAAACATGCTGTAGCGTAACGCGGCGAGGCAACAAGTTTCCGAAAATGTTTCTGGGCCAGCGGTGCTCAACAGTGACGACCAGCGGTGCTTCAGGGAGCCAAACCGAGGCATGCGAGCCATGTTTGAGTTCCATGCCTAACTTACACCCAGGTCACTTGGCCACACCGGACGTTAACACTTAGCACATTTTCTTTTATCATGAGGGGCCATTGATTTTTGACACTCACGACAATCACACGTAGCTTGACCCATCATAGGGTATGCGCATAGGGTAATGGCCAAAAATATGGCACGAAGCACTTATCTCGCTTTGTATGCCGTTGGGCGACCAGCCCCCATGCGCCTGGGCGACCAGCCTTCTGTGCGCCGGGCGACCAGCCCCCAAGCGCCTGGGCGACCTACCCCCAAGCGCCTGGGTGACCAGCCTTCTGAGTGCCGGGTGATTAGCCCCCAAGCGCCTAGGCAACCAGCGGAGATGCTGGAGCCTTTCACAAGAATAAGCCGGCACTTCTACGCACAACCTACGTGTACAGACAATTACCAGAAGGATAAGCAAATGCTCGGAAGGGCCTACGTAAGGTAGACCCCAACATTCTAAGTCCCAGCATGGGATGCCCCGGTCCACCCTGTTTGGTTTCTAAGTCCCTGTGACCTTCTAGGAAATCGAACTTCAGTGCTGTGTGTCAAAGCAGCGGACTTCCAGGAGTGGTGCTAGGCCGACGGTACTCGCGGTGATGACCAACGACGCTTCAGAGAGCCAACTCGAGGTGTGCGAGCCGCGCTTGAGCACCGCACCCAACTCACCTCCCGGTTGTTCTGCTTGTCGATCATGACACCGAAAGTGCCGCCAGGATCACCAAGGAATTAGCAAACGACGGGACCAGCCGATATTCATGCGAAAAATTGCCGCCGGGCACAAAAAGGACACAAAATGACAAAGCTTAAAAGCCTTCTAGGAACAATTTATCGACCGCCATGGCACGACCAGCCCGGGAAGAAACTCACCCCGAGGCTGACCAAAGCGAACCACCGGGTACTTACAGTTCTTTCATGGATAGAACTTCCGCAACAACTCTATGTTGTAGGAATTCGCCAGTTCTTTGCTGTCCTCAATGGCCAACCGGACCGCCCCGGGTCGAGATACTGAGACCACCTCGAAGGAGCCCTCCCACTGGGAAGACAGCTTGTGCAACCCGGCATGCGTCTGAACCCTACGCAAGACCAGGTCGCCCACTGCCAGTATTCTCTTAGAGACCCGAGTGGCGTGGTACCGCCTGAGGCTTTGCTGATACCGGGCGGCGCGGAGGGCGGCCCGATCACGCATTTCCTCTAAGAGGTTGACTTCTTCCCGCCGGAGGTCTTCTTGGCCTTCGTTGAACAACGAGACGCGCGGAGAACCGAACGACACTGGAGGGGAGAACGACTTACCCCGACACCAGAAGAAAGGCGCTCACCAAGGGTCCGACTAGGGGTGGTACGGGCGACCACAAGACCGCCGGAGCTCCTTCGTTCATCGCGCCTCGCCAGGAGCTGATCAAACGCCTCGCCTTGAGGCCCTTCAAGACCAGTAGCTACACGTTCGCTGCCCATTACTCATGGGATGGGCCACCAAGCAAAACGCATTTTGGTGCCCATTTCATCGTAGAACTCCGTGAAAGCCGCTATTTGTGAATCGAGTCCCGTTGTCGGTGATGATGCGGTTGGCGACTCCAAAACGGGTAAAGATCCAGCGCATAAACTTGACAGCGGCAGCAGCCGTGGTGGCGCGTACCGCCTTGGCTTCAACCCACTTCGTGAACTTGTCAATGGCGACGAAGAGGTGGGTGAAGCCCCCTGTGGCCTGCGGGAACGGACCTAGGATATCCAGCCCCTAGATCGCAAACGGCCAGGAGAGCGGGATGGTTTGCAGAGCTTGGGCCGGTCGGTGGATTTGCCTGGCAAAGAACTAATAAGCTTCGCATGTCCTCACCAGCTCACAAGCATCCTGGAGGGTAGTAGGCCAATAAAATCCTTGGTGAAACGCTTTGCCAACCAAATGCCGGCCGACATATGGCTCCCTTTGCGCACGCCCATGGATATCGAGGCAAGTTGCTCCTCTTCCCGAGTGATGCACTTCAAGAGAACTCCGCTTCGCTCTGGCGATATAGGTCCCCACCTACTAGAGTATAGCACCGGCCCACGTGCAATCTTGTCACCGAGGCATCATCGTCGGGATCACTTGGTCGTAGCAGAAGGCTAGGATAGGATCCATCCACCGATCTTCCTAGCCAAGCGTGGCGACCACTCGGTGCTCGCCCGGGTACTCCGCTGGGACAAGCTTTTCCCCCGGTGCCGTCGTATTTTTCCATGGACGCCGGGCAGAACCTGTCCGGCCACGCTACGCGGCGCAGCCACCGGGAGAAGGCCTGGCACCCAACACCATAGAGGGAGCCTAGCCACTCGCTAGAGGCCTGGTCCGGAGACCGTCCCCGGGAGCGCGGGGCTTGGCTCCCGATAGAGTCGGAGGAGTGAATCTCCTCCTTGGCCCGAGAGTGAGAGCCATGGGAAGGGCTCTCACCGTCAGAAGCTATCCGCTTCCTGCGGCTGCGCTCCTGGGCCGAATGGCGCGGCAGGCGACCACGGAGGTCATCACCGCGCCGGCTGCGGCTTTCATCTAGGTGCAACCGAAGGTCTCCACGGTCCCTCGCGGAACCGGGACCAGTGCTGCGCACGTTTTTCCTTCGGCTCCGGCCCGCCTGGCCGGAGCTGCTTCCGTTGGGGCGGCTAGATGCCTGAGAGCGTCCAGCACGCGCCCCAGGCAACGGGGCACCGACGGTGCCCGGCCGGTCGGGGAGCCCTACCCGAAGCTGGGCCGCATCCACGAGACCGGCAATATCCCGCAGCCACGGGGTGGCCGGAGAATCTCCTGCAAACTCCACCGGAGGGTGGTCCAGAAGGGCACGAATCGGTGCGATTTCGGGCAGAGTGGCTGCCTCCATGGTCACCGACGCGCGACAGTCGCCCGTCGCTTCCCAAAGGAGCAACGCTGCCGCCCTGCAAGGGCGGGCTGAGATGATCCTTCGACCGGCGCGACTGCCGGGACGCGCCTTGGGCGATGCTCGCCCCCGCCACATCTTGATGCTGAGAACCCGCCATCTTCAGACGCGCGGACTTGCTTCTTGAAGAAAGAACACCGAGGTTCGCCGGGGAGGTGAAGCTCAAGCGGGAGGGTTGGCTTGTTACTCTTGGTGTTTGCTGACACCTAGACGGCGTGGAGGCGTCGTGCGCGGTGAGATTCTCGACGAAGGTTGTGAGAGGCCCCGGCAAGTTGTGAAGGTCAGTGCTCGCCTACCGGAGCGGGAAAGAGCAACCACTAGTGGATTTGAGGCGGGAGCGCAATTCATCGAGCCAGTCCAATTCGTTTGGGCTTGCCTCAACGTGAATTAGGGGAGACCGGCAAGTCTCAGAACACCACGATAAAAAGTATCGTGTCTCCTGTCTCATTTACAATGAAGCATTTACATTATTGCTATATTATTGATTACTTAATTGAGATAGAATTGCTTAGTTTAACTTGTGTCGGTGTATTCCGCCTGACAGGCCTGAAATCTACAGACCGGGTTTGGTTCGGTAGGAGGGCGTCTTCGCGGCTGGCAAACCGTAGCGAGAGGTAACCCTAGAGACCCCCACACGGCGGACTCCGGCGTCTATGAGCTAAGATGGCACGCAAGTTTTACCCAGGTTAAGGCCCCCCAGCCTAGGGTAATAGCCTTACTTCCTGCTAGATTCCTTATAGAGTGTTTTAAACAAGTACAGAGCTTGGGAGTTACAAGTTCTTCCTTAGGCTCTACTGCTGGAACTCTTCGTTGTCCGTCCCCCCTCCCCATGCACCCGGGTGCCCTTATATAGGCCAGGCCAACCAGGGTAGGTACAAGGGGGGTCATCTTGCTGATCTTCACACATTTATTACCCCTTCCCGTGCTGTCCCGTTCGTCCAGCCTCATTAAATGCCGACGCATGGCTTCGCCCGGTCCACCCGGTATGTGACCCCTTGTTGACGGGTAGGTGAGAGGCGTCAGAGGAATGGGCTTGTAGCAGAAACCCTCGCAGTTGATAGCTCTGACACAGCAGGCCTACCGCTTGGAACGGTACGATAGGGGAAGGAGATTTCGAGGTGAAGCCACCCTGCACCACCTTTTTGCCTTGCGGCGGGCGGCAGCAGGCGTCCTCGCCCACCGCCGCCGGGCGCTCGTGGACCGCACTCGGCGGTGGGCGTCTTCGCCCGCCCGTCTGCCGAAGCCTGCACGTGGGCGGCTGGCGGCAGGCGTCTCGCGCACTGCTGCTTTGGCGCACGGGACCGGCACCTAGCCGGCGGGCGTGCTCCCGCCCGTCGCTAGGCCGCCACGTGGGGTCTGGTGCCGGGTGAGCGAGGCGTCTCGCCCACTGCTTGTCGGGCGCCACGCGCACCGGCACTGACCGTGATGCGTGCGCGCCGCCATTGTTCGCTAGGCCGCCACGTGGGGGGGCGGCCGGCGGCAGGGCATCTCGCCCACCGCCGCCGGGCGCCACGTGGACCGGCACTGGCGGCGGGCGTGCTCGCCACCCATCCGCCAAAGCCACCACGTGGGCCATGCACGCTTTTGTGCGGCGGAGAGGGTACCCCAATCAAGTACACGACAACTTGCTTGTTCAATCTAGCAATTATTGTGTAGAGACCAAATTTAGTTAGTGCACTAGTGAGCCTAGTTGATTTAGGCCTTAATTATCAAAACCTAGTTTATCACTTCCGCATTATCTTTGATTAGGTTTTGACATAGGGGTTGATTAAAGCGAGTTATTTTAGAGAGCGATTAATTTTGTAAAACGCCTATTCACCCCCCTCTAGGCGCATCCTCGATCTTACAGCCCTTAGAAAAACAGATACACCGTTGATATATTCTTGGCTGCAACGGTTCGCATCGTACATCCATCTCCGGTCCATTTACAATTCATTAATTTAAGCAATTATTGATATCCAAAAATCTTAATTAAATAAATAGTTATTTCAATATTCAACAATATCCACTAACGGGACAAGATTAATGCTAAGTAAATGTTGCAAACTTAATTAATTAATTTTAATACATACTCGTACATAACCAAAAATTATATATATCCTCCGGAAGATCAACATAATAAATTCTCATCTCAAAATGCAAGGCAATTTCATGATCACCCATCTACCATATTAACTAAAATTTATTTAACATTCATATCCAACAATCTTAATTACATAAATTTGATATAAGCTTCATACAAATTCACTAAACAACATTAATGGAGCAATATGTATATGCACGCACTAACGAAAAAAATAAATGGTAACTAACAAAAGAAATTTTATGTGCTGCAATTTATATATATACTCGTACCTAGCCAAACTTAAATATATCCTTCGGAAGAGCAACATAACAAATTCCTCATCTCAAAATGCAAGGCAACTTCATGATCACCCATCTATCATATTAACTAAAATGTATTTTTCATTCATATCCAATAATCTTAATTAAATAAATAAATTTCATATATGTTTGACCAAAAGTTCATCATCTAAGTAAGGTAGACAACTTAATCTAATAGAAAAGGTAATAAATTCATCATCTACAAATTGCTAAGTAAATAAAAAACAAACTAAATATGAACCTTGCATCTAAACCTTAATTAAGCTAGGAATAAACCTTACATTGCAATTTCACATTACAAATGAAGGAGGAGACACAATTTACACACATTGGAACAATTCTAGGAAGTAGAAGCACAATATTTTGGCCAAACGAAATCTGAAATCAAATAGCTATCTTTTCTTTTCAGGAGGACTCTTTTCTTCTTGGGGAGGAAGATGACCAGCGACTGGTGATAGATTGTATTTATAGGAATAATTATTTGTGGCGGTTTAAATAAAACCGCCACAGATAATTATATCGATGTGATTCTAAAACAAACCGCTACAGATAATTTATTATCTGTGACGGTTCCAACAAAAAACCGCCACAAATAGTCCAAACCTTATCAGTGGCGGTTCCAAAAGAAAACCGCCACATATAAATGAGTTATCTATGGCGGTTGTTGGATGGAGCCGCCACAAATTGTCCCAGCGTTATCAGTGGCGGTTGCAAATAAAAACCGTCACAGATAATGTATTATTTGTGGCGGGTTTTGGATGAAACCGCCACAAATAGTTCTCCGCCAATTTCCTTGTAGACCATATCGATGCATGGATTTGTGACGATTCCAAAAGAACCGCCACAAATAGGGCATCACCTATGTGCTGTTTTGTAGTAGTGTATGGGCAGTAATTCTCAGCAAAGTCGACGAAGCACATTCCAGAAATGCCTTGACGACGCTTCGCGGGAGGTTGCTCCATCAGAGGAGGCTTTACCAGAGGTTTTAGTTGTAATTAATATAAATTTTCTTTTACATTCATATGATACTTATTGTTACATCTTATTTGTATATGCAGGGGAGGGGGAGAATGAGGCTGGAGATAGAGGTGGGAATAGTGAAGAGGTAGAGGCGGAGGAGGAGAATGAGGAGGTTGGGGAAGATGGGGCTGGGGAAGATGGTGATTGTGGTGATGATGCAGGGGATGAGGGGGAAGATGCTGAAACCATCTTTAGGTAATAATTATTAAAGCAACCAGTAATTATATATTTTATTACTTGTGCTTAACATTATGTGTATATTGCAGGTACAGGGGATCTAATTTGATTCCTCCCACAATTACAGACCCTAGGGCAAGAAGGGTGATCGTGCCACATGGTGATTGGTAAGTTTCAACTTAAAATTTGTTATTCATTCATTATTGATGATCTAATTTACTTGAAAATTGTATTTTGTAGGCAATGGATTGATGTTGCCTGGGAGGGTCGAAATCGGTTAAGGCCTGTGAACGCTACATTAGGATCTCTCTGTCAGTACCACTATCCAGGGATGGTTGTGGTTAAAGGGGTTTCGAAGCTAGCAATGAAGTGGGATCACTATACGTTGGCTATAGATGGCCAACAGGGAAACGTTGCACAGAGGGTGTGGAAGGACTTGGGTAATGATATTGGTTGCACTTTGTTTAATAAATTTTGACGTCTATACTAAATTGTCTAACTCATATTTTTTCCAATTAGGAGAGGTACCATTTGCCAGAGGGTGAGGAGGATTTACTTGCAGCTAAAGCCAGATGTGTGTTTGATAAGGCTGCAGCAAGGGTTACTAAGGATATGTTGTCAAATGCTCATATACAAGCGGTGTGCTTGTACTATAAGAAGATCAAAAAGGAGGACATGAGAAAGAAATTAGGTGCTTCACAGATCTACCTTTGATAAGATGAGTACCTCGAGGTGGACTTGCCTTGGTTACGAAAATGTCCAGATGCATGGCAAGCGCTTTGTGCCTACTGGTCGTCGGCTGACTTTAGTGGGCGATCCGCAAGAAGAGGGCAACCGACAAAGGGTCCAAGGGTGACTCAGCAGTACGGCGCCGATGGACATCTTCGTCTTGCGCGTCGAATGGTATGTTCAATATGGTGTAATCTAATTTATTTAACTTCGGTTATACTTATGCTTACTAATTAACATTGAGTTGTAGGAGGCTGAAAGTGGCAATGCGCCAAGCTACATTGAAGCATATATCCGGGGCCACAAAGGAGGTGATCCTACGCACCCAGAACAGCTTTGCAGTTCGTCGGCGATGCAAAACCTAGTTAGTAGTATCAACGTGGTACAGTCCATTTAAATGAAATTCCCTATTATTGCCTTAACTTAATTAATGTTGTAGACACGCTACGGAGAAACAATGGTCGAACGTCATGTGGAAGAGTACGATTGGTGGAGAGAAGATGTCGATCTTGTGGCCTTATACACAAGTGGAGGTGGTAAGAAACATGGCAGGTTTGCCATGTTCAATGGGGTCATGGATTCGAGTGAAGCCTTAGGAGAGGCGAGGTCATCTCAATCTTCCCAAAGCAGTGCACGGAACTCACATGAGGCAAGACTAGAGGAGTTAAGGCAACAACGGGAGGCGATGAAGCAACAACAGGATGTGTTGAGGCAGCAACACGAGAGTGCAATGGAAACCCAAGCCTATTTTGTTCAATGGCAGGCACAACAACAACAATACTTTCAAGTAAGTAAAGCCATTTACGATTTCATACCTACAATGACTATATTTTTACTATTTGTGTAGACCGTATCATTTAGACTGAAATCACTTCATAATGTCAGTTTTGATAAATTTATTAAATTTATATCATATGTGCTAGATGTGTTTTGTAAATGCGTCGCTATTTTTGACCATGTATGTGGAATGGCGAATTTTGAGGATCCATGCTTGTATGTAATTAGATACAACTTTGATTCTGTTGCGTTAACTTCTTGTCATTTGGTATTTGCATAACTTTTATAGGCTGGTCGTGTAAGACACACTAAAACCTATTCATAAGTTTTTCGAGCAGAGCAATATGTTTGTGAAGTCATAGAGGGAAATGCTATGCTAGTAAAAGACACCTCTTGCTTGTCAGATATGCATATCTGTAGACCAACTGCCACTACATCTTAAAGGGTTCAAATTGTAGCCCTTCATTTGTGTTCCACAACAGCTAGCTTGTTAAAATGGTTTGTTTATTTTTTTTCCAGAACAACTTTTAAAACTTTGTTCGTGTAGAGGTTATTTGGGCATATCTTGGATAGAGAGATTGTTTGATGCTATGATGGAGTGGAAATAAAGGGCTAGTGTTTCATTGTTTTTTTAATGAATCTATTGCAATACAATAAATAGAATGATGAACCAAAATTGTATAAAAACACAAACAGCTTGACATGGGTGATGCGCTTTCAAGCGCTCCTTCCATTGATGTTCTAAGTTTATTTTGAATGTATAAGAATGCATTGTTACATAACAAAGCAAGAACTCACACTAGGAACAATTGAGAAAATATTAACGTTTTCAATGCTTCCCTATATTTCACTTGCAGTATGAAACGTATACTTTGAAAATTCTCCACTACATGTATAGCACCACATGTTAAAATTGGGGGGAGCAAGGTCCATTTTCAATATTTCATAGAAGATTCTGCTTGTGATAAGCAACCAACATTATTACAGCTAACCTGTTATCCATGCATTTCGGCTTCCTGTTATTGTTGCATCCCTTGAAGCTATGTATTCCATGTCCTAGGACAAGATTTCAGCATGCTCCAATCTAGTGATTACAACACCACAGGGCATGGGACAACCCATGAACTTGTGCCCAGAAACACTGATAGACCCAATTGGCCTTTTGAATGATAGCTGTGGTGCCTAAAGCAAAATGAACAAATCAAATTATTTAAATAGCACTATTTTCATAGCTGCTTTTCAAAAATTCTCTTGGAACGATTTCTATGATATGATACTACTTTGCATTTACAATAGTTCCTAAAGCTGCTCCACATAGAATTTTGAGGATCCATGCTTGTATGTAATTTTCTATAAAATTTTGAGGATCCATGCTTGTATGTAATTTTGTATAGAATTTTGATAATCCATTCTTGTATGCTTTATGTTTGACCATGTATGTAATTTTCTATAGAATTGGTGATTTACATAGCATGAAGTGGAATGGTAAATTTTGATGATCCATGCTTGCATATAGTGCTAATGGCCAAATTATATGCACTTTTTATAAACTTAATCATTTAGTTTGCTAATTGGTGTCAGAATACTTATATTTGTTTTTGTTCTTGTATCTATCATTTTTTTAGGAAATTTTAGCTACGTACATTGGATCCGCTGCTGTTAACTTGCCTACATTTCATCCTCCTCCTACACCTCCTTTCTTCCAATCCCCGCAAATGGTATTTACTAGTAACTTATCATTTTTAGAATGTTATTCCTATGAAATTAACTAATAACCACTTTGATTCCTATAGGGTTCGACAACACCGCCTGCTGGACTGGGAACAAATGTTGGAGGTGATGTTGCTGGTGGTTCGGGGACGCCTATCGACCATTATCTCAATAAAGGGGATGATGCAGGTAGTGGCTACAATTTCCACACTCCACCAAGTTGAACAATTTGACTGCTCATTGTCTTATGCACTGATGTGGAATAATTTGATGAATATTATGAGTTGATGTATGAGATGGAATGTTATGTGATGAGATGAATGCTTATCGTCGTAATATGTATGAGATGATGTAAATGATGAATGTTATGTGATGGCATGTGGATGTTATAATTTCTGTGAATTTCTGATATTATGCTGTGAATTGTGCGATTTTCTGGGAATTTTTATCTTTTTTGCAAAAAAAATTTTTGTCAGCATAATATATTTTCAGCGGCTTGGCCGACGAAAATAATTCCCCAAGTTTTAAATCGGTCCGCGGCGAAAAATAATCTCGATGTTTTAAATCGGCTGGCGAAAGCGAAAATCGTGTCACGTCACGTGCCACGTTGTTTCTTATTTTCGTTGGCCTAGCCGACGAAAATAATGTGCCACGTCAGCTTGTACGCTGCCAGGTGCTCATCGGCACAGTAATGTCGTCGGCTTAGCTAGGCCGATGAAAATAGATTTAATTTCATCGGCGACCAACAAAATTTGTTGTATTTTCGTCTAGATATTTTCATCGATCTAGTTTCGTCGGCTAGCCGACAAAAATATACGTTTTCGTCGGTTTTTTGGCTATTTTCATCGGTTTTTGGCCGACAAAAATACATCGAGTTCCTGTAGTGGTCGGACCCAAGAACCAGACACGATAGGTGGCATGGCCCGGCAAAACACTGTAGCACGAGCCATGTCGAGCCCAGTGACCCAATGCATGAGGAAAAAGCCTAGCACAAAGGTCATTGACCCATAGAGCATAAGTATTATGGATGCACCTAGCAGCATGAACGCCACCCTCGCTGCTTACACCTGAGAGAGACGGGCAAAAGGGAAGAGCTGAGAGAGATTAAGAGACGATGCAAGAAGCTGCTCTCTCTTGCCCTTCTATCTCAATCTCTCTCTCACCTGTCTGTCTCAATCTCTCCCTTTCTCATTCGTATCTCTCGATCTCGATTGTCTCTCTTCCTCCTGTTGCCACCCCTCTCGCTTTGTCAAGCACGTCCCCTCGCTCTAGGAATAAATAAATTTTAGTTCTTTGTTCCATAATATTTGTGTCCATTGTCTCAACTCTATGTGTCTTCGGTTCCTTTCCTCTCATCGTAATAGTGCAAATGGGCTAAACCTGGGCCGACACTGCACGAAGGAAGCACGAAACACAAATAGGCTGTGCCTGAGCTTGCAAAAGGTGAGCCATTGTGGCCCAGCATGACACGACGAGCCGTCATGGCCTAGCATGATTTAAGCACGAAGCATGATAAACCTGTTGCCGAACTGACCCGACATGGCACAACGCCTACCTCTAGAAGTGACGATCCAGAGTTGACGAAAACCTGGAACATACAGGCTCAATCTAAAGGTTATGTTTAATTGATGTGATGTGCATAACATTCCAATGACCAGTGGCTAGAGTTCACGTGCAGGTGAACGGGGATTGCAGTCTGTTGAAAAAGTGACGAGCAAGATTTTTTTAGATACTGTAGCTAAACACTATTAAATTTGTACTGTATCGTCTACTGTATTAAGTTAGTGTAGCGCATGATTTTAGACGATCTGAATGATTAATTCGCTGAATGGGACAGTTTTATTTAATAGAAACTGTTTAACTTATAATCCCATCCAATCTGCATGTGAACTCTCTCTCTCTCTGCAGTGGTGTATTTTCCTCTTCCATGTGCGTGAACAGGTAGCATGCTGCTATTTTATCTCTTTCAGTAACATCCGAAATTTGTAAAACAGTAAAATATCATATTGTGAATTTGCATCCTGAATATTTTTCAGTTTTATTGGAGTTATGGTTAATTAGTTTCTTGGATTTTGTATTGCAAAGATAATTAAAGAAAATGAGAAAAACTAAAAGAACAAAAGAAAAATTGGGAAAAATTATTGTTTGAATCCAAAATCTGTGGTGAAATTAATTATTGTACCAGTTAAAATATATGAATATCAAAAATGGAAAAGATGGTCAATTTGACTAGAAACAGTGTACCATCCGAATTAATGAAAAATATTCAGAGTTTATCTCAAGCTGAAAAATTTACCAAAGAACCCTTGATACAGTATTTACCTCTGAGAAAAATCTCAGAAAATTACCAGGTCGGATAGCACTCTAAATAATTCGAAAACAGAAGCTAATAAAAGCTGTAAAATGGAATGTCGAATTTTTGTAAAATCATGGAGCAAGATATTTGGTTTAAATTTTATGGAAGCAGATTATCTTATTGTAAACACTCAAAAAGTTTTAAAAATAAAAGTGAAATTTGAACATATTTCTAAGCCAAAATAGAATTTGAAATTTTGGGCAATATACAATGTCGAATTTTAATAAATTCTCTACTAAGTACTTTAACCCCAAATTTAGTCGAGCTTACCTTCTTCCAGGCATGTTGTACACTAAAAGTATGAAAAATCTCCGGCGAGGATTGACGGAGAATTAATGTGAGTTCAGAGCACCCACCGGTCAGCCTTAAGTCGGTTCCTTTTTCTTTTCACGCCATGTGGGCCCGGTTTCAGTGTCCTTTGTTGAGTGGCAAGCAAGACAAAGATTTCTTTCGCCGACAAGTGGGCCCGGTCCCACCGGTCGCTTTCTTCGTCTCACCCCATTTCTTTTCCTCCTTTCCCGAAATGAGCTCTCACCGCAGCTCTCTCGCTCTCACTGCTTTGTCTCGCCTTGCCACTGCACTCAGAGCACCGCCCAAGCCAGCTAGGAGTGCCACGGCTTGCGCCAGCTCTTCCGCGTCGTGCCCTGACCTCACCGCCGCTCTGTGCTGAAGATATAGCCGTCCCACCTCGCCGCAATTGCACAGAAGTAACCACACATGCGTTCATACCCTGGAGCTCTTTTGGCTCATTATAAAAGGCCATGCGGGCATCGCTTTGAACCTGTTGAACCGTTCCTAACTTCGCCCTGAGCCAACACACCAGTTTCTCTTTGTTTTCGTTGTTCTTCACTGAAAAACCGAAAAGGGGGGAAATGGAATTCTGGCGATTGGGTGAGCAATCTGTCGAACCATTTGGTCTAGAGCATCATTGAGTCCATTGTTTCTGGTTTTTCCAGGCCATTCTGCGCAAAACACCGTCACCGTTGGTTCTTCTTCCTCGGCTCCGGCGCACTGGCGGCAGCTCATTCCAAGCCATCTCCAACCCGAACCCAAGGTGAAATAGCATCCCCTACTCTCACTGATGCTTGCCGAGTATCTCTTCTGTAGAATGAATTGCCGGCGGTGAGCCGCTAGTGCTCGCCTGTGGCTCCGCCGCCCCTCACCGGTGAGATCACCTTCCCGGCCGCCTCTGCTAAAATTAATAGGTTCCCTAGATGCGTCTTGACTTTCTGAAGCTTGTGGTGCAACCTGTTCCGCCGTGCCGGAGTTAGTTTGCTGGCGGTGAGCCCATAACCGAAGCACTCTACCTTGAGTCGCTGGCGTGTGGGTTCGCTATGTCGATCGCCGAGCGGAGCAAAGGCTTGGCGCCGAGTCGCCGACGCTGGGACCGCCTGTCGAAGAGCTCGGTCAAGTAGAACACTCAGGCTGTGGAGTCGCTGACCAGTGGGACCCGTATGTCAGCATCTCGACGGCTTTTGAACTGGAATCAACGCGCGCGTAAGAATACGTCTTCCGAACAGAGAAAGCGTATTTTTGATTTAAATGAGAATTTCAAACCTGAGAAGATTCAAACTGTTATAACTTTTGAATTAGTACTCCAAATTCAAATAAATAAATTTATAAAATTATATAAAATCTAATAATTTCAGAATATGTAAAAATATCTTTAAAAGAGTTACTGTGCGAATTGTTATAATTGAAATACCGAAATAGGTATTAAAGCACTAAGAAAAAGGTTAGTGTAGACTTAACCAAAATAGAGAAAAATAAATCTTTCTGAAATCCTTGTTCTAAAAGGAGTTTGAATATGTAAAAATATTTATATTTTAAGTTAGTTTACTTCATCCAATAAATCCATGTTTAATTTGGCTAAAAAGGAAATGAATATAATTAAAAATAAAATGCTTTAAGAAAAGTGAATGAACTTCATTAAATATAAGAAATATGAATTACTGAATTTAGTATATCTTTGAAAATGAATAAACAGAAGGACTCTTAGGATTTCTAGATAATTAAATATATATATATATATATATATATATATATATATATACTAAACTTCAATTTTTCCTATTAGTCTTTGTATACATATATTTACTTGTATGTATATGAACAAAATCATAATTAAGAAGTATTCATGAATAATAAAAATCATAAAAACAAGATTAAGGAAAATAGTATTAATCTTGGTTATGAATAAATACATGTATGCATACATTTCTCTATGTATGCTCTTTTATACACATATCATATATATATATATATATGAGTATTAATAAAATAGAAGTTATCTCATTAAATAACTAAAAGCTTAAATAAATATTGCTTTGAATCAATCCTAAGAAAAGGATGGAAAATGTTATCCAGGCAAACAACGATTTTATCTTTATAAATTTATATAATTTTTACATCTTGAATTCAAAAATAAAAATAAAAGAATACACAATTTTTGCATCTTAAATTGAAAAGTATCATTAAATAATTCATAATAAATTAACGCTTGATCTTGTGTGAAGATTTTATTTGCTTTTCTATCTATTTTCTTTTGCCCTTTTAGCAAGTTTATAATTGCTATTGTTTCCTGCGATACAACGTGTAGACGTTGACGCCCTTGAGGAGGAGGAGACAGTCGCCGATCCAGAGTTTGATCTCGCTGATGAAGAGCAAGGCAAGCCCCCCTTTGAACATGTTGAACCTGATAATTTACCTACAATATGTTGTTTTTGTCTATGTATGGTGCATGAGCGTAATTCTCCATAAACTTGCTAATTTGGGTTAGAATTAGTAGTATGCCTGTAAATTATGGTTTTCCTCAGTCTCTGTGAACAAGTGAACCTTGTAAGCCCTAGTATGCTTAGACATAATTAATGTCATTTTGGGTATAATCGTTGAAATAGTATAACTGCTCAATTTCGCCTTAGATTGTCGTGATGTTTCCAAAGTGATTTTATAAATGGATATTACCCTGGTAAAGGTTGTTGATATGTTGTTTAAAAACTTGAAAACCCAAAAACTATGGTTTCGATGCAGGCGACTATTAGCAATAGCCGGATGTGCAATAAGGGTCTTGCACGTAGTATAGGGTGGAGAATCGCCCGTGTCAAATTAAGGACCGAGCAATGGGACGCTATCGATCCAAGAAATCCGTGCAACCATGAGGGCTATTTATGGGGTAGTCGTAACCTATTAAGTTATTTAGATATGGCTTTGCACATCGGAAGGCGGGAGCTAGCACAAGCATTCTGGACAGGTCTGCTTGGAGGGGTTTCTACCTACCAATGCAACGGTGTACGCCTTGTCATGAACAGAAACGGTGTGTGTGTTGGGTATACGTGAAAGGAACCACGCCATGTGTGTGTCTTTCTGTTCCTCTGGCGAGGATTAACGTCCCGGGCTGGTTCGAAGTCATATCTAGGTAATGTAGCGGTTACGTATGATCTCCTCGCCGACACACCAAAGGAAGTGTATCAATTGGCCTAGCGAAAAAGGTTGATCATTCCCTGGGTAAAGTTGTACACCTCTGCAGAGTGTAAAAATCTAATCGATTAGCCGCGCCCGTGGTTATGGGCACTTGGTGTAATATTGCGAAACCTCGCTCCAATTTTGGGCCTTCCGCCGGGAGTGTTTTGGCTATCTGGCAGGTTTTCTCTGAGGTATTTGTTCCATCTGGGAGGTTAAGGGCTAAAGGTTTTGGGTTTGGGACGGGTCTTTTTGGAATTTCCCCTCTCCATCTACTCTCTCTCTTTCTCTTGGATTTGTGTGGCTGCCATTGCATCACCCAACTTGCCCTGCCGATTTTTTCAACCCAGCAACCGATCCCCCATTCCTTTCTTGCTGTCGGCGCCTAAGGGGTGAGTTCCTCCTTGACCCGTGCCAGTGCTGCCCGAACCACCTCGCCTAGGCGCCTCCCTGCCGATGGTTGCCCCGGCTGCGCCTCCCCGCCGATGGTTGCCCAGTGCACCCCCTAGGCCGGTGTCGCCCGGCTCCTCATGACGCCTCCCGGCCGAGCTGCCCTCCTAGCTCGGCGCCTCCCGCCTCTCCCGGCTCTAAGAGAGCAGCAGCAGCAACCAGCTGACTCGTGGTAGAGCGAGAGGCAGCAGTGGTGGCGCCTCCTCCAGCGCCTCCTCCAGCCTCTCTCCCCACCTCCCTCCTTCCTCCATGGAATTGCTTTGAGGTATTCTAGCTTGGGTAATTTTCTGTGCATGCTAGGTGTTCGATGAAATGCCTAGAAGGTTTAGGTTGTGGTATCACAGTGAGTGAAGTGTGCAAGGTTGAGAGATGGACTTTGAAATGCTAGAATCAATGCCAGGCTCCCAAGTTTTATGATTTGATTATGCTAGAATTCCCTTGTTATCATGCTCTCAAGTTTATCAATGTTGGCTAGGATTAATTGTCGTTGATGCCATGTTATCATGTTCGTTTGAAGATCATCGGACTATATGTATTTGTGTATGATGCTTCTAGTTAGCTGATGCTTCTGATCATTTTCGAAGTACTTGCATGTGCTCGAGTTGGCTTGCTTGATTTATGGCTGTACAACTCAAAGGCTGAGACAACATATTTTTTTTGATGTAGGAAATTTGGTCATTTCTTTGATTCTTGCTATATGCTCAGCTTTAGAATATTTATTGGTAAAGAGAATTCATGCTCTAATATGCTGGATTAGTTGTCTTTTCTCGCTATTGAGGGAAGAGTACTCAAACTATAGTGGAACCCCTATTCGGTGAGCAAATCGTCTCTGTTTGATTAGTTAAAGTCGTGGATCGAATGGGACTCGCTAATCCTATCATTTGAGTTTGTCTTGATTCATATTAAAGTAGACAACAGATACCAAGGTATGGGCGTGGTGTGGACTACGGAGTAGATCACATTTGTAGATAGCTCGATTGGTGCAACCACCGTTTTACGAGAATATTTAGGGTTTCGATAGAAATTGTGATCTTAAGCTATTGTGTAAGTTTTGGCTAGATGGTTGAATTAGAATTTTCAATCACGCAGATATAGTGGGAGAATTTCGTGTAGATCGTGCTAATGTCTTCAACTACTTAAAACGAAATTAAATGCGAACTAATTAGGAGAAGTTGAAGTGAGTTATCCGAAATGCGTAGTATTTACCGGGTGATTGCTATTTTCGTAGAGGGTCTTTGGGGTTGCCTCGACCTGCGTCACTCCGTCTACAATAAAAGGCAAGTGCATTCCCTAGACTGTGGCTAGGAGGGTTAATCGATAGTTGCTCTTAGCGTAAGTAATTGCCGATGCATACGCAAGAGGTAAGCCTTGCTTGGATATAACTAGAAAGTGCTTCCTCTTATGAAAATGTTTATGATGATTAAAATGCTAAGGGAATGGATGCAAGTACACCGTGTTATTGAGTGTGGATGTGTGTTCATATGTGATGCTCCTTAATTTTAATTGTTGCTCTGTTAATTAGATGAACTCTAATTGAGACCGAGTTTTTAGTAAGGTTGATTATAGTGAGTATGTTGTTTGAGTGATTGGGGCTAACATGAGTTTGGTTCCAACGGTTAAGTCATTTATAAAGATAGTATATGTGAGCATCTAATTGCGTGTGTATTGTGTGAATATGGCTCAGGGCCGTAGGATGTAGTTGCATGATAGAAACGTTATGAGTTGCCATGTCTTATGGTTGAATCTGATTTTACTAGTTTCACTGGTGACTTATGAATGTGAGAATTGGCTATGTGTATGTATGTGGTTATGGTATGTTAGTGTTGGCATTGAATGAAAAGTTGCATGTCATTCATGAAAATTGCATTTGTGCATTCATAATGGAAGAGGCGACCCATTTTGATCGCGGGCCTCTGTGTTCACACGTAGTGAACACGAAAGTCCTACCTCGTAGTCCCATTCATCGAGGTGAATGGGAGAGAGACGATAGAGTAGGCACCTTCCACGGGATGGAAGGGACGTGAGGTGCACACCGACGGGTGGGCACTCAGCGATCTGCGACGATGCATGGAAATGAGCATTCATGTGCATTGCATCTTTAATATTGAGTGTTGTGGTAAATGGTGTGTCATATGTATGGTGATTATGGTAATTGAAGGATGAGTCGTGGACTCAAACAAAAAAAAAGAGATTGAATTGAATTTGATGAATTAGCGCATTTCTTTGCCCTGCGAATTTTGTTGTATGAATATCATGGAGTGAAGTCGAGTTATAAACTCAAATGCAATAGATGAAAATGGTTTGAGTTGCAACAAGGGGTAGTTGAGTCGGGAGACATTGTGACTTAGAGTTAAGTAGTGCTTCTTTGGCATTGAATGGGTTTATTATCAAGTTGATGGTTTGATTGCGGTAATTTTCTTGTATAGCCAAGTTATTGCATAAAATGGGTATAAATGCGTATTGTCCGGTTGTTGCTTCATTTGTCTTCCTTGCTTTTATGGTCAAGCTCTTGTTTTACTTATGATAAATTGGAATTGTTACTCTCGTGTACTTTGCTGAGTCATCGACTCACGCTTGTTTGTTGTGTTGTTGCAGGTACATTGAAACCGGCATGCATGGGGGGAGTAGTAGCACAAGCACGTTTGCATCAAACCATTTAATTCGATTTGTAAAGCCTGGTTGTATTGATTATGGTTGTAATATGTCGTTCGTCGTGGTGTAGTTATTAAGTTCTGTTGGATGTGTGATTGATTAACTAAGGACCTGCTAGAATGATATCATAACTGCAATTGTTTTCTGTCTGCTGAGTGGATGTCCTACTGTCTAGGGAGCTCATGCCGAAATTTTCTAAATTTTGGTGACTTAGTTTTAAGCTAGTTTAGAGAGTTTCAAGGTCAGTTTCAACCTTTTATTAGAGGTAAAAGGTTTAGTGACTCGTTCGTTGAGTCCTTAGATCATTTGAACTTCTTGTCGCGTTTTTATTTCTTGGATCCTGTTGGGAACACTCTGGGCAAGAGTGGTTCCAGAGTGTTGTATGCGTCATTTAGAGTCTTTTGGTAGCATTCGCGGTGCGTTGGGCGCCGGGGTGTTACACTTGGTGAAGTTATTCCAATGTTAGAGTTTTATATTTTCAAAAATGGATTTGGGTTAGTTCTGTTTTGACAACCACTTGTTTAAGTTAAAGGATCGACATATGCGGGTTCTCGCCATTGGGATGTTAGGTCATGGAACATGGTTATTTCTTGGTGATTATGAAAATCTCGAGCTATTTCATAAAGACGCGATTTGCAATCTATTATGATCATATGTTAATTCTTTGTGCAAAATGCAAAATAACTTAAAGCCTGTTCCTTTGAATTAGCCTGCATATATATAATTGCATTTGTGAAACACTACAAGTCTTGTTGAGTACCAATGTACTTAATCTTACTATCTACATTGTTCAGAAGAGAATCCCTACGACATGCCGGACGATGCGTATTTCCAAGCAGGACCCGGGGATTTCGGTGATGATTCTTCCTAGGGCTCTTGCCTAGTTAGATGCCTGCGGGTTTTGTTGGGCATACTACCAGGCTTTTGGACTTGAACTTTATCTACTATTCTGCTGTTTTAGTTTATCTGTAACTAATACTCTATATAATTAATACTATGGCAAGTTATGTAATTAAGACTTTGCTTTTTGTTGTGGTATAAATGTTGTAAACATGTGAGTGTGTCGACGATTGGGATCGCCAACCGCAGAAAATGAGGTAGGGGTCAATAAGAAATGGGACCACAACTGCGCTTTGCTCGAACAGAGGAATGAGGTCGAGGAGGTCGATGGTCGGAGCTAGGAGACAACGAATGAGACGGAGGATTATCCTGGTTCGAGCCCCTGAGAAGGTAATAGCTCTACTCCAGTCACCTTGCAGTGGTGATTCCTGCTATTTGTGAGTACAAGAGTGGGTTACAGCTCAATCATGACGATGCTAAGTCTAAACTTGAGCTCGGGTGTGTGCGCTGGGTTGTCTCCTAAGTGTTTACAAAGCCTCAGTCTTATACCCATTCTCCTTGCAACGTTCGGGAGTATTCCTCGGATCGTGGCCTTCATGCACATTGATAGCCGGTGGAAACCGTTCCGATCCTGCCGCGCGTGCCTGCATTACTCCACGATCCCACGTTCTCGTAACTGCCAAGTGATGACGTGTCTGGGATCCAAGGGAACGCCACCGACCTTGATTCATCCCAAACAGCAGGTCGTGAGGGCCCCAAGCTCGGAGATACTGCGCCCTAGGTCGAGCGGCCTCGAGCTTGATCCGAGTCTTTGATCGAGGCCTTCCGAGCTAGGGGACCGGTTGACTGTGCTGACCGACCAAGGGTTGCCCGGCCCCCGACAGCTATTCCCCGAGGCTCAAGGTCGTAGAAGTAGTACCAAGGACGGCCTCGAGCCTCACCCAACAGGTCGCTGGCGGCAACCCTTGCAAGGTCTTGGAACCTTGTTCGAGGTCGGGCGGAGATCGCAAAGTGAACCCCAAGCGAGACACCTGGCGACCTTTGATCTCTTTGAAGTGATACGGATGCCAACAGCCGGCGGACACCTGTAGCGCTTCGAGTCCGCCGCCCAGGCCTTAATTGCGCCCATCTAATCATGCCAGGCGCGCCTTTTGAAGCGCCGGAGGAGGTTAAATCCCAAGAGCGCCGTGGAAGACCCCGAGCTCTGAATTATTAGCTTGAAAGCTTCTGCGCCCTCCTCCCAAGCCATCTCGCCCGAGCAGACCGCCTTTCCATCTTCACCCGATATTTCGCCATGGCCAAGCTGGGGAAAAGCACCTTGTCGGTCACGAGGATGAAGGAGCTCGAGGCCCTGGGACTGTTGGATCAGGTGACCTGGCGGTTGCCCGGTGGCGAGACCGAGCCTCATCCTCGAGATGACGAAATCGTCTGCACCGAGCAGCATTCCCTCTTCGGGCTGCGGACCCCGGAGAGCGAATTCCTGGCCGATGTCACCTGATGGCGAGGCCGCGGTTCCCCAGACCATGGAGGGTGACCACGACAGCGGGATGCACTCCGAAGACCCGGCTTGCGAACTTCCAGCCCCCGGGGGATGCAATGTTCCACCCCCAGGGGTTGGGTCGGATGCCGCTGCTGCGACAACTCCCGCCACCGAGGTGGCCGGAACCCTGACTACGGAGGTCGGGCCCGAAGCCACTGTTGCCGTACCTCTGGTCGGGGGGTCCGACCCGGCAGCCGATGTGGAAGGATCTCGAGCTGCCGCCGGCACGTCGTCCGTAGGCCCCGGACAAGGTGTGCCGGTGGTGATTGAAGAAGGCCTAGGTCACGGGGACCTGGGCGAAGGTTTTGAGATCAACACACGCTTCGCCTTGAAATAACGAGGAGTTCTCCGGTAGCAGCAACAACAATGACTCCGTGAGGTAGGAGCCTTCCTTATATGCCCTGCAATACGTTAAGTTGTGTGTTCTTGACAACTTCTTACCAAATCGCTTTCCTTGTATTCAAGGCAGTTGGCAGCGTGACCCGAGGGCTTCAAGGTCTCAATGAGCATGTCGACGTGCTTCGCCAGATCTTGAACGCCGTGGAAAAGAGGGAGACCGAGCGCACCAGACTTTGCGCGACCATTGAGGCCGACGCGCAGGAAATCGAGCGGCTCAACCGGGAGCTCAACGATCTGCGTTGCACGATGGTGGCACTGGAGGTGTCCCATGCCGCCGAGCTCGAGAGGACCAGGTCCTCCGAGTGTGAGCATGGGTTGAAGGCACAGGAGCACGAGCGCACTCGAGCGGCCAAAGCGATCGAGGCCCTTGATGCGGAGCGCGCCAAGGTCGAGCTGCTGGAGAAAGCCGCCGCGGAGCGAATTTCTTCAGACTCGGCGCTCGAGACCCTTCGCGCCAGGATCGAGGCCCTCGAGAAGGCCGCTGAGGAACAAGCCGCCGCTGCCCAGCGCTTGCCGACGAAGCGCCAAGGTCGTGGCACTTGAGGAAGTCGCCATGAGCAAACCATCGCTCTGACCACGGCGCGCCGACGGCGTGCAAGGTCGGCGTTGGAAGAAGCTGTTGCCGAGCTATCATCCTCAACCAAGGCGTCTCCTGAGCTAGAGGCCAAAGTCGCGGGGCTGGAGGAGAAACTTGGGCGTGCCAGCAAGGCGGCGAAGACCGCCTTGGCCCAACTCAACGACGAACGTCGCCGAGCCACGGACGCAACCAACGAGGCCCTCCTGCGGCAAACCGAAGCCTCGACGCTGCGGGCCAGAGTCGCCGAGCTCGAGCAAGAGAAGCTCATAGCAGCGATGGAGGATCTGTAGCTCAAACATCCTTGATCCTGTAAAAACATTCGATGTTATCAACTGGTTTGGGTTACCTTTTTTTGAAGTGTGCGCTTCTTATTCGCGATCAAGATCCATAGGTCGTTCGTAGATGTTACATCCTAGCCAGCCCCCGTTGGGTCTAAGGTCGAGCAACGCCGACCTTGGACACAAGTATAAGACGAGCAAATGACCATGACCTGCAGAATCGAGATGGAGTACTCGCGAAAAAGAAATGCAGCAAGCGAACCCAGTGAATAAATCACCAACTCCACGACCACGACCATGCACGCACTTAATAGCCAAGGCCGCCGAGCTTGTAGTTCAAACCCGGACGCAGGGGGGTGAGCTGATTGCGAAGAGTTTCGGCTTACGTTGAGCTCGACCATCGGGGGTGAGCGTAAAGCTCGTGATACCCGCACTAAGGAGCGAATCTGAAAGTCATGCCCAAGAAAAATTACGAGGCGCTCATAAAGAAAAAGACATGAATGATAAAAATCGGAGAATATCCTTGTATTGAAGCTTTAAAGGTATAGAGATTACACATAAAACTTGCGAAGTTGATCTATGTTCCACGAGCTAGAAAGCTCTCTACCATCGAGCATCGCTAGACAGTAAGCCCGTCGCTCTGTTGAAACGACTCTATAGGGGCCCTCCCATGAGGGATAACTTGTTGGTCTTGGACAATACAGAATCCGTTTGAGGCTAAGTCCCCAACAAGGAGCTTCCTAGGTCATACCGCCGAGACGCATGTCTGCGAAGAGCTTGCGGTAATCTGTTGATCGTAGCGATGCACGACATCTTACTTCTTCCGCGAGGGCAAGGTCAAGAGACCGTTCTTGCTCGAAGTCGGCGTGGTTGACGGACCGACCTGGCGGAGCCAGGCGTTACCTCCGGAGGCGTGATTTGCCATTACCAAACACGAGTGAAAGGGTGTGGACCTGTTGCTCGGCCGTTGTGGTATGAATAGACCATAAGGCGGTGGGAAGTTAGTCCACCTGTGTCGTCTTGTAGTGTTTGAGCTCATCGTAACTTCGCCTTTTGACGCCTTGGACGATCTGTCGGTTGGCGGCGCTCTGCCGCTCCCGTTGCTCTCGAGGATGAGCCACCGAGCGAAGCACACTTTGGTGCCCATGTCCTCGCAGAATTCTGGAATAATTCATCGTAAACCGAGTACCATTGTCGGTGATAATTCTGCATGGGACCCCATACACAGTGACCACGGACAAGCGAAAAAAAGCGAGCAATGCGGCGGTGATGGTCGAGACCGCTCAACCTCAATCCACTTGGTGAATGTGTCGATGGCCACGAGCAGAACTTTCTCCCCGGTTGCACCGGGAAAGGGCCGAGGATATCGAGCCCCGGTCGAGAAAGGCGAACAAGCGGAATGGTCTGAAGGGTGTAGGCGGTTGGTGCACCTTTACGGCGTGGCCCGACATGCTCGGCGGTCGAACAATATCCCGAGCATCTGTAATGCCGCTGCCGATAATATCCTGCACGGAAGGCCTTGCGACCATCGTCTGACAAGAGTGCGCCCACAGAGACTGAGTGGATGTCGTTGAGTAGGTACTTACCCTCCTCCGGGAGATGCACCGAGTCGGGATGCGAGACATTCCGTCTCAGAGCTTGCCATCCACGAGCTTATACAAGCTTGCTCGATGCTTAATTCTGCTTCTGTTAGCGGGGTCGGGCGGCAGGTCGCCCCGTGCCAGGAAGCTGTGTATGGGCTCAGCCCATGCGGGAATACCTTCCACCACAGCAAGCACGACCTCCTGATCGGAGATAGACGGAGCCGTCAGCGTCTCGAGGATGACGTCGGGGGGTATCTCTTCGTCGGAAGAGCCGAGCTTGGAGAGAAAGTCGACTGGAGTTGTCCTTCCTAGGGACATGCCTAAGCTCCAAGTTAAAACCATTTCTCCATCTTGCGGACCTCGGTGAGATACCTTGCCATTGCATCCCCGAGCATTGATAGTCCTTGTTGTCTTGGTTGATGACGAGCTAGAGTCTCCTTCACGACTCAACCGTCATGCGCCTAAGGACTTGCGGGCTCGTAAGCCCGCCAAGAGAGCTTCATATTACTGCCATGTTATTGGTCGCGAGAAAGCCAAAATGAACTACATACCTCAACTGGTCGCCCCGCGGGGTGGAGTAAGGATAAGTATCCCAGCCCCCGAGCGTTTGAAGGACCTCGAGCCGTCGAAGAACATGATCCAGGGCTTCTCTTCTTCGACCTCGAGCCCAGGGGCGGGCTGCGACGTCTGTTCGACCACGAAGTCGGCGAGCACCTGTGACTTGATAGCTGTTCGGGCCACGACCTGGATGTCAAACGCCGCCAGTTCCATAGCCCATTTAGCTATCCGTCCGCCGCCTTCGGATTCCGCAGGATGTCACCGAGCGGGAAGTTGCTCGGGATGACCACGGAATGCGCCTGGAAGTAGTGTCGAAGCTTGGCGAGGCCATGAGAAGAGCATCTGATGGTTTCGCACTTGCGGATAACGCTCCTTTGGGCCATATAAGACCTCGTTGACATAGTAAATTGGATCTTCTTTGTGCTCCCGTTAAGCAATTAGGGACGGCACTCACGGCTTGGGCGGTGGTGCAAGATAGAGCAACAACCTCTCGCCAGTCATGCGAGTTATAAGGAGGGGCGGGATAGCAGATATACCTTGACTTGTCGAAAGATCGTTGTGCCTCTGGAGTCCATTCAAAGCCCCCGTGCTTGCACAGGGTCTTAAAGAATGGGAGACCTCGCTCACCGAGCCTCGAAATGAATCTACTGAGGGCGGCCATGCGACCGGTGAGGCTTTGTACTTGCTTGATCGAGGTCGGGGGCTCCATCTTCTCGATGGCTTCGATCTTCTCTGGGTTTGGACCAACCCCCGAGCCCCCGATCATGTATCCAAGGACCTTCCCTGATGCCGCGCCAAACACACACTTCTCGGGGTTGAGCTTGATTTTGTACCTGTTCAGGTTTGCAAATGTTTCCTCAAGGTCACGGACGTGGTCGCTCCCGGAGGGGCTTTTGACGATGATGTCATCTACGTAGACCTTGAGGTTTCGCCCAATCTGCGGCTCGAAGGTCTTAGTCATCAAACGCTGGAATGTTGCCCCCGCATTGCGCAGACCAAACGACATGGTCGTGTAGCAATAAGTGCCGAACGGGTGATGAAGGCGATCTTGCTCTCATCGCCGACCGCCACTTGATCCGTGGTAGCTCGAGTAAGCATCCAAGAAGCTTAGCATCTTGGCGTTGGCGGTGGAGTCGGCGATCTGGTCGATCGTGGAAGGAAAATTGTCCCAGGCAGGCCGAGTTCAACCCCGTATGGTCGACGCACATTCTCCACTTGCCACCTTTCTTCTGCACGATGACCGGGTTGGCGAGCCACTCGGAGTAGTCGATCTCGCGGATGAAGCCGGCCTTCAGGAGCTTATCAAGGTTTTCCTTGATGACCAACCTTCTCCGGGGAGAAGCGACGCGTTTCTGATGCACAGTCTAGAATCGGCTCTGACCTGTAACTTGTGCTCGATCACCTCCCTTGGAACGCCAGGCATATCTGCAGGCTCCCAAGCGAATATACCTTTGTTGGCGCGAAGGAAGGTGACGAGCTCGAGTTCCTATTTGGGACTTAGCTCGGCCGAGACGTGGACACACCTGGTCGTGTCGCCTTCCTCGAGCGGCACGGCCTTTGTTGCTCTGGGGGTTGATCGCCGCCGCCGAAGCGTTCTTTTCCGTCACCTCTGGACCTTCTTTGGGGCAGCATGCTGCGAAGGCCTTGAGCCTTGGTCTCGCAGACCATGTGCGCTTTGTAGGTCACCGCGCACGTAATGATGCCGTTGGGGCACAGGGAGCTTCATGCACCGATGGCCGTAATGATTAGCCGCCATAAACTTGATGAGGGCAGCCTTGAGAATAGCATTATGCGGAGGTCGCCCTCGACCACCTCAAAGGTGATCGGCTCGGTCGCGGAAGTTGTCCGAGCCGCCAAAGGCGACGGGCAAGACCACCTACCCCAAGGAGTAGTCGAGCTCGAGAACGATTCGAAGAAGGGATGGCAATGCTTTTGATCTTTGACCGGGAATCGCATCCGTCCGAGTGCTTCTGCTGCACAAATTAAGAGAGCCTGCCGTCGACCATGACACGCCCGACCACCGTGTTGCCGATGGTCGGGTCACGATTCAAGCGGTCTTTAAGTCTCGGGCCATACCTTGTAAGGCATCCTCCGGAGAAAAGGTGATGGTGGCCCCGGCCCACTTGCAATGCTGCTCGACGGGCTTTCCTGATGCAGCCTGATAGATGGTCCGAGCAGCAGCCTTGATCTCGCGCCTGGACTGGTAGGTCGCCGAGCCGCCGAAGATAACGTCAATCCGGCGCTCGCCCTGTTGGAATTCTAGGTCGAGGTCGCCGTGCTCCGACCCGGCATTCACCCTTTCGGGCTGGTCGTCATCCTTCGGGAGCACGGGCATCTCACCACGTCCGTCATAGAAGGCTTCAAGCTTTCCCTGCCAAGCCCTGCAGGACCGCAAGTCGTGGCCGGCTGCCCTGTGAAACAGGCAAAATTTCGCCTCGTCGTGCAGTCTCGAGCGCCTTCGGCTCCCTACTTGGTCGGCGTCGGTCCTCCGAGGTCGAGCCGTCGGCCTCTTTTCTGGGCCGCCTCATGCTGGCGGGGCCGAGGCCGACCTTGGCGAGGTTGGGTCCCGTCCGATTCTGATCACGGACCTCAAGGACCTCACGCTGGCCGTCCACCGAGACGATGACCATGGTGACCTCCGCCCCTGCGGTCACGTTCCGCTTCTTGGTGTGGATGCCTTGGTGGCGCCCTTGAGTTGGGCGGGCCAGCCTCGAGTGGCTCAGACCAAGCTTACCTTGGTCGTGTCGCGCTTCAGCCAGACGGCGTCGTCGCGTCAGCGTCTGCGTTCCGCCATGCGAAACAATTTGTTGACGCCGAGCCTTGTCGTGATCTCGAGGTCTTGATAAGGCGCCCGGTCGTGAACGCCGAACTTGAAGGCCTTGATAACCGCTTCATCGAGATGCTTGGAATCGAGTTCCTTGTGCGGATGAACCGCCGCACAAAATCACAAAGAGGCTCGCCCTTGCCCCGATGACGCGATCCAAGTCCTTCTCCCTCCTGGCGCCGTAATGACTCCGGAAGTTGGGCGGGGCGCTCTGGATTTGGCGCCATGACTGAAGGAACCAAGCTACGGTTGAAGAGCGAGGTTGAGCGGCCCGTCGAGCGGTCGGGAGATAGTTGGCCATGACCAACTCGTCACCTCCGGCCGCCAAAATGGCGGTCGAGTAGATGGACGAGAACTTCGTCGGGTTCTTGGTTCCGTCGGCGCTTCGATCAAAGCGGGTTTAAACCGAAAGCGAGCCAAGATCTGTGACGAAGGTCGTCGAGTCGCCACACAACCGTAGGCGGGATGGGTGTACGCCGAGCGATCGCGCCAACGAGATCTCCATCTGCTGTCTGAATCCGAGCCGGGCTCCTTGACGACCGATCTTGGCGAGATCGGTCATGATGCCGAACACGGAGTCGCTGGGAGGTATTGCGGCGGTCTGTCGCGACGACGCCTGGCGGAATGTCGAGAAAGTCCCGTGACTCGCTTGCCGATTAAGCGTGGAGCTCGTGGTGGCTCACCTCGCGTCGGTTTCGGTCTTACCGAGGGTGCTGCCAAGACGAAGCGCTTCTCGTCTCGGTGACGGCGATGGAGTGCGCCCTCTGACGGCGTGATGAATTGTCGCCGCTTCTCGGGAAGGGTCCCTGAGCGGTGACTTTGGTCTGCGGAGGAATGGCCTCGATTGCAGCGCGGTCTAGTTCTTGGCCAAGGCCGGCCAAAGAGCTCGATTTTGCCCTATCGGGATCAGCCATGATCCGCACAGCCCAAGGCGCTCCCGAGGGAGGAGCCTCTCCGGTCCTCCGTCGAGGCGGTAATGGCACGATTGATCGCAGCGTGGACCATTCAGCGAGCATCCTCGGGAGTTTGTGGGTCGCGATCCGCGTGCCGCATCCTCACCGGGCGTCCGCCATGAAGACGTCTTTGCTCACACGGTGGTGGGGAAGGTGAAAACAGGATCACGGGCCGGACTCAGCGTCCGATCCCACGTTCGAAGAGTGTTAAATCGATGGAAACGCCATGCTCCTAAGACCTCGAGTTTTTCCTGTGAATGAACAAAGCAATCGGGCCCCACGGTGGGCGCCAGCTGTCGACGATCGGGATCGCCAACCGCAGAAAATGAGGTAGGGGTCAATAAGAAATGGGACCACAACTGCGCTTTGCTCGAACAGAGGAATGAGGTCGAGGAGGTCGATGGTCGGAGCTAGGAGACAACGAATGAGACGGAGAATTATCCTTGTTCGAGCCCCTGAGAAGGTAATAGCTCTACTCCAGTCACCTTGCGGTGGTGATTCCTGCTATTTGTGAGTACAAGAGTGGGTTACAGCTCAATCTTGACGATGCTAAGTCTAAACTTGAGCTCGGGTGCGTGCGCTGGGTTGTCTCCTAAGTGTTTACAAAGCCTCAGTCTTATACCCATTCTCCTTGCAACGTTCGGGAGTATTCCTCGGATCGTGGCCTTCATGCACATTGATAGCGGGTGGAAACGTTCGATCTGCCAAGCGTGCAGCATTACTCCACGATCCCGTTCTCGTAATCGCCAAGTGATGGCGTGTGCAGGATCAAGGGAACGCCACCGACCTTGATTCATCCCAAGCAGCGGTCGTGAGGGCCCCAAGCTCGAGATATCTGCGCCCTAGGTCGAGCGGCCTCGAGCTTGATCCGAGTCTTTGATCGAGGCCTTCCGAGCTAGGGGACCGGTTGACTGTGCTGACCGACCAAGGGTTGCCCGGCCCCCGACAGAGTGCTAGCTACTGATTATGGGACTAGTACAATAATCACATAGAGATTCCTGTTGCTCGAAATTGGGTCTCACACTTTCCCACAACACGATTTGAGGTGAGCTTCGGGACAGGAAGCTAGAGATCTCAATAATCAGTATATTGTTATAATATTGTTTTTCTTTGCATGCGCGATGCACATCACGTCCTTTTCCATTTAAAGAAAGCTATGCCAGGACAGAAAATTAATTTAATGCAGTGATAGTTAGGAGGATGAATTTTTATTAACTACTCCCAAGAATGAATGGACGTCGTTTTAAATATTACACTCCTACCGAGACATATATATATAATCCATCTGCTTATATTTAATATAAAAGCGTATTTTAATTTTATACAAAAATTAAGATAACGATAAAATTGAAAAAATGTAAGAAAAAATCACATGCGAGCTAATAATGTGGATTTTGTATGAAATTTGAGTCAATCTGGTAGGAAGGAGCGATCAAGAGTACAAGTTCAATTTAATGGCCATGTCTAATTGATGTGATGTGCATAACAGAATTTTTTTATTTAATATTTATTTTAAATATTTTTTTCAAAAATAATCGATGGAAACAAAAAATTACAAAAATACCCTCCCGTCGCCCTAGTGTAAAGCGATCGCCCAATACTAGGACGATAGGAGGGTGCCCTAACGGCTGATCAATGGTGTGAAACGGCCGAATGGTGATGTGGTGCCGATCACCCAGGCCTGGGGTGATCACCCGGACCTGGGGCGATAAGCGCCATTTAAATCCCCCTCACTGAGCACTGTGCTCATTTCGTCTGCCGAAGGAGTAGAGGAACCAAGCGCTGCGAGAAGAGAAGAAGAGAGGAGAGGAGAGGAAAGAAAAGAGAGGAGAGGAAAAAAGGGAGAAAAAAAGAGAGGGGAAAAAAGTAGATTTATTGTTTTTGTGGAGATAAGTTCAAAAATTTTATATGCAATATTTAGAAATTTAATATAGTATTTAGTATTTAGGATTGTCCAATGTTTAGAAATTTTAGGATTGTGTAGTATTTAGTATTTAGAAATGTAGAAATTTAATGTGGTAGTTTCTATTAGGCAATATTTAGAAATGTAATGTAATATTTAGTATTTAGAAATATGATTGTGTAGTATTTAGTATTTAGAAATGTTGAGATTCAATGTAGTATAAATATTAGACAATATTTAGAAATTTAATTTAGTAGGATTGTGTAGTAGAAATTTTGTTATGCAAATAATGTATTAGGCAATATTTAGAAATGTAATGTGGTAAATTTAATATTATGATGAAATATGGTAGGCTAGCCATATGTTGTGTGGGTAATTAATGTTTCAAAATTTGCGACGTAGAAATTAAAAGAAGTATGACATATCATGTACATATGTAGTTTTTAAGATTAGGAAAAATTAATCATATATAGTAGTAATTCCTAATGAAAAAAATGGGTAGTCGAATTACTTATTTATAGTCAAATGACTTATTTATAGTCGGATTTCTTAGTATGATCACCATACTTTTATATATTGTATTTTAGAGTAGTATTTAAAAACATGGTAGGCTAGCAACATATCGTATGTTGTCAGGCACCGTACTACATTAGAAATTAGTAGAGTAAAAAAAATTGGAAATGTCGAACAATCGTTAGAAATTAGTAGAGAAAAAATTTAACAATATAATGTAACATTTATATGGTAATGCATGATGCGATTAGATGGAGAATCGATGAATTTTTCGGTCCGACGTTGTAGGCGACATGTCGGAGAAATTGTATTTTCAAATATTTTATGGAGATGGGGAGATAGCACAGTAGGATGGAGTGGATTTGTCGGCATTTTCAATGATCATCGGGCATATTTGGGCGAGAGATAGGATATACAGGGCTTTGTTGGAGTGGATGTTTTGGATGTTTAATTTGGATGCCCAGACTATTCGGCTGCGGGTTAGAGTAGTAGTAAGTCGTGCACAACACAGTTTTTATGGAGAGTTGACTCCTATTAACGTGACATCGTTATAGAGGAGCTATGTTGGGTTTGCCGTAGAGCGGGGGCTGTCCGCTCATGTTGCTGGTACAGTGGTGTCGGAGGTTCATGATGTTGCGGTAGACATTACAGAGGAGGGGAAGATAGATATGCAAGAATGCGATGATGAAGGTGGCGAGGAGCCTGGAAACGGGGGACACGAGATTGGCGGTGGCGAGGGGATCGGGGGTGGCAAGGAAACAGTCGTGGAGGCGCGGGGGGTGGCCGACGAGGGGAAGGAGGTGGAGCACATATTTGACTTGATGGAGGAGGAGGACCGTGCGGATGAGGAAGTCCCTGATGGCGAACACTCGGATGAGGAGGACAATACTCCTGAGGTGCATGTCCCTGGTGCATGGACTAATTATAATTTCGAAGACCTAACAATGAATGAAGGGAACAGAGATGCATGGGAGTATCATGAGAATGAGGTCACGCAGGGGGGCCATATATAAAGACAACGAGGCTGTGATGGATGCGGTGAAGTATTGATCAATGTCTCTACGGCGGCAATTCAGGGTAATGAAGTCCAGCAAAAAAGAGTATGACGTGAAGTGTGTAGTTAATTCGTGCCCATGGCGGGTGCATGCATATAAGAAGAAGTGGAAGGACTATTGGAAATGTTCCACAGTGTTGGAGCATAACTACGAACCGGAGGAAGCGGACTAGGAACATTGCAATCTGTTGTCCACTTGAGTGGCAAATGTGTTTTATAGTTAAATCGTGGATAATCTGCACCTACAGCCTCGATCTATTATTAGAGCTGTGAAGGAAAGGTTTCAGTACAAGATTAACTACGGAAAGGCATGGAGAGCAAAAAGGACAACTTTGCAAATACGGTTCGGGACGTACGAGGCATCCTACGAGAATATTTCACACTTGCTCCGAGCAATATCACGTAGGAATCCCGGTACATTCATCGACCTTGCGGAGTTTCCCGCGGATGGTGTGTGCGCGGGTAAATGGGTCTTGCAGCGGGCCTTCTTCACCCTCGGCGCATGCATAAATGTGTTCCGACACTATCGCCCGATCATTTGTATGGACGACACATTCCTTACAGGAAAATACAAGGGTTAGATTCTAACTGCAATCGTGGTGGATGCCAACAACCAGGTTCTACTAGTTGCATTGGCTTTCATGGAGGGGGAAAATACGGAGAGCTGGTACTGGTTTCTTGAAAGAGTCAAGCTAGCACTTGTTCAGGATCGCCCTGATGTATGTGTCATCCATGACCGACATGTAGGGTTACTGAGGGCGATCGTAGATATGCAACAAGGGTTCGATGTCGTGGGAGCAGCAAAGTGGCCAGACCAGAAGAGCAGGTGGTGCATAAGGCACACGTGTGCCAATTTTTTTCGTTAGTTCAGGAATAAGGAGCTTATGAACATGTTCAAGCGGTTGTACAAACAGAACCAGCGGAGGAAGTTCGATTTGCTGTGGAGGACGTTGGATGAACTAACCAAGAAGCAATCATTGAATCCAAGGGATGGCGCTAGTTCATCAAGGAACCCTATGGTCTACCACGAGCAAGGAGATGACCCCACAGCCTTGTGTGCACTCCCAACCGACGCACCAAACATTCGGCGTAGGCCGGGGACAAGCATAAAAAGTGTGAAATTATGTGTTGAAAAATTGGCTGAGTAATGAAATTGGCATTGCAAAGTGATTTTGATTATGGCATGTGTGGTGCTTGTGCATATACTGTTTGAGATGATTATTTGATATTGAAGGATCGAGATGGCGAACAGAGGGGGGGTGAATGGTCGCAAATAAATTTTCCCAAAAATACTCCAACAAAAATCTTGACAAGATCGCGCAAAGAAAACCGGTGCTCCTCAAATTCGCAAAACCCGCAAAAACCGGAACGACTAGACAACTATGTGTATCCCTAGCTTACATGAATGAGATCCATAAAATATGTGAGGGATTTTTCAATCACAATCCTGGTTGTCAAGTATCCAAATAAAGAGGAATCAATTCAAATACTTCTTTTCTAAAAGAGATCAAGCCAAGACACAAAAGTCTCTTTTAGAAAAGCAAAAGCAGATATTTCCAAAAGTTGTCTTTAATTTAAACAGGAGGTTGGTGGGTTTCTGCTACTCACAAAATTATGAGAAATTTTATCCCTATGAGAAGATGAGTCATGAAGCTCTCTACCAAATTTTAGATCAAAAAAATAGGTAGAAAAATCATCATAAATCTATGAACACAGACAGTCAGGAACTTCGAGCAGAAAATTTGGGGCTCAGTTTTCACCTCAGGGCGCCCAAACGGTGCAAACTCCAAAATTTTTGTACAGATGGATATGGGAGTCCCGCACAATCTCCAGCAAGAATCACACAAAAAGGATTTTTCTAGATTTTTCTAAAAATCAAATATTAACTACTGCGCGAAGAACAAGTTCTGGACAGAACTGAAACTTGAAAGAAAAGATGATCTCAACTTAATCAAAGAGTGCAAAAGAGATGTAAAACCATATGAACACACTCAAAACATCTAAGATCAGCATTTAGAAGGAGGGGAGGCAAATCCAAATTGCATGAATGTAGATTGCGGGAAAGTAAATGCGTAACGTAAATGATGAATTTAAATTGCGTAAAGTAAAGACATAATGTAAATGCGGAATTTAAATTCACAATAATGTAAAGAAATTTCTTTGTATTTCTGGTGGGAAGGTTTACAAAGCCTCACTTCATGTGGGCAAAGCTCAAAGGAGCAACTCAAACCTTCAAGGGGAGGAGGCCACCCCTCCACCCCTATTTATACTACTCTTGGGCCACCTACCACCCTTGGATGAGTCCCTCAACCCTAGGACACTCATCTAAGGGCTAGGATTGACCCACTCACACAGCCATGCAAGGGCTAACCCAAAACCCACATACATACCGGGTTTTCTTGCACGATTTTCAAAGCATACTACCTAGACCTGCTAACCTTTCAACTAGACCGCAATCCGACGGCCCTCATTGATCCACGCGCATCTAGCTAGCATCATCTCCTTTCCTTATCTTCTTGGCTTGCCCGGACTCGTCTCTGGTCATCTTCCCACGATCTCCGGCCGTGCTCGACCTCCGGCGCTCCTCGCCTAGTCCCGGTCATCCTCCACCTCACCATGACCTAGCAAATGTACGCTCACCTGCAACCATCAAAGACAAGGAAAACCTTTCACATAGCAATGCCCACAAATATTTTCAATGATTATCCCAAAATCATTAATCACTCATAATTTTACTCAATGGTCGGTGCTGCTTCTGTTGTCGGTAGCACTAAGAAAACAACCAACACTCAAATTGCTTCAAATTGAAATCCAATTCAAATCAAACTCAATTTCAAATCAATCCAATCTCAAATCTTGTCAATTACTCATCACACACAAGGATAGACCTCCACATGGTCTTTCAATCTCCCTTGATGAGTATATTGACAAACACAAGAAAAGGCATAAGTTTTGAGTTTGAATAAGAAGGAAGAAAGCAATTTGTATGCAAAGCCAAACTTGATCAAAGAAATGGAAATCAAGAACATGACCAAGTTGGCAACTAGAAATGCTTATGATCTATGAAAGATAGCAAGGATTAACAAAGATCATAAGAATTAAGATGAATCAAGATGCAAAATGATGCCTTTTCTACGATTTCTCCCCCTTTTGGCAATATAGGCATCAAGATGGTATTTTCTTTTCTCTCCTTTTTTTTTGTTTTTATGCAAGTAATGCAACCTAAAGGAGCTTTGAAGATTATCCAAGTGACCAATAAGACAAGTTATGACACCAAGCTAAGTTATGGCAAAAATAGACTAAGCTAAGGCATGTCCAAGTGCAAATAAACATTTTGCTAGCAAGATTTAATTAAAACCATGTCATTTTTAGCATGATTGAACATGAGCAACACTTGTCATTAGTTTCAAAACTAGAAGCAAAGCCATTTAAAGGATCAAATGGAAAACCTAGAATTCAACCTACTCAACACTTTGGGGAATCTAGAAGTGCACACAAGGTCCTTCGAGCCTTTTTTTTATTGTATGCAGATTTTTCTTTGAATCTTTGAAAGACATAGCGGGGTGCAAATGTTTGACATTATTTGCATTCTTTACCCACATATGTTTTTTTTGCATTTTTTAAAGCAATTGACTCAAGCCATAATCGATCATCTCAAGAGAGACTCTTAAGAGAATGATCTTGGTCATACACAACCCATTCCAAGTTCATCTCAAGTGCAATGAGAAGCCGTCTTGTGAATGTGAGGTGTTGAGTCTAATGCGCACAAAAAGAGTCAATTTTGCTTCACTTTTATTTTAGCATTTTCATCATTAAGCTAGTGAAGGACTCAAGTATGGATCAAACAAGATTCACCCAAGTTGCTATAGGGACTCTAGAGAATTCGAATTTCACAAATCATGGCAAAAACACCTAGAGAAGAAACTTAACAAGTAAGCATAACATGTTTTATCAAGTTTTTCTTTTAACGCTCATTTTTCAATTTTTGTAAGCTTAGCAAGATAAATGAACTTGGACATATCTAAGCAAGTAATTTTCTTCATAATATAGCATGGTGTATAAAATGAAACATGGATCATTTGCATAATAAACAAAGCTCATAAAATGAAAAATCAAGTCTATATGCAATGCATGAGACAGATTCTTAAACTCCCCCTTAACATGTGATTCAATTTTAAGCACAAATCTGGTTCAAATTGAGTTATTAGCAAGATTAAACTCAAGAATGGTCGAAAAGAACTCAATTAAAGCCAGAAACACGGAATGGAGGGAAGAAGTCAAGAAACTGCGTACTTGGTGGCTATAGAGTATAGAAAAGATGGTAGAGAACACTGGCTCAGACTCGCTCTCATCTTCCCCAATGACTAATATAGGAAAGCTGCCTCTAGATCCCAAACTAAGGAGTGCACAGACCTGTCTACCAGGGGCCCAACACTGCTAGACTTATAAGGCCGTGAGGAACTCAATCTAGAGAGAAGAGAGAACAGCTAATTAAGCATGATAGCAACCTAAAGCACAAGATTAGAGGTCCATGCAAAGCATGCCAGAAGTCTAAGTGAGGTGAACTCATAACTTTAAGGAATAAAACCCATAAGCACCCAGAGCAATACAAAAGAAAGGAAAAACTGATATAAAATATAATACATAATATACAGATCAGCTCCCTCTCACAGAAGGCCGTAAGGGCACACAACTCCAAGCTCACTCCTCAAGGCAACAAATCTAGAGCTATCCAAAGGCTTGGTAAAGATATCGGCCAACTGATGGTCACTCTCCACAAACTGAAGCACTATGTCTCCTTTCTCCACATGGTCTCTAAGGAAGTGATATCTAATATCAATGTGCTTGGTCCGGAGTCTTGACTTGGGTTCTTGGCAATGCAAATAGCGAAGTGTTATCACGTAAAAGTGGAACACTCTCTATCTCTAACCCAAAGTCCCGCAAAGATCGATCTCATCCAAAGACACAGCTCTGACAATGGTCGCAACAACATACTCGACCTCGCGGTGGATCAGTGCAACTCCTGACCGCTTCTTAGATGACCAAGAAACAAGAAAAGTGCCAATGAATTGGCAAGTGCCAGAAGTGCTCTTCCTATCTATCCTACAGCCGGCAAAGTCAGCATCAGAAAAGGCTCTAAGGGATAGACAAGAGGAAGAAGAGTACCAGATACCATAGTCAATGGTAGCTCGAAGGTACCTGAAGATGCGCTTCACCGCCTGACGATGAGAAACGCGAGGAGAAGCTTGAAAGCGAGCGCACATACACACACACAAAGTGTATGTCCCATGAAGGATAAGATACAAGAGGGAGCCAATCATGCTCTGGAACTCCTTTTGATCAGCAGGCTCACCATCCTCATCGGGCTCGAGGACAGCAGTGGTGGCCATAGGAGTCATCACGAGCTTTTCATCAGATATATCAAACCGTCTCGGGAGGACCCGAGTGTACTTACCTTGGTGCGAGAAAGTACCTCCCGAGTCTGCTTGATTTGGAAGCCAAGAAAGTAGCTCAACTCACCCATCATACTCATCTCAAATTCTGTGCTCATCACTTCAGAAAAATGAGACACAAGAGACCGAGATGAGCCACCAAAGATAATATCGTCCACATAAATCGGGCGAGAAGGAAATGAGAATCTCGTGTCCGATGAATAGAGTTTTGTCTACTATACCCATTTTGAAACCATGACTAAGAAGATAGGACTTAAACCTCTCATACCAAGCCCTAGGGGCCTGCTTAAGTCCATACAAGGCTTTGGAAAGCTTGTAGACATGGTTCGGGTATTTGGGGTTCTCAAATCCTGGAGGTTGCTTGACATACACCTCTTACTCAATGAAGCCATTGAGAAATGCACTCTTGACATCCATTTGATAGAGCTTGAAACCTTGGGATGCAGAAAATGCAAGCAGGATTCTAATCGCCTCTAGTCTAGCTACAGGGGCAAAGGTCTCCTCAAAGTCAAGACCCTCAACCTGAGTGAAGCCCTGTGCAACAAACCTAGCCTTGTTGCGAATGACAACCCCATCCTCACTCTGCTTGTTTTTGAATACCCACTTGGTCCCAATGACATTATGACCAGATGGGGGCTCTACAAGCTGCCAAACATTGTTCCTCTCAAAGTTTTCCAGTTCCTCATGCATAGCATTAATCCATGATTCATCGGATAATGCATGAGTAGCATCCTTTGGCTCAAAAGAGGCAACAAAGGCAGAGTGAAGGCAGAAAGAAGATAAGCCTGATTTTGAGCGCGTAACACGCTCAAATAGATCACCAATGATCTGCTCAGGTGGATGAGAACGCTGAATGTGACGAGGAGGACCAGAAGCAGAAGTGGCCTCTCCCTCTTGAGTAGAAGAGGAAGGAACAGAGTCACTCGCTGAAAGAGAGTCTGAAGGCAAAGGCTGATCTCCCTGAGATGCAGAAATAGAAACAGGAGGCACCTCAGGTGTAGATGAGACTGGATCAGGTGGGACACCATCATCTCCATCATCCTCATCCTCTACAAAGATGGTCTCGGAGGGATAAGAAGAGCACAAATATCGGTCTAGCTCTGGGCTAGCCTCATCAAAGGTCACGTCCACGGTCTCTATGATCCTATTCGCATCACAACTCTGGACCCTATAGCTACGAGAGGAAGTCGAGTAACCCAGAAAGATACCATCAGAAGAACGAGACTCAAACTTATCTAGGTTACCAGACTTCAACATAAAACACTTGCAACCAAAAACGCGAAAATGAGAAACACTGGGCTTTCGCCCATACCTCAACTCATAAGAAGTGCGATGCAAATGTGCTCTCAAGAAAACACAATTTGAAACATGACAAGCAGTAGCTATAGCCTCAGCCCAAAATTTCCTAGGAGTACTGTATTCATCTAGCATTGTCCTAGCCATCTCAACCAGGGTCCTATTCTTCCTTTCCACTACGCCATTTTGTTTGATGGGCGATGGAGAGGAGAACGATGCTCTAAACCGCACTCCACAGAAACTCTCAAAGTAGGAGTTCTTGAACTCGCCATTATCACTTCAAGTATAGCTCGTAATGCACCGGGAGCTCAATAGACAACCTACTAACCAATCCCTCAAGTGAGAAAAGTCTCATCCTTGAGGCCATGAAAAATACCCAAGAATACCTCGAAAAATCATCAACAATGACAAGGACATACCACTTCCTCCTGATGACTGCACTCTAGCTGGACCAACAGTGTCCATGTGTAAAAGCTGTCCTAGTGCATCAGTCATCACTACGGTGACTGGAGGATGAGAAGCAGTAACCATCTTGCCATGTCGGTAGGGAGAGCAAACTAAGTCTTTGACCATCTTGAGTTTGGGCAAACCACGAATGAGATCGTGACTGCTAACTCGGGTCAAATGATCAAAACCAATGTGACCAAGTCTCCTATACCAGAAGGAGAGATCACGGGACTCAGAAGCAATCAAACAACGAAGAGAGTCTCTAGAAGAAACAGAAAAATCAGCACGAAAGACTCTCCCAAATCTAGAAATCCTCGCAAACTAACTCTCCTGATGAATCAAGGATTCTACAAGCATTACACTTAAAGCTTACCTCGAAAGAGTCATCGATAAGCTGAGAAACAGAAAGCAAATTATATTGCAGCTTACTCACTAAGGCAACATCCTTAAGAATAAAATTTTCATTAATGCAGACGGTACCTTTAGCAATGACTCTACCTGAAGAAGCATCCCCAAAAGTGATCAACTCATCACCGGGGGCTCGGACTAGGGAAGAGAACCAACGAGAATCTCCGGTCATATGGCGAGAACAACCGGAGTCAACAATCCAAACATCTCCCTTCCCCATCCGACGAACCTGATCAAGTCAGAAGAGAAGACTCAGTACTGGGATAAAGTGAAGACTTGGGAACCCAATACTGAATTACACGACGCCTCAAAGTACCAGCCACAAAAGAAGAAGACTGGACTCTAGTGTCTCTCTGACGCTCAACTCTAACAAGATCAGAAGAAGTAGCTCTAGTGGAAGATCTAGGAGCTGTCACTGGTTTGGCCTGCCGTGGTGCAAAGGCCGGACCATCCCAACGAGGCTGCCTAAATCTCCTACCCGAAAACACCTCACACCGCTGATATCTACCTCGATGGGAAAAATGAGGAATATCAAGAGGACGGCGGAAAGACTGACCACGAGCAACTCCAGGACTAAAACTCGACTGAACAACATGAAAACCGAGTCCTGGACGCTGCCCAAAAACTAGCGACTCTCTAACCTGTCTAGTAGCAGTGTGCGCCTTAGGAGCACTCAGAGTCTGGGGATGACCCTGAATACCCTTAAGAGCATCAACACGCTCACGCCGAGTGATCTTCGCGCGCCTGAAGCAAAAATCTACTAGGTGACCATCCTTCTTACAGAAGGTGCATGTGTACTTTGCCTTGTTAGAGGCGTAGCAACAAGAGAAGCATCCTTCAGTCAAGTCCGTGGACCACACCAGCAGACCTAAACACAGTGGTGCTCAACCTGGGAGCAACCACTATCTCTCCACTCTTGGAACCACGCACAATGGTAGGAGGATGAGTCCTAGCGTGCTCCAAGTAATCAAATCCTAGACCTTGATTGAATCTGCTAATCTTTGGTGGTCTAGAATAAGATTGAGCTTCTTCTTGCCTCCAACAAATTTCTCAAGAGTGCTCATAAGATAATGACACTCTCGGAAAAGTGAGGCGCATGAAGAGCAAGGGGAAGGAGTAGAAGAAGAGTCAGAAGAAGAGGATCGAACAACGCGTGCATATTTTTCCCTATACACGGCTTCCTCAAATTTGAGAGACTCACAGGAAGCACAAGAAGCATCTCTTATTCTACCAACCTGGGCCTCTAACTTCTTCCTAAGCTCTGCGTGGACCTTATCCACGTCATCCTTAACCCCAACACACAGCAAGCAACCAATTTGTGATTTAACTAGTAAATCCTTAGCAAGTTGATCACACTTGACATTCAAAGCATCATTGTCAAGTTTTAGTTGCTTCTGACCCTCACATGAGTCGACTGGGTCCTTAGAAGTATGCATCACAAGTTCATCATTTCTAGAGGAAAGCTTTCTAAGGTGTGAGCTCATGGCATCAATCTCAGCAAGCAATTTAGGGCAATTATTACAAGAAGCATTTGTGTGGGCATGAGAAAAACTAGCATCAGCAGGAATATCAATAACAACAGGACTAGCATTCTTCGACTTCAGATTCTCAAGATCAACAAGCACACTATCATGCAAAGTCCTTAGGTTCTACAGCTTCACAAGCAAAGCATCACAGAGTGTACAGCTGTCAGAGTCTCGGGAGGAACATGATTTATGTGAAGTTAACTCCCGAGACAAACTATCTACCTCCTTCTCTAACTCGTAACACCTCGACCTAGCCTTAGCATGAAACTTGCCTAATTTACGTAAGGCATCATTTAACTCGTCGTGGTGGGTACCTCATCCGTGTCATTTGCATGTTCGAGTCGCTTCATTCAATGGTGCCGCCATGAAGCACATGCCGAGAAGTCGTCGCGCCTTTCTTCTCTTGCGGATCATCCGCCTCTTGCCGCTCCATGTCTCCGTGTCGGAGAGGTTGATGTCGTCGAGGGCGGTGAGGACACGGTGGAAGAGCTTCTTGTTCTTGGAGAAGTTGCGGTACTTCTTCTCGTGGCGCCGCTCACGAACCGGAGGCTTTTGTTGCAGTTCTTGTCGGTGTAGTCGTTTTGCCCAAACCGTGACGCCGTTCTTGCCCTTCTCCGCTTAGGCGGTTCGCTCAAATGTGGTTGGGGCCACCACACTCAAGCAGTGATCATGCCACCTCTCTTCCTCTCTCTCACTCTCTTGTAAATATTGAAAAATTTACTAGCGATAAGAGCAAGCTCATTTTTCGGAAATTGTTCCAGAATTTCATCGCTTACGTCACAAAGAGTGGAGAGAGAAAAATCAGAAGCAAAGTCAAGAGAAAATCCAGAAGAGGACCCAATGGGATCGGTGACCAAAGCCATCGACTGAGATTTCGTCTTCCGAGAGATGACATCAATCTCATGAGTCTTGAGGTGGGAATAAAGCCCGTCAAGAGTCAGAGTCGACAGATCGATGGTGTCCTTGATGGTGGTCACCTTCATCTCCCAAACCCGAAGGTCGAAAAGTCGGTCAAGAAATACCGAGCATTGTCCGAGTCGAGTATATACAACCGATCGCTTCGAGGTCGCTCAAAATCTTGGTAAACCGACCAAAGCACTCATCGAGACTCTCACCAAAGATTGTTCAAATTTGTTGTACTCGGCTTGAATCGTCTGCCTCACGGTCTTGATTTGAGTAGTGCCCTCATGGTAAGCATCGAGGGTTACCCAAATCTCGTGGGCGAACAAAGGTGAAAATCCGATCATAATCACTCATGGTTGAGTCCTGTATGAGAATGTTCCTCGCCTTAGCATTTGCCTCAACGTCGCCCATATTGCCGGTTGTGGACGTTCTCATCGGCGAAGAACCTCATATGGGAGCTTCACCTTCCGCCATATCGGAAGCCCTGGGTAGTGATGTATGACTCTATCCGGATTTCAAAAAGGAAAATCAACACCGAAAAAATTGGAGGCTTGGTGGAATACTTGTGCATCGCCATGGCTCTCGAGATCGGTCAAGATCTATGGAAGAGCAAAACCGGCTCGATACCAATTGAAGGATCAAGATGGCGAACAGAGGGGGGTGAATGGTGCAAATAAATTTTCTCAAAAATACTCCAACCAAAGTCTTGACAAGATCGCAAAGAAAACCGGTGCTCCTCAAATTCAAAAACCCGCGAAACCGGAACGACTAGACAACTATGTGTATCCCTAGCTTACATGAATGAGATCCATAAAATATGTGAGGATTTTTCAATCACAATCCTGGTTGTCAAGTGTCCAAATAAAGAGGAATCAATTCAAATACTTCTTTTCTAAAAGAGATCAAGCCAAGACACAAAAGTCTCTTTTAGAAAAGCAAAAGCAGATATTTCCAGAAGCTGTCTTTAATTTGAACAGGAGGTTGGTGGGTTTCTGCTACTCAAAAAATTATGAAAAATTTTATCCCTATGAGAAGATGAGTCATGAAGCTCTCTACCAAATTTAAGATCAAAAAGACATGTAGAAAAATCATCATAAATCTATGAACACAGACAGTCAGGAACTTCGAGCAGAAAATTTGGGGCTCGGTTTTCACCCCATGGCGCCCAAACGGTGCAACAAGTGAACTCCAAAATTTTGCTACAGATGGATATGGGAGTCCCGCACAATATCCAGAAAGAATAATGCAAAAATAATTTTTCTATATTTTTCTAAAAATCAAATACTAACTGCTACATGAAGAACAAGTTCTGGACAGAACTGGAACTTGAAAGAAAAGATAATCTCAACTTAATCAAAGAGTGCAAAAGAGATGTAAAACCATATGAACACACTCAAAACATCTAAGATCAGCATTTAGAAGGAGGGGAGGAAAATCCAAATTGCATGAATATAGATTGCGGGAAAGTAAATGCGTAACGTAAATGCTGAATTTAAATTGCGTAAAGTAAAGACATAATGTAAATGCGGAATTTAAATTCACAATAATGTAAAGAAATTTCTTTGTATTTCTAGTGGGAAGGTTTACAAAACCTCACCTCATGTGGGCAAAGCTCAAAGGAGCAACTCAAACCTTCAAGGGGAGGAGGCCACCCCTCCACCCCTATTTATACTACTCTTGGGCCACCTACCACCCTTGGATGAGTCTCTCAACCCTAGGACACTCATCTAAGGGCTAGGATTGACCCACTCACACAGCCATGCAAGGGCTAACCCAAAACCCACACACACACCCGGTTTTCTTGTACGGTTTTCAAAGCATACTACCTAGACCCGCTAACCTATCAAATAGACCGCAATCCGACGGCTCTCATTGATCCACGCGGCATCTAGCTAGCATCATCTCCTTTCCTTATCTTCTTGGCTTGCCCGGACTCCATCTCCGGTCATCTTCCGGCGATCTCCCGACCGTCTGGACCTCCAATGCTCCTCGCCTAGTCCCGGTCATCCTCCGCCTCACCTTGACCTAGCTCCGTCGCCCAGCAACCATCAAAGACAAGGAAAACCTTTCACATAGCAATGCCCACAAATATTTTCAATGATTATTCCAAAATCATTAATCACTCATAATTTTACTCAATGGTCCGGTGCTACCGCCCCCAGGCTGGTAGCACTAAGAAAACCAACCAACACTCAAATTGCTTCAAATTGAAATCCAATTCAAATCAAACTCAATTTCAAATCAATCCAATCTCAAATCTTGTCAATTACTCATCACACACAAGGATAGACCTCCACATGGTCTTTCAGATATGCTTGTGATAGCATGATAATGGTTTTGCTTGATGCAACACGCTCGTGTGAGTGGTTGCATGGATTGACTTTGATATTAGTTTTGCTTCATGCAATGTGCTCGTGTGAGTGGTTACATGGATTAACTTTGAGTTAAGTCGTGGACTTGTGCTCGGATTCGTTTCTTGATTATTCGTGTGCAAGTGTTGCTCGAGGGCGAACATGGTCGATGACGGGACTGGAACTAAGTTTGTGGATGAACTGAGATTCGAGACTAGGTTTAGGGAGGAATCGAGGTCTTGGTGGTCAAGGATGTCATGCGGGACGTTCCGGCTAGAGAACATGCACATGGAGACTGGTTAGTCACGTGAGTATGGCATGTGGGTTGTACACACGTGCAGGAGTTGTTTTTGGTTATGTTGGGCCAAGTTGAGATGTATACGAACTCTTTCCATGTTGGAAGTAGAGTTGTATTCAATCTCGTTACGATTGCTCTGTATAAATAGGGGGAGGTGTCCCCTGTTTATTCTTGAGCAAGATTTTAGGGTTGTACTCTTTTGTTTTGAAGTACTGTAACCAGATTAAACAAAGAGAAATAAAAATATTTTGCAACCAGAGATTAGTTTTTCCCTTGATCCAAGCCTGAAGGTCTTCGTGATAGTATCTTGCTGCCATTGCTTTTTCCTTGCGACGCATCGGTGGCTGACGGCGTTTGTCTCGGCGTAACCTTCAATTTCCGTCATCATTTGATTCAGTCATCTTGAGAAGGTAATATCTCTTGATCCGTAGATCCGATCGAGTTGATTTTTTTAGTTTGATTTTTAATTGAATCTAATTTCTACAGTTAAAATTTCACATAAATCTAATGGTGGGATCTTCGGTTAATCTTGTTTGAGTTTGGTCCATCGCTGTTAGATCGCTAATTATTTCAGTCATTTTGTGAAGGACATAACTTTAGATCCGTAGATCCGATCGATCTGATTCTTATTACATTAGCTTTGGAACTGAATCTAGTTTCTACAATTAAAATTTCACATCAATCCAATGGTGGGATCTATAGGAATTTCTATTTTTGTGAACTAGTCGCTAGACTGCTCGCCTAGTCGCCCAACTGCTTGCCTGGTCGCCCAAACTGGTCGCCTGGTCACCTAAACTAGTCGTCTGGTTGCCCAAATTGGTCTACAGGTCACCCGACTAGTCTACTGGTCGCCCGACTGCTCTAGTAGTCGTCCAGACTGCTCTACTAGCCTCCCAATTGCGTGAACTGGTCTCCAAGCAATTTGAGTTTAAATTGGAGTGTTTCAAAAATCATCAAAAATTTGATTTTAGCTTCCGCGCACTCATTTAACCCCCTCTGATTGCTACATTAGTATATTTCGATCCTACAAGTGGTATCGGAGTCTAGTTCTTTTTCTAATTAATCTTAACTGGTGATTAGAACTGTAGCAATAGATAGGTATTCGATAAAACCTTGTGTTTTCGATGGTGTTGATTTTCAGTTTTGGAAAGCGAAGATGGAGACATACATTCAAGCTCAGGGCTTTGCAATCTGGGACAAGGTATACAAGCCATATCAAGTTCCTAAGAATGATGAAGTCAATGACATCAATCGAGCACATGTTGAAGCGAATAGTAAAGCATGAAATCTGATCATCCAAGGATTGGGAAGAAGTGACTTCGACTGCATGATCCATCTCAAGTCTGCATATGAGGTATGAAAATCTCTTTGTGATTATCATGAGGGATCTAACACTATCAAAAAGGTTCGTCAGGATATATATAAGAAAGAATACATGTGATTTGAGATGAAACATAGGTGAGTCGCTACATGATTTTTTTCCACGCTTTAATAAAATTCTTAGCTATTTACGTGCTGTTGGGGTTTTCTTTGATGAAGCTACTAATGCTATAAAATTGCTTGGTGCACTAGACATGTCTATTTGGGAGATGAAAGTTACGTCCATTAGAGAATCAACTGTCATAAGTGAACTTGCTAGGAAGACTGATCATAAATCAATTGCATTGACCACACAATCCAGCATGTCTCAGAATAATGCTTCTTCAAGTTTTGCTTTGTCTTTCCTGTCTTCACTAACCGATGAACAAATTGAGGAATTTCCAGAAGCCAGAAGAAGACTTGGTATCACTCTCTTCTCGTTTTAATTAAGCTTTGCAGAATGTGAGAATGAGGAAGAGAGTTGGTGATGGCCCTCCAAGATGCTATGAGTGTGGTGATCTGAACCACATCCGTTCAAATTGTCCTAAACTTGCAGGTAAATCTTCAAAGGAGGAGAAGGACAATGACAGAAGAAAAGAGAAGAAGAAGTTCTCTCCAAGCGATAGAAAGAAGAAGAGCTTCATCAACCGCAGAGTAGTCCACCGAGTTCTTTCTGCTCTTGAACAAGTAAAGTTGAGTGATGTGGATTCAGAGAGCAGTGAAGATGACACAACAACTCCAAGCAAGCATGAATTGACAGGGTTATGTCTCATGGCTATAAGTGATGAAAGCTTCATCGAGGACGATCATGACAGCGACTTCAATGAGGTAGAACCTTCTTATGATGAATTAGCTATTGCTGTTGCTCGTCTTGGTAAATTGCTTGATAAACGCGATAAGAAAATTAAGAAACTTGATGTTGTGGAATCTTTGAATGCTGAAATTGCTAGACTTAAATCTTTGATTCCTGATGATGATGCTTGCAAATCATGTGACTTAATTTACAATGAGCTTACTTTGCTTAGGAAAGAACATGTTACTTTGTTACAGCAAGTCAATGCTAAAAAGAAGGAAAATGAGAAACATGTAAAAAATGCTAGCTGTTCAACTGTTGATTTGCTTGATACAACTCATTGTTCTAAATGTTCCACACTAGAATTGAAGTTGCATGATGCAAATGCTAGGGTTTCTCAAATGACAGATACTCTGCTCACTCATGAGGTTCTTTCATGCTCAACCTGTCGCAAGCAAAAAGGAAAAGTGGACGTTCCCTGTAATAATTGTTTATCTCTTTATCGAAAGGTTGATTACTTAGAAAAATCTTTAGAATGTTTCACTACAGGAAAGAAAAACCTAAACATGATTTTGGATCAATCAAAAATCAGCACTCATAACAAAGGTTTAGGTTTTGATTCTTATGCTCATCATAAATCACATGCTCCCACTGTTGTGAAGGCACTTGAAAGTGAAAATTTTGAAATTATCAATGAGCCTAAAAAAACTGTTTTTAAGTTTGTTGGTGTTTTATCTTCTACTGTGATGAATGCAAATGTTGCTTCTACTGTTAAAGCTAAACATCATGTTAAGTATAATTGCACTCATTGTGGTAGAGATGGACAATTAGTAGATTTTTGTTTTAGGCTAGGCAAACAGCAAAAGAAAGAAAAAGCTAAGGCTAGGTCTAATTTCAGGAAGGCACATTTTATTCCTCATTTTGTGCCTAGGGTGATGCAAATACATTTTGCTGCAAGAATCATGGGACATGTTAAATCTGATTTTGTGTACAAGCATACTCGTGTTGTGCCTACTCGTCGTGTGTCTCAGTATTGGATTCCTAAATGCTTTATTTCTAACCCAAGTACCGAGGCCTCGACATCTTCTAGTGTTATGTAGGTTTTTCAGATGCGAGGAAGGAGAACATTTGGCTTGTAGATTCCGGATGCTCACGCTACATGTGTGGTGATAAAAATTGGTTCTCCTCCCTCACTTGTGCATCTCGTGCTGAAAGTGTTACTTTTGGAGATGCTTCTTTCACTTCTTTTGTGGCAAAAGTTTCAGTAAAGCTACGACATCTTGACACGGTTGGACTTTCTCGTGTTCAAATCTTTTGGAGGCAAATGATGCATATGTCCAGGGGGAGAGTGTCTTTGTTGATGATGATGATGTTGTTGAAGATGAAGTGTTGATTTCTATTCCACAACTAGCTGTAGCACCTTTGACACCTACAGCTGAGCATCCTCAAGCCACAACAACTTCTGTACATGCTGAAAATGAAGAAGGAGAAGGAGAAGGAGAAGTTTCTGAAGTTGCAGCTCCTTTGCATATTCAAAAGAGACATCCACCTGAACAAATGATTGGAAATTTGAATGAGAGAGTCACCCGATCCAGAAACCATGAGGAAGGAATTTGACATGAGTATGATGGGTGAGTTAACTTACTTTTTGGGACTGCAAATTAAACAAATAAAGGAAGGTACTTTTGTTCATCAAAGTAAGTACACAAAAGATTTGCTTCACCGCTTTGGGATGGAAAACTGCAAGCCGATCATGACACCCATGGGAGGCACTTGCACACTTGATCCGGATGAAGATGGCGAGATGGTTGATCAAAAGGAATACAGAAGCATGATAGGTTCACTTTTATATCTCACTACATCAAGGCTAGATATTCAATTTGTTGTGTGCTTGTGTGCTCACTTTCAAGCTTCCCCACGTGTTTCACATCGACATGCTGTCAAGCGGATTTTCAGGTATCTCCATGGTACTCAAAATTTTGGCATATTGCTTTCTGCTTCCTCATGCATTAGTTTAAGAGCATTCTCTGATGCTGATTTTAGAGATTGTAGAATTGATAGAAAAAGTACATCTGATTCATGTCACTTCTTGGTTAATTCTCTTATTGTATGGTCATCTAGAAAATAATCTTCTGTTGCACAATCAATTGTTGAATCTGAATATGTGGCTGCTGCTAGTTGTTGTTCTCAAATTCTTTGGATAGTAGCTACACTTAAAGATTATGGGGTTAATTTGAATAGTGTTCCTCTGTTGTGTGATAACACTAGTGCAATATGCATTGCTAAGAACCCTGCGCAACATTCTAGAACAAAACATATTGAGATCAGATTTCACTTTCTTAGAGATCATGTAGAAAAGGGAAATATTGTGCTTCATCATGTGGATACTGAACGTCAATTGGTAGGCATTTTCACTAAACCTTTGTCTTCTCGTTTTGCTTTTATTCGGGGAGAACTTGGGTTGGTTCATCCGATGGGTTATTTTTGAGGGGGAGTTTTTGTAATGTTTTGTTCAAATCTTCTTATTTTGTGTATTTATTAAATGAAAAAAAAATAAAAAATTGGAAAACAATGAAAAAGTAATGAATATTGTATTTCATACACATATGTCATTTGAACCCATGCTTATGTTACAAGGTCTTTGCAACTTCTTGTTTATACATATATGGTGTAGTTTATGACTTGACTATTTAAATAGAATGACAACCCAATTAAATCTTGTCATGGTTAAACTTTCTTGGCTATCTTGATCCTGCTCAAAAAGTGCTAAATATGAAAGTTAAGTGCTAAAAGCTCAAAAAGTGATTGTTGATAAATGAAAGATCAAGGTTATATACTGTCGCACTTCTTCTTTACGAGAGTGCTTATCATTGCACTTTGATATGAACTTGGAAGAAGTTGTGTGTGACCGAAACCATGAAACCTTAAGCTTGTGACTGCTTGGCATGGTTGAAAAGTAAGGCTGATGGTGAATGTAATTCCTTGCTATTGTTATTGTTGCAATCAATTAATGAATTAGTTTTTCAAGCACAAATAAAGTGCACAAAAAATTCAATGTTTTCAGGTTTTAAGATTGTTGAGAAAGGTAGATCATGCCATGCAAAAAATCGTTAATAGTACTTGATTTCTAGTTATGCTTACTCTACATTGTTTTTGTGTACATTTGAGGGCGCAAGTACTTTTGATAGCATGACTTGGTGATGAAATTGTTACATTTGTGCATGACTTATAATGCTCAGTACAAAAAAAGACAAACTAAAAATAAACAAAAAGATTTTGTTCTCTCTTTTGTATTCTTGATGAATCCATTGTCAAAGGGAGAATTTTGGAGATTTTTGGACACATATTGCACATTTACACACATTTTTCTTCCTTTATTTGTTCTTCTTTTCAGGGGGAGATTATTTCTTCTTTTCAAGGGGAGATTTTTCACTTTATTTTTTTTGGTTTTAAAATAAATTTATTAAAACTTCTCTTGTGAGGTGAATGTCAATGTTCAGTTCTAAATGGTGTTGCTAACGTTTTCATCAAGGGGGAGATTGTGAAATCATGTGCTGAAAAATTGGCTGAGTAATGAAATTGGCATTGCAAAGTGATTTTGGTTATGGCATGTGTGGTGCTTGTGCATATACTGTTTGAGAAGATTATTTGATATGCTTGTGATAGCATGATAATGGTTTTACTTGATGCAACGCGCTCGTGTGAATGGTTGCATGGATTGACTTTGATATTGGTTTTGCTTCATGCAATGCGCTCGTGTGAGTGGTTGCATGGATTAACTGAGTCAAGTCGTGGACTTGTGCTTGGATTCATTTCTTGATTATTCATGTGCAGGTGTTGCACGAGGTCGAACATGGTCGATGATGGAACTCGAACTAGGTTCATGGATAAACTGAGGTTCGAGACTAGGTTCAGGGAGGAATCGAGGTCTTGGTGGTCAAGGATGTCATGCGGGACGTTCGGGCTAGAGAACATGCACATGGAGGCTGATTAGTCACGTGAGTATGGCATGTGGGCTGTACACTCGTGTAGGAGTTGTTTTTGGTCATGTTGGGCCAAGTTGAGATGTATACGAACTCTTTCCATATTGGAAGTAGAGTAGTATTCAATCTCGTTAGGATTGCTTTGTATAAATAAGGAGAGGTGTCCCCTGTTTATTCTTGAGCAAGATTTTAGGGTTGTACTATTTTATTTTGAAGTACTGTAACCAGATTAAACAAAGAGAAATAAAAATCTTTTGCAACCAGAGATTAGTTTTTCCCTTGCTCCAAGCCTGAAGGTCTTCGTGATAGTATCTTGCAGCCATTGCTTTTTCCTTGCGACGCATCGGTGGCTGACGGCGTTTGTCTCGGCGTAACTTTCAATTTCTGTCATCATTTAATTCAGTCATCTTGCAAAGGTAATATCTCTTGATCCGTAGATCCGATCGAGTTGATTCTTTTTGAGTTAGATTCATAATTGAATACAACTAAAATTTCACGTCAATCTAACAGTGGGATCTTTGGTTAATTTTGTTTGAGTTTGGTCCATCTCTATTAGATCGCTAATTATTTCAGTCATTTTGCGAAGGACATAACATTTGATCCGTAGATTCGATCAACCTGATTCTTGTTACGTTAGCTTTAGAATTGAATTTAGTTTCTAGAATTAAAATTTCACATCAATCCAATTGTGGGATCTCCAAAATTTTCTATTTTTGTGAACTAGTCACCAGACTTCTCGCCTGGTCACCCGACTGGTCGCCTGGTCGCCCAAACTGGTCTACTAGTCACCCAAACTGGTCTACTGGTCACCCAACTAGTCTACTGGTCACTCAGACTACTCTACTGGTCGCCTGACTACTCTACTTGTCGCCTAGACTGCTCAACTGGTCTCCCAACTGCGTGAACTGGTCTCCAAGCAATTTGAGTGTAAACTAGGGTGTTTCAAAAATCATCAAAATTTTGATTTTAGCTTCCGTGCAATCATTCAACCCCCTCTGATTGCTACATTAGTATATTTCGATCCTACTAAAAGTTTCACGGATTGGATACGACACGAGCCGTTAGAGAAATGGTCCCTTTTGCATGACAAGGGCAGTTCTCGTTATAGAATAATGACAATGAACCTGGTGAAGATTTACAACTGGGTAATGAAAGGTGCGAGATGCCTTCCATTGATGGGCATTTTTGAAGGTGTGTTACTAAGCACCCAAAGATATTTCATTGAGTGGTACAAGAACTTCGCTGCATGTATGTCGGACAATCGCCTGTCCTACTCAACGGTTGTCTCTACGTACATGGCCAACAAGACATGGAAGGCATAGACACATCGTTTGACATCGGAGAGTGGCGTGGAACAGAGGTACCACGTGCACTGCGATGACCGGGGTCGCAGAGGTTCCCATTGGGAGAGGACTTCCCATTTGTGCATACTTTGAGCTACTGACTGCGAGTGCTCCTACCAGAAGCCACGCCTGCTGCACTTGCCATGCTCACACGTGATTGCCGCAGCCGCCGAGACACACCAATCATGTCATCTGTACATCTCCCACTACTATTACAAGCAAAGTGTTCTCAACACGTGGCATAACGAGGTGTATGGGTACCGAGTCGATGGATCGTTCACAACAGCCCCCCTCTAGGGCATCAATGAGTACCGAATATCCGAATGTTGAAGCAGAAGGTCAGGCGTCAAAGGACATGGCAGATTAGGAACGATATGGATGAGTCCGAAGCGCATCGTAATTGTGGATAATGTAATTTTATCTCATGTATTTGTAAATGTATTTCTTTATTTCACATACTTCAATATGTACCAGTTATTTATTGTCCCCGTCATGTAATTTTTTATTCTATATGCGCGATCAAACATATATTTGAATATTCAACATTTCATTACTTTTCATTGAATTTTTGGTAGTTGTAATATGTAACATTTACTTATTGTCCAGTTTGTTTTATTTGCCATCTACATTTACTTGTTGCCCAGTTTGTTTCATCTGCTTCCTACATTTACTTATTGTCCAATTTGTTTTATTTACTTTCTAACCATGTATTTGTTTTGTAACCACGCAGGCAGAGGTGACGATGGCGGGAGTTGGGCGTGCTGTTGACGCTTGCCCTGAGCTGCTAGAACAGACCGTGGATTCGACCCACCAGTATAGGTTGTCCGCAGTTTAGGGCCGAGACCTGACGACACTGCGGCCTCCGGTGCCGAACGAGTTGCTTCGCATCGACCCAAGCTGGGTTTCACAGAAGCCGCAGACTTTTCCTACTCTTTTACGTATATGTACTTACCTGTGATTTGAATTTTAACGACGCTACACACTACATGTAGGTTACGAGCGACCGGCTTACTTCCACTTTGCAGGATGGTGGAGCAGACTACTGTTGTGGCGGAGGGCCCGCACGTCCCACGGTTCGGGTACGACCGGTCCCTCCTGACCGCACTCGTGGACCAGTGGAGACCGGAGACGCATCAGGTAACACATTCCGTTAAAATCTCTTATGACAGGACATGTCTAATTTTTTCGTTGTAAACAGATGGTGCAATGGTCGTGGGGCTTTGTCGTGCTCGCGTGGACGTACAAAGATCTGTGCAACGGTGTCTCTCGGGCAGATCAGTCCGCGACAATGACGGGTTGCGTCCTCTCGCTGCGATTGTGGTCTGGAGTGCTTCTCCATCAGTAGGCTTGTTGTTGACCCCACGCCATACTCACAGGAGCTATACCGCCAGCACCCGATCGACTAGCCCACCATAGGCCTCTACTGGGTTCAACGACAGGTATGCCTCCTTGTATCTTATTCCTCACTTTCACACTTTCATAACATGCACTACTTTTTATTTCTGCGCAGCGGTTGTACGCCAACCGACAGGTCAGGAGATCCTACCTCGAGTTCATTCGGGAGTTCGACAGGCTCCAGGACGAGGATGTGTGGTGGACGCCGTACATCGCATACGACGTATAGGTCCAAGCACCTTACGGGCTTTCTGAGCATCGCTCGTGGGACGAGCGGGTCTGGCTCACCCGTAAGGTCCTCGTCTTCGACCTGTGCGTGGAGTACTCACCGCACTGAGTGTTGCGGCAGTTCAGCCTCTTCCGGTCTTTCCCCGTGCCGCCTACTCACATTGTCTCACGTGGCGTGCACAAGTACGTCTCCTAAGCACACTGCTTAGCATTCCCGCGGAATGGATGTTGTATGTAAATTACCGTTTTTGCATTGCAGGATGACCTGAATGGGGGCTGCATCAGGCAATCTATTCGCGCATCGCATGACGCTGTGGGCACTGCAGTGGGACGATGTGGAGATAGACACAGTTATCGAGACCCAACCGTATGACCATGCCATGTACGAGCAGTACATGGAGTGGTTCACGCCGCGGACTCGGCTCAGGTTGGGGTAGACACCAGCTCTGTATGTCGCACCTCAGGCATCAGTGTCAGATACGTACCATTCACAGATGTCCCAGAGGGACAACTACGCGGTAAGTGTCACAATCAAATCTCTATATGTATGTCTTTTTTATGTAAATTACATCATATCAACATGGCATTACATGCAGGGACAGCTTGTAGCGACATGATTTCTAACTGATTCAATGAGCTTATCTCAACTCTGATCACTGAAATTGCTAGAGGACTCCAATTCACTCACTACCATGTGGGTCCTGAACCACTGTGTGACCCCACCTGCTAGCCGAAGATTCTATCTTCTTCCTCTCGCTGCAAGGGTCCCGAAACCAAATAGCTCACAGAAATGATCACATCCATTGTTCTTTCGCGGCCATAATCAAAATAATGCAAAACTAGTTTTAAAACACTTCTAGGATCATCCCCTACTTATGCGAGAAAAATGAGTAAGAAATCATGATTAGTGTAGTCACAAACTTAAAATGAAATCTGATTTTTGATAACATCAATTTTGTGATTATTTAAGCCTCTTCGGCAATCTGTAAAACTTCTTGTCTAAATACCATTATTAGGGAAATTAGTCTAGAAACGGCCTCCATCATATGCACTACCATAATCTAAAAAATATTCTATTTAGAATTTGTTACGTATATAAATTATGTACGCAAACACCCTTTGTGAATTAGTCGTAGAGAATCTAAACCACTTAAGCCTTTTCGATCACTGTAGAATAACTCGTATGAATGCAAATCTTGGTAGGACTAGCTTAGAAACACTATTTGGTATATGGACAACCGTATTCTAGAAAAACATCTTATTTACAACTTGCTTGTGAATGAAATCCAGCTAATTCAAAACTCTTAAGTGTTAATCATAAACTTCACCTTACCGATTTAGTATAACGTAAACTTTATAATACCATAAAAGCTATTTTGATGAATATAATGTCTCATCTAAACCCTAAAATTTATAAAATTAGTATAGAAATGCTCTCACTACTCTGATCGCCTCATCGCGACCCCATCATCGCTGCCGTAGTAGTGAGCCAGAAAGCGGTGATAATACTATCCTTGCCGGTTCTAAATTCAATCGGCGGTGATAATATTATCACTGCCGGTTCTAATTTCTACTGGCAGTGATAAGAATAGTATAATTTTCCCGTACAAATGGAGGCAATATCATTGCCAGTTTTACATAGAACCGGCAGTGATAAGAAGATATCACTTGCCGGTTTATATAAAAAACCGGTAGTGATTTATCATTGCGGTTTGTCTATAAACCGGCAGTGATAAGTCATTTTCAACGCCGATTTTACTCGTAACCGGTAGTGATATTCTTTTTCCTGTAATTTGTTAAGATCTGAGAACATATCAAACATTGTAATTTATCTACACGAGAACATATCAAAGCATAATTAGTTAAAAAAGCAGAACATATTAAACATTTGTAATTTATCTACTTAAAGAACATTTACAAAATTTGTAATTTGCGAGATATGTATTAGTTAAAACATAGAACATTTACAAAATTTGTAATTTGTGTAATATGTATTAGTTAAAACACGAACATTTACAAAACATAATTAGTTATACCATCCATATTTACATATTTAGTCCTAATTATATATACAAAATATAACAGACCAACGGCTATTAACCGTTTGAAACCCAAAATGGCACGAAACCCTATATCCAAAAGTCGTCGTCCTCCTCCTCCTCCTCGTCCTTATCCCCGGAGCTGCCGCCGAATGACCGATCAGAGTTGCCGAGGTGCACCTCCTTTTCCTCCTCCGAATCCGATTTGGTGGCGTAGTTGGTCCTGCCCCAACGCCGCAGGACCTCGCCGCCACCGCTGTCGTCGTCGTCGCCCTCCTCCTCCTCCTCTGCCTCCTCCTCCTCCGCCTCCTCCTCCTCCTTCTCCTCCTTCTTCTCCTCCTTCTCTGGCGGCAGAGCGGGAATTTGCCCAATACGTGCCCGCTTCTTGGGGGGGCATTCTTGCAGTAGTGGTGGATTGTGAGGAGTGGTGCTACAGATTGAGGAATGGGCATTATATAGAGGCAGAATGGGAATGGCAAAAGTTGGTTGAGGAATGGGGAAGCGCAACAGTTGGCAGAGGAACAGGGAAGCGTAACGGTTGGCGCGGGAGTTAGAAGGGTTCGACGTATGACTGCCGGTTTGTATTACCAATCGGCAGTGATAATAGACTATCACTACCGGTTTACACCCAAAACCGGTAGTGATATATCACTGTCGGTTCCATTTATAACCGGTAGTGATATAACTTTTACTGACGGTTTTAGTCTTTAACCGGTAGTGATATATATTTTTCCGCCCTTCCGAATTTTCCCGCGTAATTTGACCTTGTCACTTTGCACATTACTGCGTAAATGGCGGTGATAAGGTATTTAAATATCGGCCATGATTGGCGCTTCCCAAATGAGCGAAAAGAGAGGAGCTCTGTTTGCTCGGTTGTTATTTTGTTGGGGAGGTACTGCCAAAAAAATGTGTTAATATTTTTCTTGTATTTCTCTTCGAGGTGACTTCTTCTCCGATCGACTGAATAAAAAGCTCTGTTTTGCTCTGTAGTTATTACCTTGGCGAAGTTCTTTCTTTGAAAAATTGTATTAAAATTTGTCTCGTATTTCTTTTCGAGGTTAAATCTTGACTTGATCTATGTTATATTTGTAGTAAAATTTTACTTTATATATTGCTCTAGATGTTGATAATTGCTGATTGTATCTTGTGAACATTTTAGGTCGGTAGTGCTCATATTAAGATATAGCCAAATTATTTAATAAATTATAATTCTTATCCATTTTAATGATGTAGTGGATTTTCAAGTAATGAAAATTGCTAGATGGACAATTATGCATAATTGTAATTCTTTTCAATAATGAAAAATTGTTATATAAATATTTAAATAGTAAAATTGCTACATGAATTATAAATAGTGAGAATTGCTAGTTGAATATTGAAATAATGAAAAATGGTAGATGGATTTTCCAATAATGAAAGTTGCAAGATACATAATTATTTAGAAATATATCCTTATATTCAATTATATGCTTGTTTGATGTATATTAATTGAATTTAATAGCTATTGCATAACAAAATGAAATGAATAAATCTTGTAAATAATTAACAAATGCTAGATGGATATTTAAATAGTGAAAAAGGTTTGATGTATCTTAATATAGGCAAAATTGCTAGATGTATTTGTAAATCTAATCATTTACAATTATATTGTTATTTGCAGTTATGTGCTTATAATGTGTTTATCGTTTTAATTAATTAGCACTGCATGACTAATGTAAAGAATAAATTATTTTGGTTTGTTTATTGATATACTAAAATGTAGTTCGATATAATTAAGTGTAGATGGTGAAGGTGGATGTATGACACGGACCGTCGCGGTCCAGAGTTCTTTAATGGTGTGACTTGTTTTCTAAATACAGCTGCGGCACACAAATCGAAGAATTTGGCGGACTATATTTGTTGTCCACACGTTGATTGCAAAAATGAGAAGCTATTTTCTAACATAGAATTGATACGTGCACACTTGCTTCGAATGGGTTTCAAGGCTGGCTATACTTGTTGGACCGAGCACGGTGAAGATGATATTGTATATGAAGGGCAACACATTGATGGAGATGATATTGTACATGAAGGGCAACACATTGATGAAGATGATAGAGACAATGATATGACGGCGGTGGAAGATGCATTAGTTGATAGCCACGAAGATGATCTAGATCAAATCTTTGCGTGATGGGAGGAGGACTTCACAAGTGAAAGGGAGTTTCAAAAGTTCCAGTATATGGTAGAGGACTCTACAATGCCATTGTACCGGGCTGCAAGGAGGAGCACAAAAGCTACATACCGTGTGCTTTCCTCAGTAGTTGAAGGCAAGCAATGGTTGGTCCGATAAGAGTTTCTTGGTATTATGTCTCTTGGGGACTTGCTTCCGAAGGTAGCGTGTTGCCTTCAACTACGTACCAGGCCAAGCAGGTTGTTTACCTGTTGGCACTGGAAGTACAAAGAATACACGCATGTCCAAATGATTGCATATTATATCGCAATGAGTTTGCAGACATGGATGCCTGTGTTGTTTGCAAAGCAAAGTGGTATAAGGGCAACGACGACGATATCGAGAACGATGATGTCGAGGTAAAGCGTAAGAAGAAGAGGTGTCCCTGTAAGGTGGTGTGGTATTTCCCTATAATCCCCCGTCTGAAGCGATTGTTTGCGAACAAAAGGCATGCCCAATTGCTATGATGGCACGCCGAAGAGCGTAAGAAGGATGGAATGCTCAGACACCCTGCTGATTCTGTGCAATGGAGGAACATCAACAGAAAATATAAGAAGCACTTTGCATATGATGTGAGGAATATAAGGTTCGGGTTGAGTACGGATGGGATGAATCCTTTTGGCAACATGAGTAGTCATCAAAGTACTTGGCCGGTGACTTTATGCATCTACAACCTTCCTCCTTGGCTTTGCATAAAGCGAAAGTACATTATGATGCCACTATTGATCCAAGGGCCCAGGCAACCTGGCAATGATATCGATGTGTATCTCAAACCATTGGTTGAAGATTTTCTAATATTGTGGAACGATGGTGTACGGGTATGGGATGAGTATAAAGAAAACTTTATCCTACGGGCAATATTGCCGTAACCATTAATGATTATCTGCTCTTGGCAACCTGTCAGGCCAGATGATAAAAGGCTTCAACGGATCGTCGATTGCTTAGATGATCTGACTAGCGGTGGTGAAGAACTCGCCAAAAATGGCTTACATGCAGCATCGTAGGTTCCTCCGTGAGGATCACCCATACCGCAATAATAAGAGAGGTTTTGACGGGACAAAGGAGACGCCTTAGCTCCAAAGAATCACACTGGGAAGCAGGATATTTGCCACCGTAAAGGATCTTACAATTATTCACGGAAAGGAGCCGACAATACATCTATTACGACTTCCGGGATAAGGCTCCTTTGTGGAAAAAGAAATCAATATTTTGGATCCTACCTTATTGGCAGCACACGGAAGTTCGACCGCAATTGACGTCATGCACATAGAGAAGAATGTGTGTGATAGCTTGCTTGGTATCTTCTTGGACATACACGCAAAGCGAAGATACACTTCAAGTAAGGATGGACCTCGAAGATACAAAACTCGGAAGGAGCGCATCACGAAGAAATGGATCTGCGCAAAAAGTACCTTCTACACTGCTACACTTTGAGCAAGAAAGAGAAAATTAAGCGTTTGTGAATGCTTGCAGTCAAAGTTCCGTCTGGTTACTCGCTAATATAAAGAGACTAGTCTCAATAAAAGACTTAAAGTTAATTGGTATGAAGTCTCATGATTGCCACATGATGATGACATAGATGCTTCCAATTGCAATTAGGGGTGTTACGCTAGAAAGTCAGAGACCCAATTATCAAGTTGTGTTCATTCTTCAGCGATTTCACGAAGGCCATCGATCCATTAAAACTAGATAAGGCTGCGGGAAGGCGTGGTCCACACTGCATGCGGGCTTGAGATGTGTTCCCTCCATCTTTTTTGATATTATGGTCCATCTCATTGTTCACATTATGAAAGAATACGGATTCTTGGTCGTATTTCTACATCAAATGTACGCTTCGAGAGATTCATGGGGTTATAAAGAAATATGTTAAATCAAAATCGACCGAAGGTGCATTGCCAATGGTTGAGGAACCGAGGAGGTCATTGAGTTCTCTGATCGATTATATGGATCTCAAACCGATTGGTGTGCTCAGTATCTCGGCATGAGGAAGGCTACGAGGGAAAGGACACTAGGCGAGAAATTAGTACGTACTAGCAATCTAGCTTCATTTACACAAGCACATTTCACAGTTTTGGGACAATCAGTTGTGGTGGCCCTGTATGTCAACATGCGCAAGAACATGCTATCGAGAACAAACCCAAGGAGGTCGAGAGGTTTAGGTCGCGAGAAACACTGAAATAACCGGCGATTGGTTGCGTAGACACATGATGCATCAAGAGCAGTACTTTCGGTTGAAAGTGTTGGCTTAGGGACCGTCAACTACAATTCGGACATTCAAGGATCGACATAAATAGTTTTACATTTTATACAAGAGCGCCAAAATAAAAGAGCACCAATCAAAATAGCGGTAACAGTATAGATGCCTCGACAACAATGGAAGTAGGCAAACCTACTGATTCATAGAAGAGATTTGGGAGCTTGACTATGGATTTGGGAGCTTGACTATGGACCTTTAAAGATCCCTTTCTTCCGGTGCCAATGGGTCGGACTTCGAGGGTCGTGAATATCGACAAATGCGGTATCACTACAGTGGACCTCAAACTTCGTCGGATCTGAGAAGACACATTACGTACTTGCTAATTCTATTACACAAATCTTCTTTATGGCTGGCCGGCTAACAAGGAGCGCCACGTGGTTATTCAAGGAAAACGAAGGATTGTCGGAGTTGAGAATGTTATCGATGAGGAAGAGTACAATCAATTCGATAAGCTTCCCCCTTTTGGAGAGGACGTTGAGCTAAGAATCATGGAAGAGAGTGACGAAGCTACGTACATATGCCGTGATCATAACGAAGGTTGAATCGTAGCTTAGTTAGGATTAATGAAATGTATGCTTTCTTTTGTACGAACGACATGTTTATTTTCTCATATGTAACAATTATGTAATATATGCAATAATGGAAATTGAGGTTATACTTTCTTTTGATCAAATTGAAAGTTTCACTTAATTGGTCGGAGACTAGCTTATAATATGGAATTTGGATTTTTGTGAATTTGATTGCATTTGAATTTGTGTGAATTTGACTGCATTTTGTTCATTTTTCAAGTATTATTTGATTTTTGAAATATTAAAATAGATAGCAATCTGATTTTTGTAATTTTAGAACTTGATACAAATTTGGGGAAATATTTAAATAAAATATTATATGTCCTCTGATATACCTCTAAAATTTTTAGAAAATTTGGATCAAATTAAAAGTATCAAGTGCGGAGACTAACTTATCCTTTGCGGTTTTATTATCATCCGGTAATGATAAGCATTATCATTCTTAGGTAGTTATATACCGCGGTGATATTACATTATCCTTGCCCTTTTGACATCAACGGCGGTGATATTACATTATTCTTGCCGGTTTGTAGTGTGAGCGGTTGTGATAACTTATATTCTTCTTGGCTCTACATATGGACCAGCGGTGATAATATATCCTTCTTGATTCTTTTGATGACCCGGCAGTGATAGTGTTCCCATATAAATTCAAAATTCACGTCATCTTCTTATTTACCCTAACCTAGCCCTCTCAGTTACAGTGCCGCCTCTTACCTTGTGCCTCTGTCGCCTCTGGTCAGACCAACGCCGTCGCCTCGCCTCGCCTCGGAGCTCATCGCCTCGACCTCGCCACCGATCGCCTCCTCACCTCAGAGCTTCCCCGCCGTCGCCTCGGACCTTCCTCGTCGTCGCCTCGGAGATTCCCCGCCGCCACCTCCCCACCGTCGCCTTCACCTCCCCGCCGTCTCCCCACCGTCACGTCGACCTCCCCGCCATCTCCCCGTCGTCACGTCGACCTCCCCGCGTCTCCCCGCTGCGGTACACCTCTGCGAACTTATGACCTAGGCCTGAACTCAGGAATGTTGCTTGATGTCCGAATGTTGGTTGATGTGGATGTAATCTAGTAATGATGCTTGTGGGATGTAATCCAATGATGCTTCATGTGAATATGCAGATGAATGCTAAGGGGCCAGCCAATTCGTTTAGCTTGGGGACCTAGCATGTGGGATGTGGGATAGTGTTAAGTGAGGATTTGGGACTGAAATTGACAATTTGTGACAACTAATTTGTGACAATCTGTTCTTTTTTACATGGGCAATCTACATCTTTTGTATTCGAAAAACTGCATGCTTGATTGGCAATGTTAATACTTCCTGATAAAAAGGTATTTTTGGATGGGTTAATTCGATGTATACCCTTTGCTCAAGTTGCCCTTCGATATATATCATGTAGTATGGCTATGTTTTAGTTTTTGAATGCTAATGAGAATGCCTTAGAAAATATAAACAAGGATTAAGGATTTGAGTTTGGGTGGGTTGTAGTTAGGTGCAAGAACTGATATGTAAATTTAGTTGTTGCTTTTAGTATCTTTTGTTAATATAAATGTATTGGCGGATATTTTTATATCTGATTAAGGATCTCTAATTATAACCATTAAAAGCTTTTCTTTAAAGAGCAGAATTCCAGAAAAACTTAATAAGCAAAGAACAATTCAACTTTAAGGCTTAAAATTTAAATTTAAGTCACACATCAAACTCAAATTTTGGAAAGTACTTTATCAGTGCAGTTCTTGACTTGTATTGTTTTGGATTCAAATGTTTAGGAACTCATTAGGAGTGTACTACATATTTCACCCTCCCCTGATTTTTGGAAAGTATTTGAGATTTGAAATTGTTTGACTGCCATGTTTGTCATAGAACATGTTTTGAATGCATTCATCACATGTTCTCACGACATGTCTTGTTGTGTATTGTTAGCAACAATTTTACTTACAATCAATAGAATCTAATGTTCTAGGCATATGTGCATGCGCGGCAATTCTCATATGCACTCATATAATCTTCAGTTATATATTTAAGAACTTTTCTACTTTTTAATCATCATAATGAATGTTGTCAAAAATTAGTCTATTACTCGTCCCTTGTGGCGAGGAGGGCCTGTGGGCAACCCAACATCTAAGAACACTCAAAATAAACAAGTTGAGCTTTATGCTAGTTGCCTTGTTCATTTTTCTACCCTTGTTGATATCATTGATATTGCGTTCATTCTATATGATGCAATCTGTTATTATGAATCGATTATGGAATCGTGTGCTGTTTTGATCATTTTGCTCTATAGTTATTTATATTGCAGCCAAAAGTAAACTTCAATTTGGTGCTTTGTATATGTTCTTGAAAGATGTATACATGTGTTGTAAATATTTGTTTTGTAAAGATAAGTGTATGTGTATTATTTTCGCTGCATTATACTTTGGACTTGTAATATTTGGTTGGTCGGCCACTAATTGTAATAGTAAGTAGTTATAATAGTTGTAGTTTATGTTTATACTGTGACAACTGCTTAGTTTCATGTGTATGTGTTATGATTCATCTCGAGTGCGGGATATGTGGGTGCTAGGCGTTGATCTTGTGAACTACCACTTTCATGTGTGTGTGGTATTACATTTCATGTAGATTGTCATATTGACTCACTTGCTGCAGATCCATGATAAGGAAAATGCATGTATCTTTTAAATATTTGTATGTTCTTGAATGGATCTAGTTTTCTATTGCCATATTAATAATATTCTGTTGGCGAGAAAGAATGTAAAACCTGATGGTCATTTATTTTCCTTCTAAATAACCCACACAAAAATATGTACATAAAGATGTATGTGTATAAAAATATATGTGTCCTTGAAAGATGTATGTGTATAAAGATCAAAAAAATATGTGTGCATAAAGATGTATGTGTACATGTGTGTATTGGGTTCCTACCGATTAAATTTGTTTGCAATGAAAGATGTATGTGTATAAAGATCAAAAAAATAATTGTGTGTACAAACATGTTTGTGTATAAAGATGTATGTGTATAAAGATCTGCCAAGGTTGACATTGTGCATGTATATTTTGTGATATGTGTATGTATATTTTGTTGACCAAAAATGTATGTGTTTAAAAATATATATATGTGACCTTGAAAGATGTATGTGTATAAAGATCAAAAAAATATACGTGTGACCTTGAAAGATGTATGTGTATAAAAATATATATTTGTGTGTATAAAGATGTATGTGTATAAAAAGTGACACATATATATAACAATCTCGAAAACAACTGTAAAAAACACTATCGTTATGTCTATGCCATCGTTTGAATTCATAAGTTTGACATCAGCGTAGAAGAATAGTCTAGCCGCAATGCGGCTATACTTGAGCTCATATGCTTTTACGTCTATGTTCACTCGTTACATCTATCTTCATTTCCTCGTTACGTCTTTCTTCGATACCATTGTATGTGTATGTGTGTTAATTTGAAATTTCTGATTGCTAGTAATGGCCTCGAATCAGGGACAAGTGCCAGAGGGAGTTCGGTCCACGAATATAGACGAAGTAGGAACAGGTAGCCCAACATACTACCTGAACCTACAGGATATTGATATGGAGCAACCTGCCGCCACTACCATGGACCAAATTGACGCTACTGCCATGGACCAAACTAACGCCACTAGCATGGACCAAGCTGACGCCACTAACATGGGCGAGGTAAAGTATTAGTACGTTGTGATTCCCAAAATATTGTAGTGTCAGACGACTAATAACAATATCTAATTGCAGGCTTAAACGTCTGATGAACAAAGGCGGCGCGCTTGCCATGGTCCGAGCAAGATGCCTAAGGTGTTCTAATATAGTCGAGGTCTCGGTAGTCGGGAACTGCTATACCGCGTCGGCATTAGGGCCGTACAAAGACGACTGCGAAGTACTTGCTAGGGATAATGTGCCCATCGGCTATAGATCATGGACCAACACGCAAGGTGATCGATGGGTGGTTCCCGATGACTGAAGGACTTGTTATGGGACAAGCTAAAAAAGTATTCCAGTTCCCCAAGGGTCCGAGTTGGTTGCAAAAAGCGTGTACTAAGTATCATGTGCACATCGTGGAAGAATTGGAAGGCGATGCTGAATAAGAACTATGTGAAGAAGAATGAAAGCGCCAAATTTTAACATGTATCCAAAGATAAGGGAATTTTGGGAGGACTTTGTGGCGTACATGAATTACGAAGAAGCCAGATAGTGAGTCGGAAGAACAAGGCTATCTGGATAACAATATGTACCCTCACACACTAGGCCTTGGTGGCTATGTGAAGAAAATATCTGTATGGGATAGGTGCGAAGAAGAGCTAACCCTTGAGGGCATCATTCTGCTGACGGCCGAGTTGAGTGAGCGATCAAGCCTTGTTGCTTGGGAGGGGGCTTCTATCTCGAAAGATGGCAGCTTGAGCTTGGAGTGATAGAACCGGGAAGTATCGCGGAAAATATCAGATGCTCACGCGCGATCTTCCCAAGGCTTTTCACGCCATACGAAGGAGAATAACAGGACCGTTGCCACAGGTAACAAGGAGCATCCTAGGCACACAGGAGTTGGTTTGGTGCCTTGGAAAGAAGGCTTCCCAAGCGGCGATCGTTGTACCTGCGGCGAAAAGAATAAGAAAGATCAATGGACCGTCAAATACAAGATGTTGTGGCAAGAGCGTCGGTGAACGAGAAGCGGAGCTGGATAAAGTTGTGGAGCAAGAAGTCTGAAAGCTCTCGACTCACGACCGCCACCGATGGCGACCCTCGGAACTTGATCCACGGTGTTAAGTAGGAGGCATTTGCTGCGTCCATAGGGATTCGGAAGAGCATGAACTCCATTTTCCAGTGGATGACATCACAAAACCAACACCGTGCAAGCTATATTTGTCCGCACATGGCATTACCATCAAGGTGGCTGATGGCAGGGCTTGGCCATGCGGCTCCTCACAGGTTCTGCACTGCCGCCCAATACCACTGGGATTCGCCAAGGTCGAAGTAGACAGCGTAGTCCGATAATATCACAAAATGGAGCTAGAGATTCCTGGCGAGGACGGAAAAAACAAACTTGGAGAAAACGTGCATGGCTTCCTCGCGTGGCGCAAGAGTTTGATTATGTTTGGCTCGGACGATGAGGACGACAAAGACGACAATGATGATCAGCCGCACTTTCCACACGCAGACCTGTCGCCTAGGAAAAGTGCAACTCCGCCAGCACCAGTTAGGAAAAGTCCAACTCCTCCACCGACACCAGCCAGAAAAAGTCCAACTCCTCCACCGGCACCAACCAGGAAAAGTCCAACTCCTCCGCCGGCACATAAGAAGAATTGAACATCAGCACCATCTTGGAAGTCCGCGTCGTCTTGTAGCAAATCTCGGTCATCTGTGAAGTCAGCATAGCCTCAGAAGAAATTACCAGCCGAGATGACTAAAGAAGAACGGAAAAAGGAAATAAGGGCCTGCATAACATCTCACTTCAAAAAGGCGCCATCACCTAAGAAGACTAAAGTCGAAGCTAATCTTGTGAAGTTTTTCTTGAGTATGGCAAAAGCCAAAGAGATAGCGGGCTTGAACCTTCAAAATGTGGGACTCTGGCGTATCTCTAGAAAGCAATACTTGAAGGCGGCTAGTGTTGCGCGTTGATGTAAATGGTGAAAAAGATCTTTGCTGAACAACTTCGTGATCACAAGCTAGGTCTAAGGTTGAACCAGCTCATTTAGACAATCTAACAACACAATTGCGGTGTGTCCATCGATTGGTACATCTGGCCGGTCTGAAAAAAGTGCAGGCGCTCGGTCGGATACAAAGAATCAGATTTTCGCAATGGAGATGACATCTTCTGGGTATTATTCTCCGAATTGTATATGTTGTACCAGCAAAATGCTCTAGACGCGAATATACTAAGACTGTTGACTTTGTAAGTCTATTTATATTATTGTATATTTGTAACACCCCGTAGCCCATACGCGCCACGGATGCTACCAACCCCTAAACTATTAAGATCGGCTTAGAAACTAAGCCACGAAATTACAAAATTTCGGCATGACCTCTATAGAACAGAGGACATCCACTCAGCAGACAAACAAATAGCAGCAGTTAATATCATTCTAGCAGGTCCTTAGTTAAGCAATCACACACCGAACAGACAGGATTTAAGAAACTCCAACACGACGAACCACATATTACAACCTCATTAATTACATCCAAAATTTTGAATTTGCTAAATAAGTTGTTGAAGACCAAAATCGTGCACGTGATAGGTGATACTACTCCCAACCAGTCGAATCAGCTTCAAGGTACCTAAAACAGGAAGCAAACAAGCGTGAGTCAAGACTCGACAAAAGTGCAACAATAATACAAAGTAATGAATTCAACTGAATTACTTTTACTCTAGAATTTAATATAGCCCTTACTAAATGGAAGTCAACCAGTAATAGAAGCAATAATTAACTCCACTTCCCACAACTAACTCGAAAACATAGCTAAATCTTACCCCCGCCTCAATAAACATTTCTGGATGAGTCACGCCTCAACCCTCAACTGTTCTTCCCATTCTCATCAATCTCATTCATCAGTTGCAACACACAATGCAATGGAATGCATTTATGCTTTCATACTCAAGTGCACAAAACATGCAAAGAAGAATATCATATCCACACATCACAATCCACTCTTTAAACATGATTCATCATCGTAAATGCAATCTGAGATGCAAATATGCCATACAAAGGCGAATATCATATCCATACATCACAATCAACTCGTTAACATGGTTCATCATCGTAAATGCAATACGGATGCAAATATGCTTGCATGTTCATATGCTCATTTCCTTTGCACAATTTTCATGCAAATGATGCATCATGCATGCTCATCTCCTCTGTTAGCGCATCTGGGTATGGCGAGTGCACACCGTCGGTGTGCACCCTCTCATTCCCTTCCACCCGTGGTGGAGGGTGCCTACTCTTCTTGTCTCGCTCCATACAACAACGTATCACGGGACTACGAAATAGGACTTTCGTACTCACTACATATGAGCACGAGGCCACGTGATCGAATGGGTCGCCTCTTCCATCATGAATGCACAAATGCAAATGACATGACAACCTTGCAAACTACATTCATTTCTCACATCCAGAAATTTCCATTCACATTCTCAACACTCAAAATCATCGTCTCAACGCTCATAATCATACTCACATCACCAATTCTCGAGTAATTACTAATTCCATCAATCTTGATCATAAATCAAATCTTTTACATAATCCAATCCCATACTTTCGGTATTCTCACTAACCTACCAAACTAGTGAACGGAATATGAAAGTAAAATTTAACAAGATGTCATCATGGCATCTAGGCGAGATTCATTAAACATCGCACATAACAATCAATCGAGGATGCAACATAATTTCATGATGGCAAAGGCGTATAAAGTTCATCAAAAGACAATTACCTTACTAGGCGAGCTTATAAACACGAGTGCAACCATAGAATCGACATATATGTAACACAAGCAATGAACTAAATACCTGCAAGAGATATATCGGGTTGCACTTGCCTTTCTTGATCACGAGAACACGGCCCATTGCGGCGCTAGAAACCACCAACCCTAAAGAGCGACAACCCAAAATAGGGCAAGGCACGAATGTCACATTCACCAAATTACATGCAATGAGACCGGACATAAAAGAAATACTCTCTGATATGGAATTAAAACTTGAACTTTCAATCGAGCGATAATTCAAGTTGCACTCATAAGGTTTTAAGAGTTATGGTTTGCACTTAAGCTTTTATATACATCTACTCAAATAATGATTAATCATTCTGAAAACAACACGGACCCTTTTCTATGTCTCAAAGAACAAACAATGGATACACAAAATTCTACGAATCTAATCATCATTGGAGCAAAGCATCTATACATATGAGTCGGGTTCTGTTTTCTCCAAACCTAACCACACATTAAGGTAGAACCCAATAATATAAGCATTTCTTACTATCTCTAAAATCCAGGACATCTATATATATATATATATATATATATATATATATATACCTCGGGATCTCAGAGCACAGACAACTTCGGGCCTTATGCCATGCAAGCACAAAAGAATGGAAAAACACAAGCGTCTCTTGCATATCTCAACTAATACCAACACAGGCATTCTTCAAGTTATCATGTAGATACCAATAGGTTAGTAAATGAATTGATCTTTCTTTCTTTTTTTTTCATGTCTAGGATTGACCACAGTGTCACATAAGGCCTTAAGACATTTCAAATCTTTATTCATGATTTTAATAGATGAGCTAATACCTATAGTAAGGGAAGCATCTTTTGCACAGAACAAACCACCCATACCAATATGCATAACATTTTGATTCCAACAAATCATTATAACAACATATTTATAAAACATAACCATGCAGCAATTCCATACCAAAGGATAGACCACAACCATACTTTCTAGCAAAACAAATCAGGGAGAAAAGAGCCATCACTTCATCCTCATAGAAACCTAGCTAAGCATTTCATCAAACACTTGGCATGCATACTAGAAACCAACACCACAATTTCCATTAGTTTGAGTGCTCACCCAAGAAGGCAAGGGGAAAACCATCTTTCTTTGGTAGTCTTGCGAGATGCTACTCAGCTCTTTGCTTTGCGGGAGGAGGCTGGCAAAGGAGACTTAGCGGAGAGGAAGAGGCGAGGCAGGAGAAGCACGGAGAAATGGCCGACGGGAGGGAGTATGCTGCTTCCGCCTAGAGGAAGCCGGGCCGGCCAGGAGGAGATCTCTTTGCTTTATTGTTGCCTGCCGTTATTCTTCTGCTTTCTACTACTCATTGGGCTGCCTTGGTTGCATCTTCTTTGCCGGTGGAGAAGCCGAGTGCCACGCCTTGGAGAACAACCGCTTGAACGACGCCGAGGCAACAACGCCGAAGGCCTTGGCGCCGGAGGAAAGACCGGAGGGGTCGGCAGGGAGAGCGAGGAGTTGGCGAGGTGGGGAAAAAAATCGTTTGTCTTGGGAAGGAGCCCCCCAAAATCATTCTCGACCACAAAAGCAGGAAGAGGAGAGAGAATTTGGGAGGAAATAAATAAAGACCCTCCAAATAGCCAAAAATCCGACTTTAAACCCTTAGCGAACCAAATAATTTAGTCCTTGGCGAAATGACAAATGTCGGGATAAACAACTTGTCAGTAAAATTATACGGCTCGGAGAAAACAACCATTAGATGAGTTTTAGGGAAAAAACCCAAAACCTTTGATAGAATTAAGAACCGCTGACAATTTGAACCTTGAATTAAAAAGGTGGAAAATAAATCTGGCGAAAAACCCCAGCAAAGAAGATTTGCAATATTACAATATTCTTGTACTGTTTAACTGCATGTCTAACTTCTTTTTTATATATGTAGAATAGAGATACAGATATGTAGAAGAAATGGCAATGACAAGTTAGGATTTCTCGATCTAGGGCTTGTCAACAAGAAAATCATCCTGTAGAGTCCACAGTTTGTTGAAGACTATTTATTTAACACTTTCTTGAAGCTGCAATACAAAACCTCCATACTTTTACCCTATAGCTTTAAGTACGTATTACCCTACTTCTAATATTGTTTTACTTCTAATATTGTTTTACTATTTTTGCATGACACGATGTGGGACTAATAGGCTATGTTAACATATATGTCTAGGTTTCACTGGGTCCTCGTCATCGAGTTAGATGCTAGCAGGATTTTTTGTCTTGGACTCGCTGAGAAAACCACTTAATCTGTATCAAAATTTTTGGGACATGACGAACAAGTAAACTCGATCGTTGCGTTATGGCTCTAGTAATATTTTATTCTATTGTATTTAAGGTTAATTACTATTTAAAATCATTCACGGGGCATTACTTGCGATATTGCAAGAAAAAGTCATCGGCATCGTCCTACAAGAAAGATTTCCAAATAATAAAAGACTTTCCATGCATGAGATATGACCGGAAATAATTTATGTGCATACTACGTATGTACAAATATACATGCAATTGTCACGAGAGAGTATCGGCTATACTTGAAGCCATAGTATATAATTACACATTGATGCCTACTTTTCTTTCATTTAACATCTATCATCATTAATTAACTTTCTCTTTTCCTCAATAACGATGCTCCGGGATGCGAACCAATAAGTTACTACTAACGAAATTTTAGCAATTCAAGAAGCGGATCATGGATTCGTTCATGATGAGATCATCAATCCAAGCAGCGAGTTCCACGAGAACTTTAATTCTCTTGGAGTTCTTTGAAAACCAAAGTGAGCGAGATGTACTCACACTACATTTGTAAGCAGACTATTGTAAAACTAAATATTGTGATGCTTTGATATATTTTAATTATGATCTAATGATGCTTTATATACTATATATTTGAAGGCAACATATCACGTGCACAGGGCTTTCGTGTACACACGTGCATACCAACTAATAAAAGTCACGAAAAACTCTAAAAAAATTTGTAGATGTACTTCATAGATTACTCTACCTATGTATAAAATTGTAGGTTCAAATTCAATATATATCAAGACTTACAAAAAAAAAAAATTTGAACAAGTTTCAACTCCTGCTCCCATGTAGCACATCCCACACAGGAGCAATTATCATCGGACTACGATTGGGAAAAGCTCAAGGTAAGATTGAACAAATGTGATTGCAAGTCGGGTCTTCCATGTCCTTGGGGCATGAGAAATCCTACGACCACTGCAAAATTGTTCACAGTGTGCTTAATTGTTCAATTGAAATACCCCTGCCAACTTTGTCCATATGAACTCAAATCCTTCTTGCTCGTGCAGGAGTTCCCACACGAGCAAGAAGGATTGAGATTTGAAATCATTTAATTCACGAGATGGCTTTTTATAAGTCATATGTATTCTTGAATTTGAACCTACAATTTTATACATAGGTTCTATGAAGTCAGAGTTGTCCTTTCTGCGGTTCATCGAGGCAAGCGGTGATATACTATATCACCGTCGGTTCTTGGTATAAGCGGCGAGAGATATACATATATCCTTTGTCGGGTTCTAGTGTGAACCGGCAAAGATATCGAATATCACTGCCGGGTTCTAGTGTAAACCGCAGAGATGAATGAATATCACTGCCGGTTGTACAGCGAACCGGCGGTGATATCTATTATCCTTGTCGGTTCTGGCCGTGAAGGTGATAACCCCGAGTATCCTTGCCGAGCCAATCACTTGTCGGTGCTCATAACCGTAGTAATGGCGTGAGACGAACGGCGATAATGACTGATTACTGTAGTAGTGTCTCCAAAGTATAGACTACCTTATTATGAAGAAATAATCTCACTTCATTATAATTTGCATACAAATCCAGTCGGCCAAATATCCTAAGTAATATGGTCTCTAAAATCCATAATATGGGTAGCGAACTTACTAATATATGAGAAATCTATAAATAAGATATTTGTATCACTAGAACCTTCTTAAAAAACACGAATATATAACGAGTAACTTAATTTAGCGGGGCTATATATTTCAAAACTAATTATTATACAAAGTTAATTAAGGAATAAGTACTATTCACATATACATATTATACAACAAATTGACTAATTATTAATTCTATTAATCTAAATCATTTTGCATCTTGAATTCGATATTATAAATAAAAGAATACATAATTTTAGCTTCTTGAATTTATAAGATAAGAATAGATAATACATAAAAGAAATTGTGTATCGCTCGATCGGAAAGTTGTTAATGGAATGAACATGTATAAATATACATAATCAACTAAAATGTAAGAATGTGAAGTCATTTAACCCAAATCCAAAGTCATCCCTATTTTCGATAGCAAGTCTTTATTTGCTTTTCTATCTATTTTCTTTTTGCCCTTATTAAAGTTTGTTATTTGCTTTATTTTCATTGAGCGGCGTGTAGAACTCAATGTTATTAACTCAAAGTCACAATCAACACAATTTGTGACTACAACATAAATAAATGGCGACAAATAAGCAAGGCAAGCACCCCTTTGATCATATTGATCCCAGTATTTAATTTTCCTTTTGTTTATCAAATGATTTATTGCATGTGTTTATTTTCTGTAAATTCACTATTTTGTGGTATTGGTAGATATTTCTTTTTGTCTCATGAAACTTCCTTGGTAAGTATGGACATGTGAACCTTGATAAACCATAGCAAAGGGTTAGACAATACATATTATCAACATGGGTATAAGAAATTACATATTATCCATGCTTAGCCATGGTTTAGAACCAATGATGTAAATTATCAGATCAAAATTGTTTATTGAGAAATTGAAAATGTTGGTTCTGAAATGATGCTTGGGATGTGGGTATTTGAATAAAACCCAACATAAAACTATGGTTTTGATCACGGGCAATTATTGGCAATAGCAGGATGTACAAGGGGATTGTACGTAGTGTAGAGTGAAGTATTGCCCGTGTTAGATTAAGGACCGAGCTATGGGTTGCTTACAAGCCAAGAAATCCATGCAACCACAAGTGCTAGTATGGGATAGTCGTAATCTATTAAATTGCTTAAATCTGGCTTTGCACATTGGTAGGCGGGAGATAGTAGAAGCACTCTGGATAGGTTTGCTTGTGAGGGGCTACCATACTTCGGAGTAGGTAAATGCATATCGGTACAACATTGTACGCTTTGTTATGGAAAGACACCTTTATAGCAGGGGTACTGGTCATATTTGTAACACCCCGGCACCCCGTGCCCCGAATGTTACCCTCACTAGCACCAATAATTACAAATCCACTAAGAATAAGACTTAGCAAAGCAAGCGAACAACTAGGAGATTGACGAATTTACAAAAAAATTCGGTAGCACTTCCCCTAAAACTAGGACATCCACTCATTGAGCGAGAAAATATTTGCGTATATACTATCATTCTAGCAGGTCCTTAGTTAATCAATCACACACATCCAATAAAACTAATAAACTCCACCACAAATATTACGGGGCAGGAACTCAATAAACATAATACATAAACAAAGCCTTTTACAAGATGTTTCACGAGCGATTAAGATCAGAACTATAATCAATATGGTGGAAAGGTTATGTTGCAAAAGCGTGAGTGTGCTACTACCCCCATCCATGCATGCGGTTTCAAGGTACACGCAATAACACAAATAACAAGCGTGAGTCGGTAACTTCGACAAAAGTACGAGAATAGCAAATTCAATTTAACATAAGCAACACAAAAGCTTGACCAAAAGAGCAAGTAATACAATGAAACATAAGCCAAACAAAACACACTTATACCCATTTAAAGCAATAACTTAACCATATCAAAAGATTACCGCAATCACGTCATTAACTTGATAGTAAAACCACTCAGCGTAAAAGAGGCATCACGTGGCTCTAAGTCACTCGTTTTGACTCAACCACCCCTTGTTGCAGCTCAAACCATTTTCAACGACTTTATTAGAGTTCAAAACCCAAATTTCACTTCACGGTATTCATACAACATAATTAGCGAGCAAAAGAAAGAAATCGCTAATTCATCAATTCAATTCGATCTCCCCTTTGGGTTGAATCCACGACTCAACCTTCAATTACCATAATCATCATCCATCGACACACCATTTATCACAACACTCATTATTAAAGATGCAATGCACATGAATGCTCATCTCCATGCACGCGTCAGAGAGTGCGGTAGAGTGCCCACCGTCGGTGTGCACCCTCACGTGCCTTCCATCCGTAGATGGAAGGTGCCTACTCTTCTTGTCTCGCTCCCATTCACCTCGATGAGCGGGACTACGAGTAGGACTTTCGTGTTCACTATGTGTGAACCAGAGGCCCATCGAGAATGGTCGCCTCTTCCATTATGAATGCACATATCGATTAACACGAATGGACCGCAACCTTTCATTCATTGCCAACACTAACATAACTATAACCACATACATATACAAGCATATATGTAAATATATACATATATACATAAAATTTCCCATACTACATAAATATATACATGTGCAAATGTTTGTGTATATATATATATTTATATAAACACAAGGTCAGTCATACATGCAAGCACACATGACCACAGATTTCAGCAAGTATCACACATAATTGTATAGACCATGCAGCTCTACACATTCACATACTCTAAGCAGTACCTTTCATTTAGAGAAACCTCATACACACATATAAGTAGGACTTCACATAGACACACAAGATTCAGCAATATATGTACTTATATAAATAGGCTCTTGCTGAACCCACATTTCCACCAGCACAAACAAGCATGCATATATACACACAAAATTCAGCAATACATTGATTCGTACACATACTCAATTCCATTCCCCAGACGGGGCATAGTTAAGTACAATTCTTGTAAATTAACCACAAGTATCCATGTACCCCATACTAGCCACTCGCTGCAATCATAACAAAGGTACAGTAAACTCACCGAGATTAAGGCTTACTAGTGACCACTCGAATCCAATAGCTATTTATGTCCTCTCAATAGAAATTAGCCATGAACAGATAAATAACGACGAACGACTCAATTAGACACATTACTCGTTGTACTTGCCTTTACCAACGGAGAATGGAGTGGCATACGATTGATGCCACACCCGATATAAAACCTTCCTTGCAGATAAATAATATTCATCCAACTTAAATTTATGAACACTCGACACAAGCAACAAAAGAAATCAACTCTTATATATGTAGCAAACTTTATTTAAGAAAATCAACCACGATTCCTTTTATTTTAGAAACCATACTAATTGGGCTAGTACACAACCAAGGTGTCACTAAGCCTTAAAGCACAAATAGAAACCTTTGTTAGGATAAGATTTACTAACGCGAAGAAATCCAAGGACTCGATATGAAGACTGTGAAAACTAGATCATCTAAGATTAATTTCTGAACTGCCCAAGAGATGTCATTGCAAATGTGTCGTTCGAACGAACTTGGTTCAGGTTTGCCAAGAATAATACTGATCACCAAAAAGAACGAGAGCCACCATGCTTTGATAGATACACTTTAGTCAACAAGTAGAAATAGGTAACAGCACATAAACTACACCTTCAGAACTCTTACCCAATCTACTAAAAAAACGAAAGCTCATGGCGTAGATATAGTACAAAGAAGTAACCAAAAACGGAACTGCAAAAAGGATCAAGAAGAAAACAAAATGTGCTATCTGCTGGCCGAAAGGAGGGCTTACCATCCAATAAAGATCATAAATCCCTAATCTCGATTTATCGCAACAAAACATACTTCTGATAATTAAAACTTGTATAAGCCAGGATGAGATCGCTAAATGATCACAACCTAAAACATAGTTAAAGAAGTACAAATAATTATGAAATAACAATAACAACCTGTCCCAAAATAAGAAGATAAGCAAATTTTACTACAATTGTAGCTCAAGACAAACATGTCCAAATGGCCAAGGTAAATCAAGGACTTTATCAAATTCCACATCAATCGAACATAAAGTGTTCATTTCTATTCAAGCAACTGCAATAAACTAATTTTACATGATTTAGCCAAGTATAACAACAGCGGCCCATCAAAACCATAAAAGGAACATATAATCCCCCTTCCCACTAGGAATCTAGTTAAAGATTTTACAAGAAATTAAGTGCATTAAGGAAATTATTAAAAGTGGCACAATAAGTTTCTCCATTCATATCCCAACTGAGCAGCATAAACCAAATCTCTATCCACCTTACTCAACTACATGAAAAACATCATATAAAAGAGTCTACATGCAAGCTAACTCAAGAGAGCATTTCAACAAACACACAGGCGTCTTAATAAACCAAACCCCCAAATTACTTGTGCACAGTACTCACCACAAGGAGAAGGCAAGGAAAAACAACGCTTATTCTTCTGCCTTTCGGCGAGGAAGAGGGCAAAACAGAGGGGGTGCCGGTGGGGCTTAGGCTGCGGAGGACCGCCGGGGAGGGAGGCGCGCCGGGCCAAGGTCTTGCCGTCCTGAGGAGAACACGAAGGTGGCGCTGAGCTCGGGGAGACCGGTGGGGCGGCCCAGCCGAGGGAGGAGGGCGGCCGGCCGAAGGAGGAGCAGAGGCGGCATCACAGGGGAAAAGCGAGGCTCGGGAGAAGTAGCAGCTAGGCACTCTTGATCTGCTTCTTCAGCCAGGAACAAGGGCGGCGTCGCGGAGGGGGACGAGGAGGCAGGCGGCGCAAGGAATGCTTCAGGCATGCTGTGCGCTTGTCTTGAAAGAAGAGAAGAGGGAAGGGAGTAGGTGTCGTGGTGGGAGCACAGGAGAAATGGTTTGGTGGGAAAAAATAAAGCAGGGAGGGAGCTAGGGTTAGGGCCCCCACCACTTGGGCCAACACAAGCAAAAAAAGCAGCCCACAATCCCTAGCACATGCCAAGAAAATTCGCAACTGAATTGGTATATTACAATATTACCATTACAAAAGATAGGGTATGTCTGCCATTTATCTTTCTTCTCCATAGCAAGGGTTAACGTCACTGGGCTAGTGCAAAGTCGGGTTTAGGTAATGTAACGGTTATGTTATGATCTCTCTGTGGCACACCTAAGAAAGTGTGCTAATAGCTTGCACAAAGAGTTGATCATTTCTTATGGGTAAAGTTGTGTAGCACCAGCATGATCTTTTTTCTTGGCGGGAAAGAAGTCTAGCGAGGGGTGGTCCTATCCTTGTGACATATGATGTGATTTCTTTTATGTTTGGCTTGGATGGGTGGGAGTTTTCTTCATTCCTTTTTTCTTTACCCTTGGCCCTTCCTCCCAGCCGACCAAGCCTCCTCTCTTTTTCTTGTTGGCGCAGCTCTCAGCCCTCCTTGTAACACCCCGATACTACACCATGACACAATATTACCGTCGGATGGCTGTCGAAAATAATCAGTGACCACCAACAAACTATCTGTCGGCAAATGTATGCAACAGACTATCAGTCGGTAATACTTCTTCAGTCAGTTATGCATCGGCAATTATACTTGTATTAAGGACCGATTATGTGGGTAAATCTCATATTGTGGGTCAAGCGTCCAAGTCGAAAAAATGTAAATGGCGACTATGTGTCGGCAAATATTTAGGAGCGAAAAAAATTAGGAGCAGCAAAATTCAGCGGGAGATCGAACAAAAAAGCGCTAGGTTTTCCTTTGCATCACGCGGCTCCTTCCCAAAATCCCCAAATCTACTTGCCTCCCGCGCCTTCCTCCGTCGCCGCCCCCGTCGCCTCCCTTCCCTGCCCCTTGCCGCCGCCCCGCAGCGCCTCCCACGCCCCCACGACTTCACCGCCCGCCGCCACCCCACAGACCATTGCCTCCCGCCCCTCCCTTGCGACCTCCGCCCATTGCCGCGCTTCAGCGTGACTTCCCCCCCGCCACCCCCACGCGCCATTGCCTCCCGCCCCTCCCTGCGACTTCCCGCCCCTGCTGCGCCATCCCTACGATCTCCGAACCTCCAGAGATCCACCTCCGGCCCCAGTGCTCTGCCTCCGTCCCTCCGGTGTCCGTGATCGGCCCTCCGATGTCCCATGTCGGCCCTCGGTGCTCAACCTCAAGCCGGCGTCATCCCTCTGGTGTCCACCTCGGCCCTCGGTGCTCGACCACGCCTGCGGTCACCGTCCACAGGCTCCTCGACTAATCGAGTGCTTCCTTCAATTTGGCGAGTAACTTCCACCCATGACATTTCATATGTCCAATCAAAATATATATATTCACAAAGATTTCTTCAATGAAATATTCATAAGGATATTGAGAAGACTACTGCATAACTGTCGATGCTGATTCAATTCTATTCCAAGAAAAAATTTACTCACTGAAATGGCGATCGTTGTTTAGAATTGAGATGGGTAGCGAGTGGCTACTTTCTGTCGGCCAATTCTTGATGGGACTTTTTGCGAGTATGTGAATGAGAATGCTTTGTGGATTCCCACAAAATCTAAAGATAACACATTTATTAGTGCTAGGAACTATGAAAATTCTGAATTGAATTACAATCTGAAATTCTAGTAGTAGTTGATGCAACAAACAATCTTCCTAGTCGGTACATGATCGATGATTGTTGTGTCTTCTTGAACAAGGTAACATTTAATTTGTTCTCCATCATCTTTATGTTATAATAACTGAAATTGAAATATATTTTCCCCATCATGTTAGCTTATCATTGGCAAGTTCATGCCTTGCATTTTATTACCTTATAGATTTTAGTTGCTAAACAAGCGGCTCATTATCAATGTTTGTCTTCTATCGGTTTTACTTGATATATTATTTCATTGATGAAGTCTTGATTGAGATGTCATTTATTTTTCAGCCACTTATATACGGTGCAGCGATGGGTTTAGAAGACGTAAGTTGTTGGTGGCAAAATGTTACATACTCAACAAATTCCTGTTCACATTGATGACACTTATGAAACTTTTCTAACGGTATTTGTTTATCATCTGTGAAGTCCATGCTACCGGTGTCTTTTTCCGAACCAATGATGGCGACATCATGCGGGGTTGTTACGATAATGGTGTTCTTGGAGTTGGTAAGTAACTAACTTCTCTAGTTAGCAACAAAATCAAATAAAAAGGGCCTCACAATTTACGTATTTATAGTCAAAGCATCATTTATTTTTCTCCTAGATATCTCTACAAGCTTCCACATCCTTATAAAGTCATAAGGATTTTTTTCTTTTGAAGGGACTATAAAATTATGTCCTTATGGTGATTTGTTATTTATGCTTGAAATGTAAACTTGTTTCTTCATCATCCAGTAACAACTACTATGGACAATACCTTAGTAATTCGACTTCCCAAGGTTTCATCACGAATCAAAATGGTATAGAATTTACTGATTAAAAAGGTTCAGTTGGTTGTTCGGACATGTTGCATTTGTTACCTAAAGTTGCTTTAGAGGAACTACATAAAATGCATGTCTTTGTCCAGTAATTTAGACTACCGTTTTCCTCTTACTTTACGATGATGACGATGGAATCCTTATACTATATTATTGTAGCTTGTCTTATGATGAACTACTGCAGTTTGCAACTCAATATCTGCATGTACCAAGATGAAGAAAATAACCATTTGCAAGAAGTATATTTATGTGCTTTGTATGCTTGTCAATGTACACCTAATACCTCATTTGGATCTGGTGGGTGGAGGAAAAAGCTCGAACCCTTGGGCGCGAGCATGGAGCTTGGCGACCACCACTACCGGCTTCTCCTACCTCAACCGGTTCTCCACCGCCTCCTGAGTTTTCAATCCCCAAAAGCTAAGTGTTTCATTCCCTTTTTATTTGTTAGCATGATGTCGATTACCTTGCTTACCACTCATGCATAAGGATATTTTACGAATCTGGAGAAATTTATGTGTATATGGATCATGAATGATGGATGATGCTTATTGAGCAGTTTAGCCTTGTGCTTGATAATCGAAATGGATTCTTTAGTATAATATGTGTTACTTGCCAAGAAACATATGTGTAAGTTTGTGCTAAGCCTTCTTCAGGATTAATTTGTTTAGGGTTTTGTGTCTTTGAGATGTGATAGGCATGATCTTGTGAAGTTATAGTTAAGCTCTATGTGTATATATATAAGCTTATGAGCATAGAAATCAACGTATTGCCAAATTTTGTGTGTATGAATAAGCATGTACATGTAGGATTGTTATTCTAGAATTTATCGTGTATCGATGTATGATATCTCATAAGGAAATTTTCTTATGATCTGACATTTTATTTCTCATGCATTATTCAAATGTGTTAGCATTACATTTAGTCAATGTTATGGATTGATAGCTTGTATCTTTTGTGAACTGTGATGAGTGTTTGGTGATGCCTATTGCTTCAATTCCTATTAGTTTGTGAATGCAACCTAATGACTGCTTGGCTTGCATGTAATGGAGCTTAGAAATTGTAGTGTCTTCTTTGTTAGTTGAAAAAGGGCATTTGTAAATCTGTGTTCTGTGCTCTTATGGGATTGAGAAAGATAAGGTTCGGAAAAGAGGCTCTTATGCCTGATTGCTACTGAACTATCTGACTAGAAGGAATTGAATAACCAAAACATGCAACTGGATATGCAATCAGCTTTTTAACCTTCTTCCTAGTAGATTTTCTAGTCATTTAGTACTATTGTTCGTGCTTCAAGGTTTTAGCTTTTGTGCATAATCTATCATGCATGCATTTTGATGGATAGCTTAAGATCATTTATATTCATTACACCAACACGCTATTCAATCTTGACCCTACTAGTGATCACAGTTTGGAAATGTATATGCTATGAATCATTGGCGGCATGAGGTGTCAGTTATGTTTCACTTGTTAAAGTAATGTTGTCACCAATTGACATGTCACTCTTAATTCCTTTGTATTGCCTAGTTAAGGTTGCCCGTTCTATATCGTGGTGATTTAAATGCATAGTAACTAATATATGTTGCTACCATCATTTTGCATAATCATGATAAGAGGTGAAAAGATAGTAATACTAATGGCTGGCACCTTTTGCTTGCAGTGAAGAAGATGAGGAGTGGCGATGTGAGCTTCCTTCTCTTTTACGTCAAGCATTTACGGCTTTCATTAAAGGATGACAAAAAGGATAGTTGGTGCGGCGTGGATAGGGATAGGGTGCAAGTGGTAAGTTTTCTTTTTATATTGCGATTGTAAGTTTCCTTTTATACCAATTAATTGACTTAAACATAGGAGGTAGATCCATGTACAATTTTAAAAGAAGTACTCCCCACGTCTGCTGGCCACTCGAAAATACATATTAGAGAAACAAACACATTCATGCGTGCCACAAATCTAGCGATTAACAAAACCGATGGCTCTCATTATTGGGTTGATACGTGTATGCTTGCACCTACAAACCCGATTTGCAGGAGAGTATCTAATGAAGGATGGAAAGTAGATACTTAGGGAGTAACTACTCCTAGTAGTCATATGAAGGATGGAAGGTATATATATGGAAGGTTAAGCAGACATCGACTTTTGTGTTCTAAAAATGCTTTTTCCCATCAATTTATATTTACGGGTAGAACTTCTATGCCATCGTCTTATACTTTTCCATGATGCATAATTTGTTTGCTCGAAATTTGCTATCGGCGATAGAGACCCATACTTAGAACTTTTCTTTGAGATCTTTGAACTCCATGTCCTCCGGAACACTCGGTTTGGGATTCGGACTCCTCGAGTCCTCCACCATGAACCTTAAGTCTTTCATATTCTAGGACCACTGTGACCAGTGTTAACCTTAATTTTCTTCATTGATAGTTATGGGCAAAGCAATAGAGACCGATTGTAGTGATTTGCGACAATTTGTTGTGCTAACTCTTGTGTCTCTCAGTAAACATGCTAAGGAAAGAAACAAGTCATATGGAGCTATAAAATTTGTTGACATAAGGTCGAAAGATTACTTTCCTGAGGACAATCATGGTCTTGATTATGAAATTGTGTGTATTACTTTGTACTACCGATTAATTTGCTACTTACTTTCACACCTGCTTTGCTGCTTATACTGGAAGGAGTGACATTTGTATTGTTTGAAGATTTATTACCTCTGTCCAAAATCCCCATGATCTGCTTTGATTTCTTAAAGGCTATATGTACAAAACATAATGTCATCATTGTTGAGGCTACTATATTTTTGTGAATGGAAGTATAAAAGTACCATGATTGTCCTAATAGTGATCAAGCTAATTATTAAATTTTATTTTTTTAAATCGGGATAAAGCATCCCATCGAACTATCTGTCGGTAAAAGTGTGGATTGCCAACACACAATCATCGCCGTAATTATATGCATGCCGGTAATAACTATGTACGACGACAAAATTATGTCTGTCGGCAATAAGGCTATATGTGGAGTCGGCTAGTCATCGGTAATACTTAGTCGATTCGGCAAAAGTCTTTGCCGACCGGACTTTAACCTCTGAGAGGATGTCGTAAGCTAAATGTATTGTCGACAGACTATGTGACCTTGCATGTAGCTTTTGCCAACAGACCGTCTGTTGCAACAAAGGTGCTGTGGTGTAGTGCGACGCCAATGCACCACGGATGCTACCAAAACCCTGATTCACTAGCGACACCCCTTGGACCCACTCATGTCCAAAGGGATTACCGACACTACGATAATTCTCCATAACAAAATCACTTTAGCGAGAATTTCCTAAGAAGGCATAAAACCTAACACCGCTATGAACTTGACTGCAATCAACCACTAAACTCTAAAACCAATTTAAAGCTAAGTCACGAAATTTACAAAATTTAGCGCATGACCTCCCTAGAAACTAGGACATCCACTCGTGAGACAGAAAACATTGCGGTATATGATATCATTCTAACAGGTCCTTAGTTAACCGATTTCACATCGGTATAAATTAATAACTTCTCCACAACGAACAACATATTACAACCTCAATCAATATCACTAGGCTTTACAAATCGATTTAAATAGTTTGATGGTGGCCGAAGTCGTGCATGTGCTCTACTCCCATCCCGTGAGCCGACTTCAAAGAACCTAAAACAGGAAGCAAACAAGCGTGAGTCCAAGACTTCGAAAGTGCAATCAAGTAAGAAAAGTAATGAATTTGTCTAGAATATAAGCGCTTCAAGAGTAAGTAAAAGTTTCTTTAGTTTGATAGCCATAATAAAAGAAGCAATTTGAATTCATATAAAACCAAACATAAGAGCACAACTACTTCATTATTTGACATAACCAAAACTAAATTGAAATCATCCGATAAAGGAAGCGATAACTAGCCCCATTTACCCCATCCAACAGGAAACAAAACTAAACCGTACTCATGCCTCATCAATCATTCGAGGATGAGTCCACGACTCAATTCTCAACCTGTCATTTCCATTCTCATCAATTAACACTTAACAATTGCAACACATATAATGAAATGCGATACTTTTATGCGTTCATGCTCATAATGCAACCTTTTAGCCTATCTTTGGTATAGTAGAGTGCACACCGTCGATGTGCACCCTCAATCCCAACCATCCGTGGCGGGGCCTACTCTTCTTGACTCGCTCCCATCCGTGGATGGGACTACGAGGTAGGACTTTTGTGCTCACTACGGTGAGCACCGAGAACCGCATCAACACGGGACGCCTCGTCCATCATGAATGCAATTATGCAATTGGCGTGAATGCATTTCATCCCTCATTCATTTTCACCACACATAGCCACAACCAATATGGAAGTACCAATTAACTTGCCATTTCCCGGTGTGATTCATTCGAGAGTAAATAAAGTCATGAATAAAATTGAGGAAAGGCATCACATAATTTCTATAAAGTAAATTAAATTTCTGAGATATGAACAACTAGGTGATTATAGTGCGGGCTTGTCCCTACACTTGCATCAACATAACCATACTCATTAAATACAATTTAAGTAATGCAATGCAATAAATGGGAATTGAATAACTTACTTACCAATTTGCTAACATTCTTCCATCCTCATCACCATACTAAAACAACTTCTAGACATGCTATTAAACATAATCACATCATTAGAATTTTCATAATCTTATATAAACAAAGCATTTAACATCCTAAAACGCTCTAGGGTTGCACTTGCCTTTAACCTCGGCGATAATCGGCGTCCGATTTGCGGTATTAGAGACCTCAGACCCAAGAGAAATAAAACAATACTCAAAATCCATTCCTCATGTGAATAATGCCACTAAGATGGCAATAAAACTCTAGTGATCGACATTACTCCCTATCTCAATAATACAAGATTCTAACATCATCGATCGTAGCGAAATTTATTTACCATATATATATATATATATATATATATATATATATATATATATATATATATATATATACACACACACACACACACACACATACACACACACTAATCACATTCCTTAGGAGGTTAAGCTTTTGGATCGCATACAAAGGATGAGACAACCCGAACAGCCTCAATCACTTAGATGCCCCACGAATACACAGAAATTCGAAGTAATATGCATAACCCAGAACATAGCTCAGTTCACAATTGATGATATCTATATTAATCATTATCAGATTCTCAATAGAACAATAAAGAAGCAAGCGACCACCGACAACCATTAGAAGTAATCAATTTACATGTAAACATCACATAGCAACAAACAATACCATAGGAAGTTCCGAGAACGACTTGCATAAAACAAGTAGCATTCCATTCTTTGACTCTTAAAGGCGGAGCTTACAACTTGCGTCATTGTTGAGAAAACTCACGAGATGGATAGCTCATTAAGCATCAATCAAAATTCTGAGCACATAAATCACGGTCTCAATGCAATCGACTAACATACATCACCGCATCACAATCTCCTAAAACCAAAAACAAGGGTATAAAGAACACGATGCTTAGATTCCAAAGACTCAATGGGTGTTGGGAAAATCAATCACAGTATATATATATATATATATATATATATATATATATATATAATTTCTAATAGCACAATCATGATTTATGCATGCACTACTACCAGTCTCAAAACTTCAAAGCATAAACTTGTGAACACCAAACATCATTGCAATTTCATAGCTAGGCATTACCACAAACACCACACATGCAATCAATTGAATCCTCATTTCCTAGGATTTTACCTCAAAGGCCCATGGAGGAAAGAGGGAGGTGGGGAAGAACGCATCTGCCAGGAGAGTCGCCAGCCCGGCGGGAGGGGTGCCGGGCGGCGTATGAGGCCTGGAGGCGCCTGCAGCGGCAGCCTTCAGTGACTCTGGGCGTGACCATGAGTGCAAAGCAGTGGCAGGGGGCTGGGAGGAGGAGCTGCAGAGGAAGGCTGAGGAGCCGACGGCTCGGCGTGGGGAGCAGGCGCAGAGCCTGCAGGAAGACTGGAGGAGGGGTAGGCGCCGGGAGAAAGTCGGTAGTGGATAGGGAAAAATTGGCAGCCCTCCCCAAATTGATTCTCGACCACAAACAAGAAGGAGAGAAAACTAGGAGAAAAGAAATGAAGACCCCCAAAGAATCAAAAATCCAACTATAAACCCTTAGAGTGAACCACTAATTTAATCCTTGGCGCGAAATGGCGGATGTCGGGATAAACAAACTTGTCAGTAAAACTATCATTTCGGTAAAACCTCAAACCGAAAACTAGGGCAAAAAAAAAACAAAAAACAAAACCTTTAACAAAAGCTTCAGCTGCGCAACGCTAAATATTTTTTTCTCCCGAGTAAATAAAAAGAAACCTCGAATCACAACGATGGAATCATTTCCGGCCGACAAACCTAGCAAAAGAGATTTGCGGTATTACACTCCTCCTCTCCCTGGCCGATAGTCCCAGCTCCTCTCCTCCCATGGCGCCCCTGCACCAGCTCCTCTCCTCCCTTCCAAGGTCGGCGCCTCCTCCCTGCAGCCCTCCTTGGCCGGCGCCATCTCCATCCTACCCCAAGCCGGCGCCTCTGCTCCCTTGGTAGCACCTCCTCCTCTCCTCCCCATTGCTTCCCCCATGAGGGATTTTGAGGTAAGGCTCTCTTGGTTTAGATTTGAGTGTTTTCCTATTTTAGAAGGTGCTCTAGCAGATTTGGATGCTTAGAGTTTGGGAATTTTGAAGGGAAAACTGCTATCTAGGGTTTGTGCTTGTTCTGAATTTTTGAGTAGGAATTAGCACCTCTGTTCTTCGCGTTTTTGAGCAAGCTAGAGACTTCTCCTCTCTGACCGACTGTTGAATGATTTGTAGGTTCACCTCTAAAGCTTCATTAGAACCTGGAAACACTCAATTTGCTTATTCCATTTAGAAGTTACTCGAGTTTTAGTGAAATCTGTCCTGTTTTGGTGCTCTAGTGCAGAGTGATGTTCTTTTCTGTATGTGGGCAAGTTATTGAATTTGTTGGTCGGTTGGGGTAGAGGGATGTGTAGGTAATGTCCTTGTGGTCAATTAAAGACTGAGCTCACTCAGTTTCGATTAGTGGTTAGAAAGTCATGCTCAATTGCAATGCATGTTGTTCGGAAAGGCTGAAATGCTGAAAATTCACGGGCTGAAACTTCAACTGTGATTTAGAAATATTTAGAGGCCGATTTGGAATTTACTTTTGCCTAGAGAGTTGTAGGAAATTTCGTGTAGATTGTGAAAATGTCATCGTTTACTTGATTCCGTTCAGTTTAGCAATTTTATGTTGAATTTAGTCCATGCTATTCTGAAAAACTGAAAAGTGTGGGCTGTGTAGACAGCCAGCATTGCCGGTTGAACTGGGAATTGTAGGTGTGTCTACTCAACGTGTGGCTATAAAATAATTGTAGATCTATGTCTTGTGATCGTTTAGAGACCGAGTTCAATTAATTTGGTGTAACCGATTAAAAGTTATACGGGTTTTAGTGCAGACTATCCGGATTTCCTTTAGTTAGGATTTGGGGCTGTTTTTGTAATAGAGCATAGATACGCTATATGATGTTGTGGTCTGTACAGTTTTTGAAATTGAGTGCAAATATTATTTTCAGGTGGTGTAGCTTCGGGAGTGACTTCACCCTTATGCCACCCCACCACTCGCGGTTAAAGGCAAGTGCATGTAAAACAATAGGATGATTTGGTGGTATTTAATGTTAAAACTTAATAACCTGTTCCTTTTTCTTACTGTTGTTGACTGATCATACTTGCTCATATGACAAATATGAAATGCTTATGAGATGAAAGGTATGAGCATTCATGCATATCCGCATTGCATGCCATTACTATTAATGGCTATTGTGATGAGTGGTAATGTGTAGAGGTGGGATAGGGCTATGGACTCACCCAAAAGTATTTAATAAGATATGTGACAAATCGTGTGTAATATGGTTATGTCGGATGCATTGTTTGGTACCATTAAATGATGGATGACAACTGATGATCCTTGAGTTGAGGGTAATTTACAGGTTAAGAATGGATCGAGTCGTGAACTCATCCAATGTGTCTAATGAGGTACGTGAAATAAGTGAGCAATGTAGTGATGAGGTAACGGATGGTGATTTCTTTGTTTATGTACTTGTTAATTTGGTATAGTAGATAGGAGCATGTTACTGATTTAAATACTTTAATTGGTATTGATATTATTACTTGTTGCACTTTGCTGAGTCTTTGAACTCACGCTTGCTTGTTTAATGTTTTTAGGTACTCTGAGGAGATCTCGCCGGGATGGGAAATAGCTCACGACACTCACTTCATGACATGCTTAATTGATAGTTTAGAAGAGTGTTCACCTTGATAATTAATGTTAGACCATTGTGTCATTATGGTTGGGAATTAAGCTTTATGTCAGTTCGCAGTTAAATCACTCTTGTTGGGGTTATTGTTTCTTTCTGTGTTGTATTTTGATTATTGTAAGCCCCGTCGTGTAGTTAAGTTATTGTTGCTTCACCCTGTTAGTATGCTTAGTTATGCGCTTAGTTGGTCATGATGGTTCGTGGGTACCATGACCTGTTGTTGTTGTCATTATTCGATTGCTTATATCATTGTATTTGTTGTATATTATTTTCCTTGTCTGCTGAGTGGATGTCCACTATTCTAGGGGAGATGTTGCCGAAATTTTTAGTGGATTTTGGAGTACTATTAGAGTTTGATCTTCCTTATCTAGTTTTAATCTCTGTTTGGTGACACTCAGGGCACTGTGGGTGCCGGGGTGTTACAAGTTGTACACCTCTGTAGATTGTAAATTTAATTAATTAGTCGCGCCTACGGTTAAAGGCACTTGGTAACGTCATCACATAGCTAGATGTTTTATTATTTTCAACATGGGATGATTTTCACCTGATATGCCTTGTTTTGGCAAAGATTATGGTTATGCCACGGGTTGGCAAGAAATTGGATATCTCGACGCTTACATCATGGAGGACTGTGAGTTGCTACTTATGCTCTACTGTTACTTTTATACCAATCAAACATGCTTTTACAAATTCCATTTCTAAATTGCAAACTTGTCTTACAAATTAAATGTTGCTTTATGCAAAGTAACCTTAGAAGCTTCCTTTGATATGGCTTGCATTTATACATTTGCAAATACCACCTTAAGTCTTGCTAAGTACGAAAGTACTCAACCTTGCTTATTATGTTGTTTTAGGTGGATAAGACAACGAGGCTCCAAAGAATATCTTTTCATCACAAGTTACGGGAATTTCAAGTGAAGCGATCTTTACGGGGATCTATGCCTTGTTAGTTGCCTAAGAAATTTGGATGGGCACACTACAAGACTTTGTTTCTCCTGTGCTATGAATATTTACTCTGATATGTATGAATACATTGTATAATTAGCTTCCACATTAATATTATGATGTATGGTTGTGATTCCAATTGTTGTAAATATGCGTACTAGCTATTGATCCAGGGACTAGTACTGAATGCACATTAGAATTCTATTTTTGCATTTATGTAAAAATGGGGGTCGCTACACCTTTGACCTGAGTGAATCATGCAACCACATGACTGGTATGGGACAACCTAGATGATTAATTTGCACTATCTTAGCTTTAGTACTGCTTGTGGTGGTGTGAGTTTCGGGTAGTGGTAACCAGTCTTCGCATGGGTAAACTCACATGGCACAAGTGGGGGGCCCTGAATGTGGTAACCGATCCCACCAGTGTTGAAACCTCAGCGATTAGTACTGGGTTAAGTCATGGCATTGTAAAGGCTTTGTTATAATCACTTTCGCCTATGTGGTGTATGGTTATATCATGTGGGTAAAGTGCATAACCTTTGCGAGTGTAAAATCTATTCGGATAGCCATGCCTGTGGTATGAAGCATCACTCAGGAATCACAATCAAGGGTTAGACTTTTGCAAAATAAAACTTGGGATGGTGGCAGGATTGCCATGCGTGTTTGAAACTTATTGAAAATTTGGTTTACTTGAGAAATGCTGAATCTATCTATTACTATTATTTGTTTTATGTCTTTCAATCTATTTATTGTATTCTTTTACAAATTCTGCTTTACTATAAAATAGCCATGTTAGCCATTCCTTTGGAATAAGCCTTGCATATAGTATGTTAGAATTGCATTCTGTGCACAACTTGTTGAGTGCTTTATGTACTCATCCTTGCCACCAACCACAATCAATATTGGAGGAGTCTACACCTTTGTTTGAGGAGATCCAAGAGCACATGAGTAATTAGGGTTCGAGCCTTGTAATTGCCAGTGGTAAACTGAGGGGCTATCTACGTCTTCTACTTTCTATTGTATTTGCTTTAATCTTTATTTCAAATCTAACCCTACGTGGTTTAATAATATAAGTTGGTTATGAGATCGTACACTAGTTATAATCAATAAATAAAGTCTTATTATTATTATCGTTGTGTATGGTGTGATATTTACCAATGTTGAGCTGTGTGCACTAGCATGATCTGGACTAGTCACGGTATACACAAGGGTCCAGTTATATATTCAGGTCCGCAAAGACCGCCTCCTTCTTTGTCCTCACTCGTCGTGCCACAAGCACACTCTTGATGTGGGTGAAGCATATACCAATACAACAGTGTTTGCCTTGCTATAGGGAGAAATGGTTATGGCAGGGATATGCTGCCTTGGTTACTATGTACTGATATGTTTTGAGTGTGTTTTGTTTCTGCCACCATAGCAAGGGTTTGACATTATCGGACTAGTGCAAAGTTAGATCTAAATAATGTAATGGTTATGTTATGATCTCACTATAGCGCACCAAAGGAAATGTGCTAATGACATTGAACAAAGAGTTGATCATTTGTTATGGGTAAAGTTATACACCTGTACAGAATTTAAATCTTTTTGAAAAGCCACATCCACGGTCATTGGTACTTAGTAAAGTCATGACATAGTGTGAGTTTTGGTATTTTCAAAAAGAACTAAATTGAGAATATTTGTTGAAATGTTTTTACTTTAGATGTTATGCTAGGGAGTGGCAAATGATGATTCGATGCTCACAATCATAGAGGAATATACCGTTAGTGTAGATATCACAGACAGTTTTATATTACTGTAAAATGCGTGATGTAAGAAATATCCTGAGCGGTTGTGTTATATAACCGTATGTGATGGCTCTGATACTCATTCTGAGCGGTTTCTAAGTAAAACCGTCTCAGGAAATCCTGACGGTTATATAACACAACCGTCTGTAATATTCTGACAGTAGTCATTATAGACTATTATATTTAGAAACCGTCTGTGATATTTCTTACATCACAGAGGGCTGTAATATAAAACCGTCTGTGATATCTCACGTATAAACAGAGCCTCCAGCCACTTCGTTTATAAGGTTTTGGTTTCTATCCTGAGACTGGTTGTGGAAGTGAGGTGATTTTGTGAAAGAAGGCCATTGATTTTGAAGGGTGATATTAGATTCATTTGATTTTGGTGATCTAAGGTTAGTAATGAGTTCTAATTGCATGCATCCAATTCAATATCTAGGTTGGTTAGGAGAGAATTAATTTAAAGATTGTTAGATTAGATCTAGCTTGTAGCTGGATCCATATGTTATTTGTGATACTTGGTTAGTAATGTATTTTAATTGCATTATATTCAACATCTAGCTTGATAAGGAAGGAATTTTATGATTTTTTTAGATCTAGCTTGTAGAACCATGTGTTGGTTGTTTGATCTAAGGTTAGCTAGTAATGGTTCTATTTGCATAATATTATATTCGATCATGATGTAGCTAGCTAGCTTGGTAAGGATATAATTTAAAGATTGTTTAGATCTAGCTTATAGATCAATTCAAGTCTTTTGGTGATCTAAGGTTAGTAATGGATTCTAATTTCATTATTATATTGAAGATTAATTTGAATTGTGTTAATTATTTCTTTGTGATGTAATTAAGGTATGTAATTGCATAATTAGTTTAAGAATGTGTGCATCGCACTACACAGTGCATAATATTTAACACTAAGTGTTACATGTGTAGCGTAGATGGATCAAAATTTGGATGTCTGAGAAACGCATTTAGTGTTGAGTACCTTAATGGCATCTCCACTTTTAAAAGAGCTGCAGAGGAGGATATGTTTAATAAGGGGGTGCAATTCATGTCATGTCCGTGCATTGATTGTGAAAATATGAAGATGTTTCGAAACTCAGCGCAGATTGAAGCACACTTGATTCGGAGGGGTTTCAAAAGGGGCTATACATGTTGGACCAGTCATGGCGAAGAGCATAATATACAGGAAGCAGCAAGTAGTGTTAATATCGTCGATGAAGTCAATGATATGTCGGATGATCATATCGATTGTGCTTCCGATGAGGACAGGTTGCAGGATGACAATTTGGATCGAGATCTTTGCGTGATGCGAAGAAACCTTGATGACAGGAATATGGAAAGTTCGGAGGCTTGATGGAGGACTCGGAGAAACCTTTGTTCGCAGGGTGCAAGTTGAAATACACAAGGTTATCATCCGTGCTTGAACTACTCAAATTGAAGGCAAGCAGCGGTTGGTCAGATAAGAGTTTCACAAAGGTCTTTATTCGTCTATTGGTGGACATGCTTCGAGAGGGAAATGAGTTGCCAACAACCACCTACAAAGCCAAGAAGGTTCTTTGTCCTTGGGAATGGAAGTAGAAAGAATACATGCATGTCCAAGCGATCCGTATCCTGTACCGCAAAGAGTACACAAACTTGCATATATATCCGTGTACAACGCATCCGGTACAAGCATAAGAGTCATTAGGATGATGATGGCGAGAGCATTGAGGTGAAAAAGGACCTCTGCTAAGGTGGCATGGTATCTGCCTGTAATTCCCCATTTGAAGCGTTTGTTTGTGACCTGGGAACGATATTGATGTGTACCTAACTCCATTGGTGGAAGATCTAAAAATACTGTGGGTTACCGGGGTACACGTATGGGATGCGTACAAACGAGAGAACTTTACTTGAAACTGCTTGTTGTTCTGCACCATAAATAATTACCCTACCCTTACTAACCTGTTAGGCCAGAGTACAAAAGGAACCAAAGCCTGCACTCACTGCTTAGATGATACCGAGAGTGTATGGCTGAATCACTCCCGCAAAACTATGTACATGCGTCACCATAGGTTCCTTCGGAGGAATCACCCATATCGCAAGATGAAGCAACTTTTCGACGGAAGGAACGAAAATGGTTCAGCTCCAAGGCGTTTGAGCGGAGAGATGTTCATGACATTGTTAAGGATTTGGATGTTGCGTATGGAAAGGGGCGTAAATCAAGTACCGTGAAAAGAGCATGTGGAAGAAGAGATCAATATTCGGGACCTACCTTACTGGGAGCACCTAGAAGTTCGCCACTGCATCGATGTCATGCACGTAGAGAATAATGTTTGTGACAGCGTGATTGGTCTCTTACTCAACATTAAGGGTAAAACAAAGGATGGTATCAACGCATCGGCTTGACTTGGTCGATATAGGCATAAGACCCGAGTTAGCACCGAAAAGCTGATAAAGGCCGTGCGTGCTTGGAACACGCTTGTTATACTCTGTCAAAGGCGAAGAACTGAAGCGTGCGGTGCTTGCATGGTGTGAAAGTTCCGTCCGGTTACTCCTCCAATATGAAGAGACTTGTTTAGTTGGAAGATTTGAAATTAACAGCAAGAAGTCTCATGATTGTCATGTCTTGATGACACGGATGCTCCTATGCATCGCAAGTAGAAGTATTTTGCGGTCAAGGTCAGGAGACAATCACTAGGGTGTGTTATTTCTTTAACACAATCGCCGAAGGTCATCGATCGAAGGACTAGATGCTCTGCAAGCTGAGGTGGTGATGACTCCATGTAATCTTGAGATGTATTTCCCTCCATCATTTTTCGATATCACGGTCCATCTCCTTGTTCACCTTGTGACAGAGATAAAGATATCACGGGCTATGTGTTCCTCGTAGCATGTAACCGTTCGAGAGGTACATGGAATTCTCAAGTCTTACGTGACGGAATTGATCTCGTCCGGAGGTAGCATTGTCGAAGGTTATACAGCGAAGAGGCCGTCAAGTTCTGCGTCGATTACATGGCCCAGGTCGAATCGATAGGTGTGCCTCGATCTCGCCATGAGGGGAGGCTCCAGGGTATCGGGACCATCGGAAGGAAAGCAATCACGCCTGATTCGGTTGCGTATGCTCGAGCCCATTTCATGGTTTTGCAACACATGGCTGTAGTGTCCGCCTATATCGTCGAGCACAAGCAATGGCTAAGGCAAGAGAATCCAGCATGGCAGGAGTCTTGGATCACGAGACAGCATAACCTTCAGTTCAACAAATGGTTGAAGGAGCGACCTATCACTGGGAGCTCGTCAGATGACACGCTGACATGGTTGGCAAAAGGACCAACTTTTACAGTTGTCACATGGAAAGGATATGACTTAAATGGGTACACATTTTACACGAGAGATCAGGATATGAAGAGCACAAACTGAACAATGGTCCGCATAGATGCATTCAATAATACCATGGTTGACGAGGAGCTCCTACTATGGGTTCATAGAGGAGATATGGGAGCTCGACTACGTGCTTTTAAGATTCCCTATTTGGTGCCATTGGGTCCACCTCCAGCACGTAAAAGTTGACAAGAATGGCATCACTACTGTGGACCTCGAACTTGTCGGATACCAAGATGAACCATTCGTACTCGCTAACCAAGTTGTTGAAGTCTTCTATGTAACCGACCCATCCAATAAGAAGCACCACGTAGTTCTTCAGGGAAAAAGGAGAATTGTCAGAGTTGAGAATATAGTAGATGAGGAAGAGTACAATCAATTTGATGAGTTGCCACCTATCGAAAATGACATCCTGGTCCCAGAAGAACAACATGAGGAAGCAAGCTACACACGCGTCGATCGTCATGAAGGGCTAATTTTCATACAAAAGAATAAGCATGTGGAGTAGTTATGAGAAGGGTACATTGTCATCATGTTTACTAATTTTTATGTGTAATAATATTACATTAATGCTATTGTAAGGATGATACGACCCATCATGCTTTGTACATATGATTGTGATGATCTTTGTAAGTAGCTTGTGTAGCATCTGAATTATGTATATAGGATTGTGATGATCTTTCTAAGTAGTTTGTGAAGCATCTGAATTATGTCAGTGAAAAGTATATATCACAGGCGGTTCTATAACATAACAGTCTATGATGTTAATTATCACAGACGGTTCTATTATATAACCATCTGTGATAATTAACATCACAGAACTGTTATGTTATAGAACCGTTTGTGATAACTAAACATCACAAACAGTTCTCTTTTAGAACCGTCTGTGATATAATCTCCTATATATATCTCCCGCGCGCAGACCTTATTCACAGCGCACCAAACCCTAACCCTCTGTGACATTTTGTCTCCCGCGACGGCCTCCCCCTCTCGGCGTCCTCCCCGGCATCGACCTCCCCCTCGGTGTCCTCCCTGGCATCGACCTCCCCCTCGGTGTCCTCCCCTTGTGACGTGCTCCCCATCGTTGTCCTCCCCTCACAACATGCTCCCGCCGCGTCCTCCCCTCGGTGACCTCCCCACGGCCTTTGTGAATGCTCTAGATATATTCCTCTGTGAATGCTCTATGAATGCTTTGAGTGCTATTTCTCGTGAGTACATTTGTTATTTTGCTCTTTGTGATTGCTGCATTGTGGTTGCTCTATGATGAACTAGGGTAAAGAATGATTAGAACATTTATCTCTGTGGATTAGGCCTTGAGTTGTAGTCTGAATGCTTGAAAGAATTAATTGTTTTAGCTGTCCAGTTGTACTGTCGATAACTTGATATTGCTAGTCTCATTTTTGTCGATCCTTTCATCATCTCCTATATGTGTGTGCTGTTAGATCTAGTCACCTAATACTCGATTCTTGTCGGCATTAGTTAATCAATTCTTGCTCAGATATCTTGCATAGTCTTTTTTAATTTGTGTTTTCGGTGGCTCATGCTCATGTACGAGTTGATTAATCTGTTCCATCTTAATTCTCTCGATGAGTTGTGTAATTTAGGCAGTTGCTGAAAATAGATTAGTTCATGTTATTTGTTTGGTTAAAATTTGGTACTTTAAATCTTTGACATTGGTGGTGATAATAGTCGATAGCACCGTCGACTTGTTGAACTAGTAGAATTCTTTATTGTACATTTTAAGGTGGTAAGAATTCAAGGCCTAATCTATTGAATAAATTGTTAGCGATTCGTGATTGTGGTGAAGATTCTAATCTTCACCCAAACCCTAAATCTGAGACACGATAATAATTTCTTCTCCTCTCTCTTAGAGGTTGCGTACATAATTCATGTATATCATAAGCATTATATTGTTTATGTTATTCTTGTTGTTTACGAAATATGTATTCTTCTACTTGTCTGCTGTGTGGATGTCCTAGTTTTAGGGAGGTCTTCTTGAAAGTTTTATTAAGTTCAGTAACCTCCTAGTTAAGCTTGTTTTGCTAAAATTCTCCGGTGTTTTGTAATTATTTTGCTTGAGGGTGTAACATTAGGCACGTGGGGTGCGGGTGTTAATTTGAAGTATTGGATGGTTAGCTTGTTCTTTTAAAAGGCTAATAACAAGCCATGGTATCCACAAACTTATTCACTCTAATTTGATTTTATTTGTTCTTCTCTTTTAGTTACTTTGAAACTATTTTAACTTACAAAGAAGATGTTTTCCTCTAATCCATCGTCTCAAGGAAATGATGTGCCCACAAAGGAAAAATCGACCCACGCTGCAAGAGGACCAAACAAAAGGCTATGATGATATACCATTACGGAGATCGATCCAAGGTTGGGACCCTACAAAGCCAAAAAGGCAGCGAATGCATTTTGGAATATGTGCGGATAGTCGCATGAAGCGGGTTCGATCACGCTATCTTCACGGAGGTTCTTGACTATTGAGACTCGCAATGCATTTTGGAATATGTGCGGAATTATCACAGTATGTGACATTAAAGGCGGCCACGCTGCAATCTCCAAGTGAGAATTAACAATGGCACTGTTCCTCTTACGGCCGCTTGGGCATCGCGATCCATCCACTAAGGGGACCATGGTGCACGGTACCATGATAGCGCGGGTTTCACCAAGGTCAATGTGGATGGGGTATTTGATAGTTTCAAGATTGTCGATCTCTGAAGCCGCCAAGCGGCGAGATCGTGGCGGGGGATGCCATTGGCACATTCATCTAATGGCCTAGCAATATGACATCTCCTGGTCGTCCCTTACGTCATGCAACAACCGCAGCGATCGATTCGCCATCAGATCGATCGGTTGGCTACCAAATCAACCGTAGCCAGACTCCACTTGATCTACATAATGTTTGATCGGGACGGGGTTGCCGAACTTCCGTCGGTGGAGGATAAGTCGATTAGGCGTAGCGAGACACACGATCCGGCTTCTTGATCGGCACGATCAAAACCCTCAATCGCAGCACCACCGTCCTCGGTTATCAACCGTGCGCTGCCGGTTGACCTCGCCACGAAGGCTAATCCTGCCAATGAATCGAGAACACAAGCAAGAACAAGAAAGATGCAACTGAATTTGCAATTGAGGATGAAGCTCACGAGTTGGGGTCTCACAAACCGATGAGCAGCGACCTTTGTTCAAAGACAGAATTAATCTAAGCAAAACACAAATCAAACCCTAGCGGTGGCTACTGGATATAAAGGCTAGGGGACATCCTAGAAACCCTAGATGCGTCCGTGATGAACTCCAACACGATACATGGGCCAACGGCCCAAATTGGTGACGCAGCACCCTGGGATAGATTCTGTTGGCCAAATTGCAATGTGAATTCCCATCGACTCCAAAGTCCAAATGACCTGAAACCAGCGCCATTGGAAAGATTATCTCCTTAGCTTTCGAGGCATATGTGGATCATTGAAATCGGAGCCCGTTTGTGGTCTGGGTGATGATTTTAGTGAGCACTGCTCCTGGTGGCCGAGGTAGTCGACTCCGAGATGAATTAGGTCTCCAACTTGACTTGGACACCCTCCTTGCCTCCCTCCTGGCCCTTGCTGGTTTCCAAGGCCTTCATGATCCTCTCCAAAATTCCTAAGTACAATATAATCAATAACATCATTAGGTAGCATACCATCCTCACAAGTATATGCATGAGTATTTAGAAACGAGCTCACCTGTTGATTCAATTGCCGTGCTCGTGCTCTTGTGATGGGTCCTTGCATCACAACTGGAGGAGTCTTGGGCGTATGCATAGGAGTGATGTCCTCATCATCCTCCCCCTCTTGAAGTGGAGTCGTCCTCGACTCAAGCTCATCTTCTTCTCCCATGAACGGTTTCAAATCTGCAATATTAAATGTGGGACTAACCCCAAATTAGGCGGCAACTCAAGTTTATATGCATTATCATTTATTTTCTCAAGTATCTTGAAAGGACCATCAGCTCTAGGCATTAATTTAGATTTTCTCAATTCGGAAAACGATCCTTTCTCAAGTGTAACCATACTAAATCACCCGGTTCAAGTTTTACCTCCTTTCTACCTTTGCTTCCCGCAATCCGATACCTTTCATTCATCATTTCAATATTTTCTTTAGTCTTTTCATGCAATTTCAGAATAAATTCAGCACGTTCCTTAGCATCATGATTAACTTGCGTTCACTAGTAGGTAAAGGTAATAGATCAATAGGAGCACGGGATTGAAGCCATACACTACGAAAAGGACTTACCTTGGTGGTGGAGTGTACCGCCCTATTATAAGCGAACTCAACATGCGGCAAACACTCTTCCCACATCTTCAAATTCTTCTTCAGAACAGTCCTCAACATAGTAGATAATGTACGATTTACTACCTCGGTTTGGCCATCGGTTTGGGGATGACATGTTGTTGAAAACAGCAGTTTGGTCCCCAATTTATTCCATAGAGTTCTCCAAAAGTGGCTCAAAAACTTGGCATCACGATCTGAAACAATAGTAGAAGGCATACCATGCAAGCGACGATTTCTTGAAAGAAAAGGTTAGCAACATTAACAACATCGCCGCTCTTATGACAAGGAATAAAGTGAGCCATCTTAGAAAATCTATCAACCACCACAAAAATACTATCCCTCCCCTCTTGGTCCTAGGCGGTCCTAAAACAAAGTCCATAGATATATCCTCCCATGGAGTGCTAGGAGCAGGAAGAGGCATATATAAACCATGTGGATTCAATCGTGACTTAGCCTTTTGACATGTAGTGCAGCGGGATACAAACCTCTCAATGTCTCGCCTCATCTTGACCAAAAGAAGTGAGCGGACAACACGACCTCCGTCTTCTTGGCACCAAAATGACCCATCAAACCTCCTCCATGAGCCTCTGTATCAAAAAAAAGCGAAGCGGATCCAAGCTGGAATGCATAGGCGGTTAGCTCTAAACACAAATCCATCATTTATCACATATTTGTCCCATGTTCTTCCCTCTTTGCAATGCAGAAAGACATCTTTAAAATCATCATCATTAGCGTATTGTTCTTTAATTGATTCCAATCCAAATATCGACAATCAAGTTGGGACAACATGGTATATCTCCTAGACAAGGCATCGACAATCACATTATCCTTCCCTTTCTTGTGTTTGATAACATAAGGAAAAGATTCAATAAATTCAACCCATTTAGCATGTCTCGATTCAGTTTCACTTATTTGCGAATATGTTTTAGTGACTCATGATCGGAATGAATAACAAATTCTTTGGGCCAAAGATAATGTTGCCACGTTTCTAAAGATCGCACAAGAGCATACAATTCTTTATCATCGTGGAATAATTCAAAACAGGACCACTCAATTTTTCGCTAAAATAAGCAACGTGTTTTCTATCTTGCATCAAAACACCACCAATTCCAATCCCACTAGCATCACATTCAAGCTCAAAGGTCTTATTAAAATCGAGGAAGTTGGAGTAAAGGTGCATTAGTAAGCTTATCTTTCAAAAGTTTGAAGGCATTCTCTGTGCTTGCCCCAATGGAACACAACTCCTTCTTCGTCAACTCATTCAATGGGGCTGCAATGGTGCTGAAATCCTTCTAAGCGGCGGTAAAATCCGGCAAGTCCATGGAAACTCCGCACTTGTGAAATCGCGTGTATGCGTTGGCCAACTCTTAATCGCGTGCACCTTGGCTTCATCCACCTCAATTCCTGCAGAGTCACAACATAGCCAAGAAAGCGATACTGGATTCGATGCAAAAGTGCACTTCTCGAGGTTACCAAATAAGCGTGCAGACGCAAAGCATCAAAAACAACACGTAGATGATCAAGATGTTCATGTAACGACTTGCTGTAAATCAATATATCATCAAAATAAACCACCACAAATTTGCCAATGAAAGCTCGTAAAACCTCGTTCATTAAGCGCATGAAAGTGATAGGTGCATTAGTTAACCCAAAAGGCATGACTAACCACTCATACAATCCAAACTTGGTTTTAAAGGCTGTTTTCCATTCATCTCCCAATTTCATTCTTATTTGGTGGTATCCACTCATAAGTCAACCTTAGAAAAAATTATAGAACCACTTAACTCATCAAGCATGTCGTCTAACCTAGGAATAGGATGGCGATACCTTATTGTGATATTGTTAATGGCTCTACAATCTCCTTACGCGCCTAACCGCCATCTTTCTTAGGAACCAAAATAACGAGGACAAGACAAGGACTAAGGCTCTCACGTACATACCCGCGGTCCAAAAGATCTTGGACTTGGCGCTGAATCTCCTTAGTCTCCTCGGGGTTGGTCCTATAAGCAGCTCGGTTTGGCAAACTCGCTCCAGGTATCAAATCAATTTGGTGCTCAATCCCTCGTATGGGTGGGAGTCCTGGAGGTATCTCGGCAGGAAAAACATCCACATACTCCTGCAAAAGGTTAGTGACGGCGGGGAGGCAAAATCTTGGCAGATCATCCAATGAAAACAAAGCATCTTTGCATAGCACAGCATAGCACAAAGCATCATCACTAATTGCAGCAAGATCAGATTTTGTAGCAAGCAAGACGGGATTCCTCAATTTAATTTGGTTGGCTACATGCTGAATTTCAGATTTTTCATCAATGGGTTTCTTGTCATTAGCAATCCGCTCCCTATCAGATTTAACAATTTCAGCGGGGGTCAAAGGTAGAAGTGTAATTTTCTTTCCTTATGCATAAAAGTGTATTTATTACTTCTCTTGTGGTGAAGTGCATCGATGTCATATTCCCATGGGCGACCCAATAAAGAGAGCAAGCTTGCATCGGAACCACATCTGTCAATCAAAAAAATCGAATAGGAACCAATGGAAAAATGAACCCGAACTGTTTGTGTTACCTTAGCTTTGCGGAATCATTCACCCTTGAATGTGGTATGGATGTGGGTCGGCGTGTGGTCAAGCCAAGCTTCTTGACCAAATCTGTACTCACCAAGTTGTTGCATCTGCGGAGTCAATGATCACGCAGCGGCTCGTCGATTGTTGATGACGAAGAAAATCTGGAACAAGTTGTGGCATTCTTCTGCTTTCGGCTTGCTCCATCTGTGCGCTAAGGACCGCTTGGACAATGATGGACCTGTCTGTGCGGTATCCTCGGCGCCAAAGGTGGCATCATCATCAACCTCGTCGTCGTCCCACCCGGTGTCGTCGATCTCATCCTCAACATTGGAGGCACCGATGTAACCTCCGTCGTCGGTGGCGATGTATGCCCGCCGGCTAGGGCATTCTCTCTGGCGTGGCCAATCCTTGGCACTTATGGCGCAATTCCGTCGATGTACGGCCTGTGGAAGCGGCGGAGGAGCTCTTGGCGGTGTTGGCGGTCGACTTCTGTCCGTCCGTGGCACGGTGGGCGGTGCCGTCGGTGCGGTCGTGTGCTCGTGGAAGGTGGCAGTGCAGCTGGTCGAATGTGGAAGAAACCGCTTCGCTTGTCCCGTAGTCGTTTGGGGCGTGAAGGTGCTACCGACGTTGCTCCTCTTAGAATGGCGTCCCTGCAACTCCTTCTCTGCTAACATAGCCAGTTGAAACAAGCGATTGACAGTTGTATATTCTTTATAATCAACAATATCCTGAATTTCTGGACGCAACCCACCGTAAAAACGAGCATTTTTATCCTTAGGTTCCTCTACTACCCCACAACGTAACATACCCTTTTGAAGCTCCTGGTAATATTCCTGAACAGTCATACTACCTTGATCTAATCGTTGTAATCTCTTGCGCATATCACGTTGGTAGGAAGGAGGAACAAATCTATTATGCATAGCATCTTTTAATCTCACCCAAGAATCAGGTTGTAAGCGGGCATTTACTAGTTCATTCCACCAGATTATAGCAAAATCTTTAAATTCACTAGTGGCTTGTCTAACCCTATGAATCTCGGGAACTAGATGGGAGTTAAATTTCGCTTTCATAGTCATCTCCCAATCTAAGTAAGCATCGACATCATAACCTCCGTAAAAGGAAGGGATGGTGAATTTTACCTTAGCGAAAGGATCATCATTGTGGTTACGGTTATTACCTCCCATACCGTGATGGTTGCGGCGAAGACGGTCAGAAGACAGGCGTCTCGTTGAGCAAAGACGTTCCCTAGCGACGCGTTCTTTGCTCATCTTCATCTTCCTCAAAATCTCCATCCTCATCTTGGTCGTTGTTGCGTGTTGTTGTGGATGCACCTCCATCAATGGTCGCCGGAGGCGTTTTTGGCGGCATCCATCCTCTCGGTGAGGTGGAAACTTCGTCGTCGATGCTCTCAAGGGTCTTGTTACGTTGTCATGGCATGTTCCTTGAACATCATTTTTATCTCGTCGGCATAGATGGTCGACAACTCACGAATGAAGGACCACGGTCATTGATGGTAACATCATCATCCTCGTTCTGCCCTTCTTGCCACTGCCATGGTTAGCATGAAAAAGGACGAGAGGAAATACAAACACAAGTATTATGAGTCCTATGAACTACTAGGTGGGATCTCTCGCTCTCAAGCAATCTTACCAAGTTCTTACGGTTCTTACCAACACAATGAGGGGCGGTGCAACCGGTGGTCGGTTCGTGACAACGTGAGGCGTGATGAAGCGATTGCAAGGGTCAATAACTTTGTCTTGTCGAAGGATATATTTGTGGAGCTGTAGGAAGGTTATATGTATGGAGTGGCACACAATTTAGTAACAGATAATGTAACGCTTGAATAAATGTCCAAAGCACATTGCCCTAGTTCTTTGGTCTAAACGTGTCCTTAGTCTAGGCTGCGACGAAAAACAAGGAAGGTATAGAGACAAGCAACAAAGGCGTCGAATAATTGAGCAGATATCAGCACAACAGCAAAACACTTTTATCAGGCACGGTAAAAAAAACAGCTACCTTTGCTCCTGCCTTTTTTTTTTGCTCTCTGCTCCTCTGCTCCTCTCACAATTTTTTTTTGCTCTATGCCTCTTTCACAATTTTTTATTATTTTTATTTGATTTTTCTGATATTTTTCCTAGGATCAGGAGCACAAAGGTAGACAGCACACAAATTTTCAGCCTTAACAGATATAAGATGAAATCGATATGAAATAAGAAGTATTTTCTGAAAAGCGTGCTCAAACTTCGGCGGCCGAGAACTCAATCTTCCCGAGGGAATTTCGCAAAAATAAATTCGGCGAACCCAACAAAGTTGGGGAGAATCGGATATAAAATTTTCTGTAGATATCCGTGAAAAAAAAATTTTCCTAATTTGGAGTCCGTATGCGAAAGTTATGGCCGTTTTACGGAAGGACTCCGAATCAGGGTTTTCTAGGCGGCACCTCTCCAAACTCAAGGGCGTATGGAGTGGATATAGAACGCGATGATCTATGGTGGCCGGTTCTGTGATGAGGGGTGGCAATATGGCTAACAGGAGGTGGGGAATTAGGATTTATGAAGGAGAAACCCTAACACAACTAGGACTCCGAACTGAGGAAAACCACAAAACAATCCGAATCCAACAAGGACTCAAATAGCGATTGGTGGTGGATCGGTGTAGCATATGGGATGATGCAGCGGAGATGAAACACAACTAAATTAAGACCACGATCTAAACCAGCAACACGACTCGACTATGGACACAAACTCGATTACTACGGATTACGAAGCGAAATTGTGCAAAGGCTAGGCGTGGTTCTAGGTATGGTAGACTATGAGCTGCAATTTTTTTGGCTTTTTAAGTGGACTATAGGGCGAACACAAAACTAAATTAAACTACGGAAAAGCGAACCTGACGGTAAACCTCGCTCGATACCACTTGATGGGGACGGGGTTGCCGAACTTCCGTCGGTGGAGGATAAGTCGATTAGGCGGCGCGACACACACGATCCGGCTTCTTGATCGGCACGATCAAAACCCTGCATCGCAGCACCACGCGTCCTCTGGTTATCAACCGTGCGCTGCCGGTTGACCTCGCCACGAAGGCTAATCCTGCCAATGAATCGAGAACACAAGCAAGAACAAGAAAGATGCAACTGAATTTGCAATTGAGGATGAAGCTCACGAGTTGGGGTCTCACAAACCGATGAGCGGCGACCTTTGTTCAAAGACAGAATTAATCTAAGCAAAACCCAAATCAAACCCTAGCGGTAGCTACTGGATATAAAGGCTAGGGGACGTCCTAGAAACCCTAGACGCGTCCGTGATGGACTCCAACACGATACATGGGCCAACGGTCCAAATTGGTGACGCAGCACCCTAGGACAGATTCTGTTGGCCAACTTGCAATGTGAATTTCTGTCGACTCCGAAGTCCAAATGACCTGAAACCAGTGCCATTGGAAATATTATCTCCTTAGCTTTCGAGGCATATGTGGATCATCGAAATCGGAGCCCGTTTGTGGCCTAGGTGACGATTTTAGTGAGCACTGCTCCTGGTGGCCGAGGTAGTCGACTCCGAGATGAATTAGGTCTCCAACTTGACTTGGACACCCTCCTTGCCTCCCTCCTGGCCCTTGCTGGTTTCCAAGGCCTTCATGATCCTCTCCAAAATTCCTAAGTACAATATAATCAATAACATCATTAGGTAGCATACAATCCTCACAAGTATATGCATGAGTACTTAGGAACGAGCTCACCTGTTGATTCAATTGCCGTGCTCGTGGTCTTGTGATGGGTCCTTGCATCACAACTGGAGGAGTCTCGGGCGTATGCATAGGAGTGATGTCCTCATCAATGTTGACTTCTTTCCTGCCCATTCCTCTCCCGTGAAGGCTTCATACAATACAAAGAAAGGCAAGGACAAACGAAAGAAAGAAAGGCAAGAACAAATCGACTATCCGTCAGTGGGGAAAGAACGAAAGGCATCCTAAATTCACTTAGTATGTCTTGCCAACATTTGCATTTTTGGTACACCCAACAAGCTTGAAAGCCAGAGCATGAGCGTACAACAAGTATCATATTTAGGTTCGATATAAACATCTATTCAGCGAGTCGTGGGGGGCTTCTTGGCGGTCGATTTTTACGGACTTGTTCCATCTCTACAACCACGCGCCTCGGCCTTGCACTCATGAGATGTTGGACATTGTAATTGTGTGCTATCATAGTCTATGTTCATCTAATAGTGATAAATGTCCTCTAATATATATATAATTCGCCTTTGTATATATAGATACATGGTACTTGAAGCGACAAAGAAGAAACAATCGTTGGGTTTCCTCGACCCACATATAGTCTCAAAGCAAACAATGGATGAAGATATAAACATGCTAGAAATCGTGACATGCATTGTTAGCACAAAAGATAAAGAATTCATACTTATACCCCATAACCCAGGGTAAGTGCTACACCACATGCTATACTTTGGTTTGTACTGTGCACACAACTCTGTTTCGTTCATTGTCCATTGTGATGTACCTGTATAGATTTCACTGGGTTCTAATTGTAATTGAACCAGCCACAAACCGGGTTAAATACCTTGATTCCGCACGTGGCGGAAACCACGACTTGGTACCTATCGCAAAATTACTCAGTAGGTAATCATGTTTCCTTCGTACATAACGTTCATGGTCGTGTAAGTTGTTCCAGGTTTCTATTGCTATTGGAATGGCTTAAGCTAACCTTTTGCAATCTCGTGGAGCGTTCAAAGTGTTCAAGGATCGGACTAAACTACAGCATGATTTTGACTTTCCGGTATCCGCTATACACAATAATCATATATCAAACCCCGTAATAGTGACTCTAGAACTAACCTATTTTTTATTTGCAGTGCCACCAGCAAGGTAAGGGAAATAACCTATGTGGATTTTATGTTTGCCACAACATGCAAACCGTTGTCAATACAAAAAATAGCAGTACGGTTGCAGCTGCGTTGACTGAGACCCATTTGAGCATCGTTAGAGGGAGACTTTGTTTCTTCCTGCTCAGCGAAGTAATAAATAAAAAAGGCACGTTCCATGCAGACTGCTAACTTCTGGATTTGTACAATTGTCAAATGGTATTCATTTGAAAAATTTGTCAAAAACTTGCGGCTATTCTTGTTTGTACGATTCATTGTATTGTCACATGATATTATCCTTAATATATATTTGCTCATCTTGAATGCAACAACTTAACAATGTGTTGCTTGTTGGAACTATATGTTTTTCCTACACCCTCAGCAGAATCTCCATTATTTATGGTTTGTTGTTGAAATTTTCATCTACTTAGGTATTTACGCAACAATATTTACGAAGACCTGACCAGTTATAGATTTTGTAATTGAATACCTATACTTCCTATATGCATTAAGGCAACAGTTTATGCGATTAGGATAGACTTAAAATATAAACATTTGTAGCGCTTTTCTCCCTTCTTATGATAATGTTGATGGAACTCGACTAATAAATCAACCAAGACCATACGCAAAGATGACATGAGGAGGTGGCGGCAACCTCGGTCCGCTTGATCGAACTGACACCTTTGGAGTGTGTGATTTGTTCTGTTAGTGATATGCCTAGAGGCGATCATATGAGATGATTGTATCATCGTCTATGTTCATGTACTTATCGGTTCCATGAATAAATGTCACTCCTTTGTTCATTGAGTATGACTTAATTGTGAAACACATTGGTTATATGATATTATTCTAAGCGATCCTGGTCACATATCATTATGTGGGACAATAGTGATCGATCGGCACATGTATTGATTGATGGTAATGTTTCACATACCATAGATATGGAATATCAAATCAATAATGTGGGCACATGTTAGAGAACATGGGGTTGGATAGACCGCTCGAGACAACGATGAGATTGTTATCTTAGAAGTGCCATCGAGTGTAGTCTCGAGTGGTATACCTATACAATCCTTTGACACGAGATTCTTATTGATTCTCGGCATGTGTAATGTATATTTTGGGGCTATCAAACGCTTCTAAAAGTAACGGAGTTATAAAGGTAACTACGTGTATGCAATGAAACATGGCGTGAGATATAAGAGATCAAGATGGAATTTGCCCTCCTCGATAACGGAGAGATATCTCTGGGCCCTCGGTGTGGATGGATAAGGAAAAGTGCATGGCCATGCCAAAGTGATTAAAGTGTTAATCACGAATTATATCCATTATCTTGACGAGTGAATGGGTCGAGCTATCACAAGGATGGCACGCATCTTACCTTGAGCTTGGTGGTATCGCGTGGCAAAAGGATTGGTATATGAATATATCAAGGTTCAGCCGTCTGATCACTCTGTGCATTAGGGGGACAACATGTCTGCTAGGAACCACTGTTGTCGATGGTGCGGAAAAGAGGTTTTCAGGGCCATGGCGTTTGCATGAACCTAACGGGTCACACACTTAACAGGTTGGATCATGTCGATGGATTGGATCCATTGGTGGGTTCTGTGGTTTGGATCCTCTGGCGTCTTAATGGACTTCTCTTGTAGAAGATCCATTAGCGTGAGTCCTAGTGGGCTTCTATCGTGAGAAGGCCCATTAGTGCGCTCTATGTAACATCCCAAAATTTCAGCTCTTTAATTAAATAATATTATTTTAGTGTTAATTATGGATTTTATGATTTTTCTGAATTTATTTGGATTTTCTGAGATTTATTTGAATTCTTTTGAATTAAAATACTTTATCTTTGTCAAGAAATAATTATAAAAGAGGTTTGCAAAATAGAGTTTTTCTGAAAATATTTTATTTAAATCCAGAATAGTTCAGGGTATTTTTGAGAATTTTATGGGAATTTTTGGAATATTTCTAAAGCCTTAAATAAATCAAAACGTTTAATCGGAATAATTAAATTAGGAAATTCGGGAGAAATTGGAATGAATAGTAGTGGGCCGGCCCGTGTACTGTGCATACCGGACGGAATAGGAAACCCTACGCATCTGGCCGTCAGTTCGAGATCGGACGGCTCCCGATCGTCTTCTCCGATGGAAAGGAATGCCGCGCCGTCTTCGACCGGGACTCTGCCGCCGCCTTGAAACTTTCCATCCACGCCGCCTCCGCCGTGTATAAAAGACCCTCCCGAGCACCCCTTGATGACCACACCTTAGCGCCGCGCCTTTTCCCTCACGCATTGTCGCCGGAGAGTCATCGTAGCGACCTCGAGGCTTCGTCGGAGTTCGCGGAACTTCGTAGGAGGTTTCTGTGCGCTTTCGACGCCAGAGATTCTCTTTCGCCGTTCTGAGGGTTGGGTTGAATTCGCCGGGTCAAGGAGGAGCTGCGCCGCCATTTCTTCTTCGCCGGGAACCGCCGAAGCGCCGCGCAGGAGGTCATCGTCTCCAACTCCGGTGTCTTTGCGCCGCCGCCAGTCATCGCCGCTCGGGAGCTCTGTGAGCCGTCAGATCGACATCGGGCGGACGAGATTCAGCCACGCCGTCGAGTAAATAGTAAGTCCTAGCAGTAGCCTCAGCCGTCGTCGGCGAATCAGCGGTGAGAATCGACCACGTCGCGCCCGTCTGCAGTTCGGCGGAAAATCAGATTTTTCCGTATAAAAATAATTCGGGAAATTCGGAATCTATTATTTAGGGTTATTTTCAGGATTTTCAAAGTTCAAAACCTTATAACTTTCGCATACGAACTCGGATTGAGGTGATTCAAATTCCTAAAAATTTGTAAAATTGAGATCTTTCTAATGGTGGCTTTTATTTGAATTTTTGAATTTGTTTGATATTTGTTTCTTGGTTTTTATTTTGCTTCTCTCTCTCGATTCGCGTAGACGTTGAATTGTGCGAGGCTTCTGAAGGGGATTTCTCAGCTCAGGAATTATTCCCAGACCAAGACCAGGAACTTAACCAAGGCAAGTTGTGCTTTGATCATGTTGCACCTATAAACTAGATTGCATGCTATTTTGATTTAACTTATCACTTATTATTTCATGAGTATAAATGTTTTCAACTTAAGTTTGGGATTAGCTATCATACCCTTTGAACTATACCCTACCTTGTTGTTTGTATGCCATGCTTCATTGTCACCTTAAGTTGGTTACTATAGTTGGTTAATAATGAAATCAACATGGATGGTTAGGCCGGAATAGATTTGCTTAGCCATGCTCGTCATCACATGTTCATGAATTAGTGGTTAATAATCTTGACTAATGGAATATGGAGCGATGATGTTGAATTGATGCTTGGTAATCAACTGGGTTTGATAATCATTTAGATTGAAGCAAGTGGTAGGGACAAGGGTGTCGAGGTGGGCTGATGGGCGAGAAAGGGGTATGAGTAAGTCTTGCTTCAATCAATCCTAAGGACTTAACCTTGCGAGCCTTTGACTGAGTCAAACTTGCACCCTACGTCTGTTATGGGGCAGCCTAGTTGACTAATTTGCAAATGCTTAACAAGTGCTATCTTAGTGGTGTGAGTCCGGGTGCAGGGAGAACTCACATGGCGCAAGAGGGGGCCTGTCGTGGTGGTGTAGCCCTTGATGTTGAAACCTTAGCGGGTAGCCTTGGGTTAAGAGGATGCATTGTAAAGGCTTTGTTATAATCGTTACTTTGTGTGGTGCATGGTTATATCGTGTGGGTAAAGTGCATAACCTCTGCGAGTGTACAATCTATTCGGATAGCCGTGCTCACGGTATTGAGCAATGCTCGGGAATTACAGTCAAGGGGTAGTTAATTAAATTGACAACTGCTGGGATGGCGGGATGCCATTTGGATAATGGAATTTGATTTAGGTTGAGACTTGGGTTGATTTGCAAAACGATGGAATCTATCTACCTGTTATCATTTGCTTTACTGTCTTTTCAATCTACATATCGCCTATGTTTGAAAATGCTGCTTTACTGCTTATGAACCATAAGCCTTCCTTTGGAATAAGCCTGCATATAGTTATAATAGAATTGCATTCTGTGCACAACTTGTTGAGTGCGTGTTGGTGTACTCACCCTTGCTTAAACAACCAACAAACAGTGGAGGAGTCTTCGCTTTGTGCTTGAGGAGGACTTTCGGTGGGCCTTGAGTCACTAGGCCAAGCCTTGTCGATGCTTTGTGGTGTCTTGATGAGTCACCACGTCTTCTCGATTTTCATTGCATTTGTCTTACTTTATCTTAGTCTTGCCCTATGAGGCTGAATAAATGTAAGTGATCATAAGATCATACACTAGTTACATTAAATAAATGAAGTCTTATTGTTATTATCGTTGTGTATGATATGATGCTTACCGATGTTAAGCGTGTGCACTAGCATTGATCACGGGAATAGTGCGGCAAACACGGTGGATCCGAATTGATGAATTCGGGTCACGACACTCTATATAAAGGGGGAGTGGGGCATGCAGCAATGAGGTTCTCCCCACCACGAAACCCTAGCCGTCGACCCTACCTGCCAGAACCCTAGTAAATCAGGCGCGTGGTGCTAACACTGCCGGCGCCTGGCGTTCCATCCTTGGGCGTGTGGATACCGTAGAGAGCAACGTTGCATCCGTCCTCGGCCGATCGGCGATCGGTTTACCCTCTCCAACCTGCGGCGTGCATATCTTCATCCGCCGATCGTGCACCTGGCGAGAGACGTCAAGGACTCGGCGATCACTTGGCGAGCACTTCGGGCGGTCCGGAGACCACTCGGCGAGCACTCGGGTGATCTCGCAAGCACTTTCGGTGAGCGATGGGAGTACATTCGACTACGTCTGATGGTTGAACGCACGCGAGGAGGCTTCACCCACTCTACTTCGCCGCTAACGTGCTCCAAGGGTAATGATCCATGATCCTCTACTCGCATGTATCTGGTTGAATCGTGAAAATTTTATTTTCGCTAGCGTAGCCTCTAGCGTTCTCCTCTGATTTCATGCCATTCGGTGACCTTAGCGCGCGTCACCGTCGTACCACAGTGCGAGTGCCCGACGACATGCTCTTACGCAGCGTCACCATCGTAAGAGCATGTCGTCCGCACTGCACCGCGGTACGACGGTGACGCGCAAGGCCACTTCAATGGCATGAAACAAATCACACTCGGTGTGTCAGGTTCGATCAAACAGACCGAGGTTGCCGTCACCTCCTCGTCATGCTGTGTGCGGGTCTTGGTTGATTTATTAGTCGAGTTCCATCAACATTATCATAAGAAGGGAGAAAAGTGCTATAAATGCTTATATTTTAAGTCTATCTTGATCAGACAAACTGTTGTCTCAATGCATATAGGAAGTGTAGATATTCAATTACAACATCTATAACTGGTTGTGCCTTATAAATATCGTTGTAGAAATATTGATGGAAATTTCGAACAACACCATAAATAATGGAGGTTCTACTGGGAATGTGGGAAAAAAAGGTCATCACAGACGGTTCTTATTTGAAACCGCTGCAGTGATAAGTTCATCCCTGAGCGGTTATGATTTGAAACCATCTGTGATATTTAATTATCCTGAGCTTTAAAATGAGAACCGCTGTGATAATTAAATATCACAGCGGTTTATTAATAGAACCGTCAGTGATATATATTTTCTCGAGCGGGTGGAAAACCGTGGTGCGATGATCTCCTTCATCACAGACTTATTGTTACCGACGGTTCACAAATCATCTCTCGATGGCGTTCTTTAACCGTCTGTGATAATGATTCCTGTAGTAGTGTTTTACAAATTCTATTTACAATCTATTACTTGATATTTATGACTCAAATTCATTTTAGGCAAAATAACCATAGAAGTCTTCTTTAATATAACCTGCATTCTATTATATCTTTGCGATACACTACAAGTCTTACTGAGTACACAAGTTATGGGGATGCATTATATTATATCTTTGCGTCAAAGTGCACTGAACCTTGCTTTATTTGTTGGTTTAGGAGAGGAGGAGATCAAAATTCCTGACAACACACACTTCGACGCAGGTTACGGGGAATATATTGACTATTTTTCTAGGGTTTATACCTTGTCAATTATCTAAGGGTTATGTAGGCACACTACAAGGCTTTTGGACTTCCGCTGCAACTTATTCTAGCTTGTAAGCCTTTATTGTATAAATGATTATCATTATCATATGCATAATATTGTATATGGATGCGCTACCAATATCATGAATCGTGTACTGGCCACTAATTATGGGGCTAATCTTTGTATGCATATAGATCTCATCTTTCTTAGTATTTTGCACCAAAAAAGGATAGTCGTCACAACCGGCTTACATGCTCGGCCACAATGCACACTAGCCACTCCCTGCCGAGGCATAGTAACGCACCCATCAGGGCTAATTTTGTAACTTGAGATGCAAGCATCACTTGTCAGGTTTTCTGTGTTAATTTCAACAGGGCTAATTTTGTAACTTGAGATGCAAGGAGGCTATTTTCAAAAAAGAGAAAAAAAAGTGACGAGCGCTACTACAGTAAAAATTTGGGAGATAATGTGTTTTGCTGGGGAAATCAGATTGATATCGCAACGACTGTTTTCGCCGCATGGTAATTAATAATGCTTGTGTATTGCGACAATAGTTTTTTCCAATGCCATAACCAGGTTATACGGCAACAAAACTACTAAGTTTTATAGCAGCGGTAAGTCGTGGCAACAAAACGTACTAATTTTCACGAAAATTAAAACTGTGGTAATAATACTATCTATTACCACAGATTATTTCTCGTTGCGAAATTAAAACGGTGGCAACAGCACTACCTGTTACCACGGATTATTTCTCGTAGCGAAAATTAAAACTGTGGCAGCAGTACTAGCTATTACCACAGATTATTTTATCGTTACAACATTTCCTGGGCCGTAGATTAAAATTCTTGCAGAGTGACATTCAGTGCAGTAGCCAGGCCCTCGCTGACGCCTTTGTAGCACGAGCCGCTTTGGCAACCGGCACCACAATGTCGCCGCCTGAGCCACAGGACCCATACTTGCTACAACAGTAGTTGTTGGTGCACTTTGCGCCACCAGCCTTCTTACCACGGCTTGTGCTGCTGCGGCGCCGCTTTGGCAGCTGTGCCCACGAACTTCGCTGCCAAGGCCACAATACCCATATTGGCTGCAGCAGAGGTTGTTGGCGCAAAGCTTGCCACCGGCCTGGCTGCCACACTTGATGTTAGCGCGGCAAGGCGGGCCACCTTGGCAACCATCGCCGCGGTATTCTTCGCGAAGCCGCGATACCCGTCTTGGCTACAGACCGATTGTTGGGGCGCGTCGCGCCGTCAGCTTGGCTGCCACACGCTTACTAGTGTAGCAGGCGCCACTTTGGCAGCCATTGCCACAGTAGTTAACGCCAAGGCCGCAGTACCCGAACTGGCTGCAGCAGAGGTTGTTAGGGCACTCCATGCCGTTGCCCTGCTTGCCGCAGGTCTGGGCTTGCGTGGTCACCGTAGCAAAGGCAAGTGCGAGCGCGCACAGTGCCAGAGCTTTCATGGCCGGGTTTGCAGCTCTCGCTGTGATGGACATCTTCATTTTTTGTGGTAGTTTGCTGGACGAGTGGAGTAGCCGGTGATGAAAGTGCGTACTGCAAAAGGCCCTTTATATAGGATCTTCCAGTCGTTCTGTGGGGCCTCGCCATTTCGTAATATCGACGTGTTATCTACTGCAGGACACAGCCCGCGTGGACGACATGGAGGGACTTGCGCTCGCCTAAGTGCTACGTGTGAGGGTGCACAGTGCATGCATGTGATGCGATCTAATTTTTGCATGCATGCATTCCTCGTGGAACCTAAAATAGAGTAAACCTCTTGTACTTGTTACGGTAGACACTGCAATCAATGAATGCATGTGAATATATATGTGATCCATTCTTGTTCACATGCACGGCCATCACGATGCACTTCTGAAAATACAGATAGAGCTTTCAAGCCACGTATTAACTCGACTAGATGGCAACCCGCACGTCGCTGCCGGCGAAATATGGAATACAAACATCTTTCAATTTTCACATGACATCTTTCAAAAGTAAAGTTATACATGCATGGGCCCGTCGGAACTAGCAAATGATTAATTATTGCACGCTATTTGCTTACACTACTATAGAACCGACCTTTAATACCGGTCCATCAGTGTCAGTTGGGCACAACCCGGGACTGATAGTTACAATAGTCCCGATTCAACGGCAGCAGGGCTGCGGGGGGCTTAATACGGTTCAAAGCACCGACCGTCTTGATGATCTAACATCGATGCGGTTCAGTCTGAACCGGTACTATTTAGCGGGTCTCATTAGTACGGTTCAGGACACTAACCGCATCGATGTTAGATCATCGATGCGGTTTGTGTTTCCAACCGCTACTATGTCTACTAGGTTCCAATTTAAATTTCTTCCTCCTCCGCTCTCTGCCGGACACGATCATTTCGGTCTTGAAAAAAAACAGTGGAGCTTCGGCCAAGAGCTTCAAGGGAGGGGAGGTGTTGCCCAAATTTCAAAATTTTGGTCAATTTACTCGCCACCAAGGTAACTAAGGTTAGTAACATCACTCCTCACTTCATTTGGTGTTAAATGGAGTCTCTTTTTTTCTTGAATTATGAAGAAAATTTGATCTTTTCCCATGATTGATGAAAGATTATGAATGTAGAGATCTAGCTTTATCTTTTCAAATAGGATACAAAAACTTGTTGTGTAAGCTTAGAATTTGCTTGGATTATAATGTAGCTCGCATTTAATGTGTGGATCTAGCTTAAATTTAGGTTTTAGTTCCATCGATCGATGTAGGATGAGGTTTGGTTGCACGTGGTTGGGGAGAATGGTGCATGGAAATCATGGAGTTTGGGATCTTCAAATGGCAATAGTTATGTGGAAAAGAAGAAATTTAAATTCATTTGCGAATTAAAATAATATCGAAATATGAATGGCTTTATAGAAAAAATAAATAAAAATAAATGATTGAATAATAATTTGGAAATTTTTAGGGTGTTACAATTTCAACATATTATGAAGGTTGTTATAATTTTTAGGGTGTTACAATTTCAACATAATTTGCAAACAAAGGCATCGTGAATTTTATTCTTAATTTTGAATCCGACTCTGATCGACCAATTCTTTTTGTAGGTTGCAAAAACTTGTTGTGTGAGTTTAGATTTTGCTTGGATTATTATTTAGCTTGAATTGAAGTTGTGGATCTAACTAATATTTAGGTTTTGGTTCAACAATTCATTATCGAAAAATGAGCTAACAATTGCCTTGATGTAACATAATGTAGATGGACCGGCGATGGATGTACATGGACCGACGCTCCCCGGAGTTCTTGCAGGGTTTGCAAGATTTTCTTCATGTGGCGATGCATACCGGACGTCGGGCTACATATCTTTGTCCATGCATAGATTGCAAGAATGAGAAGTAGTGACCAAAATCCAGCCACCTCCACTTCCATTTGCTCACAAGAGGTTTCATGTCAAACTATACTGTTGGACCAAGCACGGTGAAGAAGAGATTATCTGAAGGCGGTGAAGAAGAAGAAGGCGACAACAATATCGGAGACGCCGGCCAACACGGTTCTTCGAAGATACATTGGGGAGTTTGGTGATGATGACCTAGACCAGATCTTTGTGTGATGGAGAGGAGAATACATCGATGAAAGACATTACGAAAAGTTCCAGCGCCTATGGGAGGACCACGAACAAAGTTGTACCCAAACTGTCGACGGGGCCATAAAAATTGCGTGCCGCACTAGAACTGATGCAATGGAAGGCGACCAATGGATTGTCTGATAAGGGATTCGACAAGTTGTTGTGCCTCATAAAGAAGTTACTTTTAGAGGGGAACACACTGCCCGAAACTACGTACGATGCCAAACAAGTTGTCTGCCCTTTGTGGTTGGAGGTCTGAAGATACATGCATGTCGTAATGATTGTATCCTTTATCGCAATGAGTCTGAGGATTTGGAAGCTTGTCCGTGTGCAAAACTTGGCGGTATAAGACCAGCGTGATGACCCGTGAGGTAGAGGGCAGCGTAAGAAGAAGAGACCTCTGCTAAGGTGGTGTGGTATTTCCTATAATCCCCGGTTGAAGCATTTATTTGCGAACAAAGCGCATGCCGGATGATACGTTGATACAAAGAAGACCGTGGGGCGGACGGAAGGCTAAGGCACCTGGCGATGGCTCGGTGGAGGAAAGTCGATAGAACATACCCCGACTTTCTTTGAGGATGCAAGGAACATAAGGTTTGGGTTGAGTGCGGATGGGATGAACCCGTTCGGCGATATGAGCGGCGATCCGCGACTTGGCCCGTGACTCTATGTATCTACAACCTTCCTCCTTGGTTGTGTATGAAGCGAAAGTACATTATGATGCCATTGCTTATCAAGGCCGAAGCAACACGGAAGCGACATCGATGTGTACCTCAAACCGTTGGTTGAAGATCTGCTAACAACGTGGAGCGATGGTGTGCGTGTATGGGATGAGTACAAAGAGAGCACTTCACTCTCGTGCATTGCTATTCATAACCATCAACGGTGGCCTGCACTTGGTAACCAATCGGGCCTATCTATCAAAGGATATAAAGCACTGCATACACTTCTTAGAGGATACGGACAGCAAGTACCTAAAAACTCTCGAAAGGTTGTGTACATGGGCCGCAGTAGGTTCCTCCATATGAAGGACCGTTCACGGAGGAAGGGTGAGAATTTTGATGGGACGTAAGAAAGCGTAAAAGCCCATGCATCGCGATGGGGCGCTTGTATTTTCTTTGGTAAAGGATCTGAAAGTAGTATTTGGAAAAGGTCACAGTAGTAAACCTTTCCCTACCGAACAAGGTCACCACGAAGGCCATTTGGAAGAAGAAGTCAATATTTTGGCACTTACCTTCTTGGAAAGACTTAGAGGTCCGCCACTCATTGGACTTCATGCATATCACAAAGAATGTCTCGTGAACACTGCTAGGTTTCCTAGATATGTCGGGCAAATCAAAAGATACACTTCAAGCACGAAAGGACCTAGAGCTCTTGGGAATCGAGAACGACCTACATCCGGAAATGAGAGAAAAGGACAACATTACCTCCACCCCGAGCTACACTCACGAGCAAGGAAGAGAAAAAATATGATTAAGTTCTTGAGCAATGTGAAGGTCCTTACGGATACTCCTCAAACATAAGGAGACTCATAAACACGAAAGAGATTAAAATCATACACATAAAATCCCATGATTGTCACGTGTTGATGACACGGTTGCTCGATGGCGGTGCGAGGTATTACGCCAGTTAGGTACGAGGACAATCATAAAGCTTTGTTCGTTCTTCAGCGCGTGTCGCAGAAGGTCATCGAGTCGAATAAGGTATCTAATCGCATGATGACATGGTCAATAGTCCAGTTAGCCTTGAGATGATCTTCCCTCCATCCTTCTTTGATATTATGGTCTATCTCATGGTCCACATTGTTAAAGAGATAGAAATTCTCGGACTGTGTTCCTCCACAACATGTTCCCTTCGAGAGGTACAAGGGTATCCTAAAGAAGTATGTTCTTAACCGGTCTCGCCTGAATAAAATTGCATTGCGCAGGTGTCGGCACAAAGGAGGTGATCGAGTTTTGTGTTAGTTACATTCATGATCTGAATCTGATTGGCGTCCCTGTATCACGCCATGAGGGGAGGCTACGTGGAAAAGGGACTTTAGGGAGAAAAGAATCCTATAGCGATGATCTACTTTCATTTAAACAAGCACGTTTCACGGTATTGAAACAAGCAACTGTAGTGGCTCCGTATATCTATGATCACGAGATGAGTCTACGCTACCAATACCCGAGAGAAGTCGGATAAGTGGATTGCGATCAAGCAAATGGATCATTTCGGCGTTGGTTACAAAAGCAAGCTGTTGGGAAACGAACAGACGATGAGCAGTTGAAACTCTTGGCTCGGGGACCGTCCACAACAATCGTATCATTCCAAGGGTATGATATAAATGGGTACACATTTTACACAACAGCCCAGGATAGCAAGAGTACCAACCAAAACAGTGGCGTCCGTATAGATGCCTTGGACAAAAATGGAAAGATGGACACCTACTATGGTTTCCTAGAGGAGATCTAGGAGCTCAAGTACGGGCCATTAAAAGTCCCTCTGTTTCGGTGCCAATGGGTCAAGCGGCGGTAGTGGATATCGATAACTACGGTATGATAACTGTGGACCTCAAGCAAGTGGCCTATAGGGACGAACCGTTTGTGCTCGCTAATGATGTGACAAAGGTATTCTATGTGATGGACATGGACAGCAAACCGAAAAGCGAAGGAGAAGGCGGCGATGAGCGATCGGCCAAGGCGCCACGTGGTTCTTCGGTAAAAGAAGGATTATCGGAGTTGAAGGCGTCCACGGACGAAGAAGAGTATAATCGATTCGATGTCTGCCTCCTTTCACGGTGGACGTAGACATTAGTGTCCTGAATGATACGGAGGAATCTCCCTACGTATGCCGCGATCATAATGAAGGATCACTTGTAAAAGCAAAGTGTGTTAGCAAATAAGGATTGCTTTGGTTTCTTTTGTTGTAATAGACTACTAACATACTAGTTTCTCATTCCTCTAGTGGTTCTCCTGTTGCTCCGTATTTTCTGTTCAAATTGTACTAATATTTGACTAACAATATTGTTTAATGTCCCTCTGTACTAATATTGTTCAAAGTGGTAAAGGCATTTGTAAAAATTATTTAATGAAACAATAGTTAAGCAAGAAATAAACAAAAAATCTTTAAAAAATAGGCTAAATGAATCTAAAGTGGTAAAAGCATTTTTACAAATTATTAATAAAACAATCGTTAAGCAATTACATAAAAAAAAGAAATCTTAAAAAAAAAGGCTAAATGAATCTAAAGTGGTAAAAGCATTTTTACAAATTATTTAATGAAACAATCGTTAAGCGACAAATAAAAAAAAAGTCGTTAAGCAGTAAATAAAAAAAGAAAAGAAAAAGAAAGACTAGGGGTGCGAGGCGGGGATCGAACCCGAGACCTCAAGGCAGGGCAAGCCCGCACTCAAGCACCCCGCGCTAGCCAAGGGGGAGGAAGATTTATTATTAACCAGTAAGGGCACCAAAATTTCTTTGACTCTTAGCAACTCTTCACATTAGAAGCGATTGGTGTTTTCAGCAGGATGATGTGAGTCATCGATCGGTTGGTGTCTCCAGCCGGTAGTGATCTTGTGGTTTAAAAAGAACCGTCTTTCATGATCAATTGAAATCGACAAATCGCGCCATACAAAAAAAGACTCTTGGATTGCATGAAAGTAGTAGCTTGCATTATATATAAGAGATAATTACAAAAGTATTATAGAAAGCATTATAATGCTTTATAGAATGCATTATAAGTAGCATTACAAAAATACTTTAACTACAAAAGACTAGCTACTAAATGGTTGTGCGGGAGGAGGCCGAGGGTCGTCGGAGTCTCGCTGCGCCATCCGGTCCTCGCTCGAGCTGGCTCGATGCAGGTCATCCTCCGGCTCCCACTAGTCACGATATCCCTCCGCAGTCGTAGCTTTCATCATCATCGGAGGAGGAGGACGGCGCGGGGCGCTTCTTCCCGGCGAGGGTGGAGGCGGAGACGGCCGGAGGGGCACGGGAGGAGGCGGAGTCAATCGGAGGGGCGCGGGTGGAGGCGGAGGCACCGGTAGAAGGAAGCGGAGCAGCCATGGAGATGGCGCCAGCGTAGCGCCGCAGCCATTGGCGCATGGTCATGCCGGCGGGTTTGGGCGGCGGAGGTGGCGGCGGTGGTGGGGTGGAGCTATCGGAGGAGCTATTTTTCCGAGCCATCGGAGGAGGAACTGTCGGTGGGGTGGAGCTCATGGCGTCGGAGTGTTTTTCTGCTGATGATGGCGTCGAAAATTAAGGGCCTCTCTGTTCTTATAGGCGCGATTTTGTGTTGGGAAGCGAAACGCCTCTCTGTTCTGCTGATGATGCACTGGGAAGACAAAACGATCAAGCATTGGGAAAATGAAACGATCAAGTCGAAAAGCCTCTCTGTTCTAATATGCACGAATTTGTATTGGGAAATGAAAGCGCCTCTACATTACTGGCGATGATGCACTAGGAAGACAAAAGCGATCAAGCCTTTGGGAAGGCAAAACGATCAAGCATCAGAAGACATCGGTCCGGATGAATACTAGCAACCGGACCGATAGTGCCTAGGGCTCCCACGGTAAAAAAAAAATCTAGGGCTCCGGATACCAAATATGAGCCATCGATACGGTTGGTGTATTCAGCGGGGATCGATGAAATCATCGATCCGGTTGAATACACCAACGATCGATGGCTCGAATTAGCGCCCGAGAGCGGAGTCCTAAACACTATCGGTCCCGTTGGTGTATTCAACAGGACTAATGTGAATCATCGATCCCGATTCTTGTATTCAATCGGGTGATGGTGCACCTATAAATCCTGGCCGCCTCCTCTTCCCCAATTTTTGCTAATCCGCCATTGTTCCCCAATCTCCTCCTCCTCCCTTCGTTTGCAAAGACCTCCGGCGACCTCCTCGCCTCCAACGACCCCACCGCCGTCCCTCCACGCCTTCGACGACCCCACCGCCGCCCGTCCTCACCTCACCTAGCGAGCTCATTGTCGCCCTCGCCATGACGCCTCGCCTCAAATGACCCCACCGCCTTGCTGCCGTCGTCTCCGGCCATCCTCACCGCCGACGACCTTCTTTGCCGTCCTCCTCGCGTCCGCGGTACAATGTATGTTCACCTTGCGGATTGATTCGGTTTTGCCATCCTCACTGGGATATGGAAATGAATGCCACATGAGGGTTAACTAATAGCAATTGTATTAGCCTATGAATCAAGTACTAGTTTCGTAGAACGTGCTGTTCCATTTCTAGGTTTAACGTGCCTAGCTATCTTGCCTTAACATTTACCATTCATCCATTGAGATTCTTATTGTTTAGTGGATATATAAATGCTGTAAAGTGTTAAGAAATGCCAAATTCTAGAGCCATATCTGAAAGGCATGGAGGTAAGAAGATTGGAGGTGTTTAAGATAATTCATAACAATACATTGTATGTGAAGATTCTCAGCTCTCTCTGATGTGTTGGGAATGTGTTATAGATGCAATGATATCGGTATGGGTTAGGAACTTTGGATCTTTGGTATGACATTTTGGATGACTAGTGGCGGGGAGATGAGCTATGCCCTTGCATATATGTCCATCTACCTACTACGTGTCATCACTTGTGTTTTCTTACACACGGTTCCATTACAAATTATCTCTCTTTGGATCCATATTGGCTCATCTTAACAAATTGAGTAGTGAAAGAGCCTTTTTGTGCTTTTATCACCATGTAGCAAGTGCTTTATTCTTTGCCTTCGTTCATTATTATGTGATTTGGGCCTTGAACCGATAGAACTACATGCTAGAAAGGGTTGTTCAATTGCTAGTCTTTTGTTCCTTGATATTATCTAGTCTGTGGTTCTCTTCGATATACCTACTCACAATGACCATTAGTGAAGAAATGAGTTCAACGATCGATAACAACAAGTATATATACGAGCTGCGATTAATAGATTAGCGAGGCGGTAGCCCAAGAGGCAAGCGACTAATAACTTGAGAAAAATTATTATTGCTTATTTGCTCAATAAAAATAATGAATCATTTTATTCCACACTAATATGATTTTCAAAAAATAAAATAAGGTTATAAATCCACAACTAGAATGTTAGTAGTCTATTACACAAAAAGATATAGCGATCATTCCATATCAACCAACACGTCATCTCATGGCTTAAGCTACTCGGTGTACGAAGCAGCTCTCACACACCCATGCTTCTTGAACTTGCGAGGGGCTGGTCAAGACACCGAGGACCTTCTCCAGCGGCGACATCAGGTCTGGAGTGTTGGAAAGGTTAAGGTCTCAAAGCCCTTGCATGAGCCAGGTGACAAGTTCAAAAAAGAATATATGTATCATGTCAAATGTATATGTATCATGTGAATTATTCTAATTTACATTGTATGTTGAAATTTCTATGTATATGTGAAGTTTCTATGTATATGTGAGATTTCTATGTATATGTGAAGTTTGAAATGTATATGTATCATGTGAATTTTTCTAATTTACGGTGAATTTTGAAATTTCTATGTATATGTGAAGTTTCTATGCATATGTGAGATTTCTATGTATATGTACAAGTATACTTGTCGATAGTATTTGGCCGACTTACATTAGGAACATCTTCGGCGTCGCTGCCCATGCATCCTCTCTACCGTCTCTTCCCCATCGTCTTCCACGCCGTTTGAGAGTAGTACCATCGACTTTACATGAAAGCGTGATCTATTTTCGTTAATTTTCGATTGCTTCTTCTAGACTAAGCGACAATGGACGATAAAGGAATTGATCAAGAAGAATTTATGAGAAATTTGATTTTGGGATCTGGTGGTCATGAGGCAGCGGGCGTGAACCCGCCTCATGGCCGCCGAGGCCACCGAGGCCGATGAGGTCAGCGAGCCGCGATGAGGCCGGCGAGGTAACAATCGATCCACGTTCATAATTGTCGGTTCCACTATCATGCTAAGCCAACATTCGACCCGTTCATGATTGTACCATGCTTTTAGATCGGTCAACCAAGCGAGCAATCACGTCGGTGGTCCAAGCAAGAAGAAGAAGGCAAGACATGTTGTCACCGAAGTCGGCGAGGGCGACCAACCTCTTGCACCCTTGGGGTGCTTGGGCCATTCAATTGGCATCGGCGTCCACGTTAGGGACCACGTGGCAATTAGCATAGCAAAATGGGATCAGGTCCACGAAGATATGAAGAACATGCTTTGGAGCGATGTGAAGGAGACATTCACCTTCCCCAAGGGACCGAAGAAGGTGAAGAGTTACACTCTCAAGAAGATGGCGGTCGCATTCGGACTTATAAAAAGAAGTTTGAACACGAGTATATCAAGAAGAATTGAGCGCAGGACTTCAACAAGCACCCAAAGTTGCAAGATCAACGGGATGCGTTTGTGAACTACAAGACTTGGACGAAGGTCAAAGTTTGAGTGAGAAGAATAAGTTGAATGCCTGAGAAGAAGAATTATCACCACCGGCTAAATACCTGGTGGTTACCGCCATACAATACCAAAATGGGAGAAGAGAGCAGGACACGCTAGCGAAGGGTATCGCACCGCAACAATGGATTGGCCCATTATGAGCAAAGCATTGATTCTATAGTCACGGCGGCGGCCTTGATGATAACGGCAATCTTGTGTTTGGGGAGGTGCTAAGAGATGTGGCGAGAAGGCTTGTCAGATCCATCGAGGAGACTTCCCAAGGTAACTACCAAGCAGGGGAAAGCGACGAGCTAACAAGGGCCTTGCAAAATCGAGCACCACGGACATACAGCGTCGGCGTTGTCCGTGGAAGGTTGGTTTCGCTCGAGCGCCGAGACCTATAGTAGTCGAGGCGAGAGCAAGGCTCGGCAGACAACAACTTAGTGCGCTTGAAGAACGCTGAATCAAACACGGAGAGAATGCAAGAAGAGATCCGAAGAGAGGTGCAGCTAGCCTTGAGCCAACAGTTGAGGCAGACCAAGAACCTCCAAGTAATCCTAACATCATCAACCCCTCCGGACAGCGAAGTAGTTGCGCTTCGGTTGAAATGCGAAGCGGACTTGGACAAGTATCCGTAGAGCGACATCGGCGGCGGACACCTTGTGAGCTGCGTCCAAGCGCTGAACCTTTACTCAAAATGGCCGACGGCATGGCTCACCATTGGGCCGGGCAGCTTATCCATGGCCAGAGATACCGTCGAGGATACTCAAGGTCTCGGTGGAGGAGGTGCCCCCAAGGTGCGAGGACCTTGACCTCGAAATTCTGGAGGTGACGGGACTCTGAAGCTAGGAGAGGCGTTACACAATTTCATCTGTGGCATAAGCGGTACATAATTTTTGAGATAACATGGGCGTGTCCTCTCCGCGAAGGCTTGGGAAGAAACCCGTCTCCTCCCAAGAAGGCGTCGACTCCTACACCACCTCCTGCGCATATAAGCCCGACAAGAAATCCATCTCCTACACCATCTCCTGCGTATATAAGCCCGGAAGAAGCCCGTCTCCTCCCAAGAAGGCGCCGACTCCTACACCACCTCCCAGCACATAAGCGCCACAAGCCCGTCTCCTCCCAAGAAGGCGCCGACCAAGGAAACAAGCCAGCTCGGCCAAGTGCTCCCAAGAAGGCAGGGTCCTCCACCCAATCCAAGAAGTGGTGAACTTAGAAGCGGTAGTATGATATGAGCGATGAGGAGACCAAGAAGATCGTAAAAGGAGAGGTAACTAAATTTCTTAGACCCAAGTCACCAGAGAAGAAGGTTCAACCTGGCACAGAAGAATTTCATAAAGGCTTAATGACTATTAAAAATTTGAAGGATAAAAAAGAAATGCCTCGCCAATCAAACCACGAGCGCACATTGAGTAAGGAATGTCCCAAGAAGAAGATGCCAGCTGAGGGGAAGGGTAAGGAGATGCAACAATTCTTCAATGAAACTGGCCTTGACCTAGATCAAATATTAGGCACCAAGAAGATTGAGTTAGCCGAAGTAAGATGGTCATTTAAAGTGGGTAGATCATTGGTCGAGAGTGAGGCTGCCGACTAACGACAAAGATCGGCAATTTCATGAATGGTACTTGGGCGCGACCAAGCATGGTCTCTGATGTTATTTGTCAAGTTTAAGCAACAAGATTTTTTTCGCGGTGAAGGTGAATTTTATGTCGAATGGGACTACATATATGATCTATACAGACGAGGCGCCCTCGGCGTGAGCTTGATGGGTTCTTGGACTCTGTAAGTGTCTTAATTATTTACAAAAACTATCGTGCACTTCCTTGTACTATACTAACTTGCAAGCCTAACTAATTTATTATGTAGCATGGAGATACAAAGATGCGAAGGGATCGTATTTTAAACATAGGCTTCATGGACCTAATAGTTATCAGCGGGACAACCGTTAGAGATCACCAAGCGAAAGCGAGAGACTAACGTATTCAATGCGCTAATGGGTCAAAGATATAAGTCAAAGATATATCTAGCCTACTCATTTGAGTCGTGTTTCGTACCACCTCATTCTACTCCTTTTTCATAATACGATGTTAGAACTAATTAGTTATCTCGTTGACATATCTATGTATAGTTTTCCTTTGGATTCTTCTTATGATCGAGCTAGATCGTAGCTCGATCACAATTATGGACTCATAAAGGAGACCGGTTGAAAAGTATCAAAACTTTATCGACATGCTCAACGGTATTAATTCTTGTTCCTTTCATTATCATACTAGTTCTATTTCCTTCAATTTGAAACAAATTCTAATCATGTACAATTAAGTAATCACATGTGTAGTGCATTACATGCGGTTCTATGCTAAAAACGTGGGCGTATTCAAGGAGAAATTTGACATTACAATTGCCGCTCGTATGCGTATATCATAATGCTAGCTTTTTAGTTAGTTAACTTAATTTCCTTACATCCATTTCATGCTTTCAACTTTTTCCACATGAGATCTTGAGTCGTGCCGGGCAACAATTTATCTGGCTACTATGTATGTGAGTTTATGCACATGCAAACCGAGCCGCCGACCGCATGCTAAAAGGCAACGAGGGTGAGTAAATATAATTACTACCTTTAATGATGTATAGGTACTCCATATATCTTGTACAAATTTAAGTATTGATTAGTTAATGACTTAACGACAGTGCCTCAATATTTGGCGGAACAAGGTTGAACTCTCACCGCACAGTGAGAGCAATTCAAAACAACTTCGTCGGCTTTATTTATGATGAGGTCGTAAATCCAAAAGCGAGTTTCACGAAACGAAATTTAAGCGGTGGTGCCCTTCGATAAGGAGCGATGAACTATCGGAATTAAACATCTATGGCAAGCAAGAGCAATGCGTAAAAGATCCCGATGAGCGAAGGAAAAAAATACTAAAGTTGTAATTAAAGTTGTGTACATATATATTGATACATTAGGCGATGAGCGAAAGAACAAATATGTGTACATATTTTAATACATTAGATGTAATTAAATTTGTTAATGAATGTTGATGATTTAATTATCGAGCAAAGTGCATGATTGATTATCTGTGCTTTTAATTAGTTGTGATTTAACACACACACATATATATAATAGCTCTTTGGAGAAATAGACCTATATATATACAAAACATCGATGCGGTTGGAGAAACCAACCGTCTTGATGAAACTATCGATGCGGTTGGAGACACCAACTGATCTTGATGAATCCTAGGGGTTCCCGACGCACTGCCACGTGTGACTTGAACCGTCTTGATACTCTATCGATGCGGGTGAAAGCGGGGCCGATGCCTTTGAGCATCGATCCCGAATAACTATCCGGTTCAAAAACCGGTACTAAAGCGATTTTGAACCGGTACTAAATGCCCTTTACGTAGTAGTGTTAATTTGTGCGACAGGTTAATTTCTTGCATGCCATGGTTTAGTACAATCTTGCTGTAAGAGCATCTTCAATGGTACTAGCTATAAAAAATATCTATGTCATCTATAGATATAGCATATAGAAAACCTCTCTAATGGATTAGCTATAATATTGTCTATAAAATTAAATATTAGCCCACATGTAATAGATAATAAATACCTTGAAATCAGTTATAGCCTGGCTCTAAATTAGTAGCCGGTTTATATCTCTCTTCTCATTTTCTCTCTTCCACCTAAATAAAATGTTGAGATGGTACCCTTATAGCTAGCTGAAGTGGCACCATTGGAGATGCTCTATGGTTGTTGCATTAATATATTTTCTCTCTTGACCATGTACACAATGATGCCATCCTGATCAGTCAAAAATACATATATTATTAAATCGAGAAGATTTTATGAAAGCTGCATGAAAAAGAACTGCGCCTTTCCTTGATGCGTTAGGATCAAAGAGATCCTGCATGCCATGTACAAGAACTTATCGGTTTAAAATATATACACTTAAATTTTTAAAAATTTAGTTATTAATATCTTTTAAAATATTTAGATTCGACGTATGAACATCATAAATGAAGATTCGTCTTGAAACGTACTTTCATAATATTATATTTTTAATAAATTTTTAAATATATTATAATAGAAATTAGTAGTTAAAGTTGAGTTTTGGTACTGTGTTCATGTCCAAAACGATAACTACTTGTGATTGGAGAGAGTGTCGCTGTAGCTTTTCTGAAAAATAGCTTTCGGCTGGGCTGCATAACTAAACGGTTGTATAGCTTAATAGCTAAGATCGATGAAGAGGTTAGTGTTTGGCAGTCTAGTTTTTAATCCAGCTTTTAGGTGTGAGAGGTACGGGTCGGTAATGAGGGTGAGAGTGAAGTTTGGGATTTTATACTTAGTAGGAATACTTTCCTTTAACTCTAATAGCAAAGTCAGAACCCTATCCCATCGAATTTGTAGGAACACTACTACAAAACAGCACATAGGTGATGCCCTATTTGTGACGGTTCTTTTGGAACCGTCACAAATACATGTATCAGTGGCGGTTCTAAATGGAAATTGGCGGGAGGACCATTTCTGGCGGTTTTTGGTTGGAACCGCCACAGATAATATATTATCTGTGGCGGTTCTTATTTGGAACCGCCACTGATAATGACGAAACTATCTGTGGCGGTTATTAGCTGGAACCACCACAGATAATCTTTTATCTATGGCGGTTCTTCTTTGGAACCGCTACTGATAACGTCGGGACTATCTGTGGCGGTTTTTTTTCTGGAACCGCCACAGATAATCCATTATCTGTGGCGGTTTGTCTTTGGAACAGCCACTGAAATAATTATCTGTGGTGGTTTTAATTTAAAACCGCCACAAATAATATTTCCTATAAATACCATTGTTGCTGTCATTTGGTCATCTTCCTCCCGAGAAGAAAAGGTAGCTTTTTTATTTCAGATTTCGTTTTGCCAAGATCTTATGCTTCTACTTCCTAGAATTGTTCCAAAGTGTGTAAAATATGTCTCCTCTCTTCATTTGTATTGTAAAATTGCAATTAAAGGTTTATTCCTATCTTAATTAAGGTTTAGATGCAAGGTCTACATTTAGTTTGTTTTTTATTTACCTAACAATTTGTAGATGATGAATTTATTACCTTGCTGTATTAGATTAAGTTGTCTACCTTATTTAGATGATGAATTTTTGTCGGCATATATCAAATTTATGTAATTACGATTATTGGATATTAATGAAAAATAAATTATAGTTAATATGATAGATGGGTGATGTCAACGATCGGGATCACCAACTGCATAAATGAAAAGGGGGGTTAGTGATACTAGGGACCCGAGCTGAGCTTTGCTCAACGGAGGAACAGATTCGACGTGCTGGTGGTCGGAGCAAGGCGACAACGAGCGTGACACGGGGGTTTATACTGGTTTGAGCCCCTATGAAGGTAATAGCTCTGCTCTAGTTGCCTTGCGGCGGTGATCTCTGCAATTTTTGTGTACAGGGGTGTGTTACAGCTTAAGCTCAACAATGACAATGTCTAATGCTCGAACTCTGGTGCGGCGTGTCCCTCAGATTGCGCCATCCTTAGCCTTATATCCTCCCTGCCTGTAATGGACGGGCGAGATTCCCGGGGTAGTGGTCTTCATGCGTGTTGATGGCCGGCAGTAACCATCCCGGACACTTCGCGCACGCCTGCCTTAGTTCCACGATCCCACGCCTTGGTAACCGCTGAGTAAACGCACGTTCCGGCTTTCCAGGGGACGTCGTCCGAACAAGAGCCAACCCGAGCCCAAGATCGTGCGGGGCCCGATCTCGAGGCCGCACGAGCTCTAGGCGCGCGGCTCAAAACGGTCCAGGTCGTGGTCGAAGTAGCCAAGCTAGGGAGCCCCGTTGACCGTGCGCTCACCGGCCAAGGGTCTCCCAGCCCTCGTCAGCCAGCCCCCGAGGCTCAAGGTCGAAGAAGACACCTAGAACGACCTCGAGCCTCACTTTGCGGATGCACGGAAAAAACTTCCGTAGGTCTTGAACCCTTGGCCGAGGTCGGGCGGAGAGCACGATGGGGAACCTTCGGCCTCGACACCTGGCGACCTTGAACTTCCGGTCTTTGATGCGGATCTGACGGCCATCGGACACCTGCGACGCCTCGAGCCCGTGGCCCAGGCCATAATTGCGCCTGTCGAATCATGGCCGGCGCACCTTTTGAGACGCCGTGGACTAGATTAGCGATGACGCGGCGTATAAATCCGAGTCCACAGTGACTGTTGAAAAAACTCTCGATCTTGCACCCTTCATCTTCTAGCCTTCTTCCTGAGCAAGTCCCTCTCTCCCTTTCCCTCGACCAAGCCCTCAACGATCGCCATGGCCAAGTTTGGGAGGAGCACAATGTCGTCGGCGAGGATGAGGGAGCTCGAGACCACAGGGTTCTTTGGACCCGATAACATAGGCGGCCAGGCGAGGCCAGAGCCGCACCCAGGGACAGCGAGATCGTGCGCACCGAGCATTATATGCTCTTTGGCCCTCTGGACCCGGAGAAGCGAGTTAAGTGGCGGACATCCTCTCTAGCTACGAGATCGAACTCGTCAATCTGGTGCCAAATTCAATTCTCCTTCTCGCCATTTTCTCCCACCTATGCGAGGGGTTCCTAGGAATCCATCCCACCCTTCGCTCTTCTTAGGTGCTTGAGCCTCTTTAAGCTCAGGGAAGGATCACGTGGTTGGGTGCCTCTATTTCCTTTGCGGACGGGGATCTCGTGGGCCTTCCTAAGATCCACTCTCGGGACTCCTTGGCAGTGGACGGCGGTGGTTCTACGAAGAAAGGGGAACACGGCGCGCTGACGTATGAGGGAGCCCCCGTCACCGGGAAGAAGGAGACCACAGGCGGATGACCTCGAGGCCGACGAGGAGGCCATCGCCGTCATACACATCTGCGCTACGCGCGGCCTCACCGGGCAGGCGATCGCCATCGACTTTCTGCGGAACCGGGTGTCCCCTCTACGGAGGAGGATGCACCCGTTCTTCGAGATAAGGGGGCGTGACGACCCGACCCGAGAGGGCACATCTGGTAAGCCTTTTTCATCATGAAGCCTTCCTCGAGCTCGATCTTGGGTCTTTTTTGATGGTCGTTTTCCTTGCAGCGCCGAAGGAGTCTTGGGTTGCCGCAAGGATGAACGAGATGTTCGGGAAAGGGGCGCACGATTACGCCATCGACGCCCCTGTCCCGAAAAATGTACTCCGCCGAAAGGCCGAGGTAAGCTATCCCGACCAAGCCTCTTGATTTGAGTGCCTATGGAGCCCTCCTTAAGCCTTGCGCGCCTGCAAGACCACCAGGAGCTGTTCGAGATAGCCAGGAGGATGCTCCCACTGCTTGGCGGGGGCAAGAGCAAGAAGGGGAAGAAGAGGCCTGCCCCAGTCGCAGCAGGAAGCCAGGAGGTGAAGAAACACCACATCGAGTGGGGTGACCGCGCGACGGTAAGGATTCCCACGGTCGAGCCCCTGCCTCATGCTCGCGTCTTCTTGTCGCCTGACACGCCCTCCCCCTCACAGCAACAGAGCGTGGCGGCCGCCGCCAGGACCTCGAGGCCTCAGTCGGCCCAGGGGTCCCAAGGTCAGGGACCCAGGACCACCGCCCTTGAGCGGCGTGGAGCCCCAGCGGGTTCTAAGGTCCCAGTCGGAGGCCTTGGCCGCAGTGCCCTTCAACCGAGGCAGCAAGACCCTCACCAACCCTCAGTGAGGCGAAGGCTGACGACCCAGGTAAGCCCTTGGTTTCTCGTTTTGCTCTGCCCCCTTCACGTCCTTTTGGCTTTGAGTCTGTTGTTGATCACAAACCTTGAGCGCCCGAGCTCAAAACCTGCCCGTATTGACGATGGCTGTTGTCCAGGGCGAGCTCGAGTCCGAGGAGGAGGAGAACGTCTTCGTGCTAGCCCCGCGCCGTCCCTCGGGCCGAGCCCGTAATCCTTCTGGACCCCTGAGCTAGGCCCCGGCCGGCGATTTCGACCAAGGGGTCGACGATCCGGACGAGGAGCTGAACCACCCGACGGTGAGGACCGACCCGGGCGTGGCGAATCCGGCTGCCTTGACCCGCCTAGGTCGATCTGAAAGAGGTGCGGCGCGCTTAGGCCGCACCGTGGAGGTGTCGAACCTGCCCGATCACGCCGGCTTGGCGCTGAGGTCGACGCGGAGGGAGCTGCCTTGGGCGCCCATTGCAACCACTGCACCTCAGGCCAGCCCGCCCATGGTTGCGTCGGGCGTTGAAGTCGTGGCACGCCAGGCCATTGATTTTGACCGCGCCGCGGGAGATCACGCGGTGGATCCGGCCAGCGCTCCCTTGGCGCCGGAGGTGGACGGAGCCCCGACCACGGAGGTCGAGACCGGTGTTGCTACCGAGCCCACCCCTAGCGGCGAGCTGAGCCCCCAGGGGGCGGCGGGAGAACGCCAAGTCGCCACTGGCGTGGCGCCTGAAGGTCCTAACCCTAGTGTCCCGGCGGTGGTCGAGGTCGACACCGGCCCACAAACATCGGGTGGCGAGCGCGAAGAGTTCACCCGCACGCGCGTTGAGAACCGTCTTCGTGAGGTAAGGACCCCCTCGTGCATCCTGCAGTACGTTAGCCCGAGCTCTCTTTGTTGCTTCTCTTACTTGGACCACCTTTTCTGCCACGAAGGCGATCCGCTGCGTCTCCCAAGGACTACAAGGCCTTCATGAGCCGCCGACGTCTTTGAGGGCATCTGAGCAGCGGTGGAGGCACGGAGATCGGCGCTCGAGTTCATCGAGACCCTTGAAGTAGAGCAAGAAGAGGCCGGCGGAGGGCAAAAGAGCTCGGTGACCTGCGCCAGGCGATGAAGGCGCAGGAGGTTGCCCACGCGGCCGAGCTCGAGCAGGCCAGAGCCACCGAGCATGACCACGCCTACATGGCCATCGAGCAAGAGCGCGCGCGGTCGGCCAAGACGCTCGAAACCGAGCGGGCCAAGGTCGAAGAGCTGGTGAAGGCCGCTGTGGAGCAAGCGTCCTCCTCGGCGAAGGCGTCCCTCGAGCTTGAGGCCAAGGTCCTGGAGCTTGAGGAGAAGCTTGGGCGAGCAACCAAGCGCCGAAGAGCGCCTGGCCCAACTCCAGGGCCGGCGCGCCGTGCTCACGGATGCCTCAAGGAAGCCCTCGATGTCGAGAGCGAGGCGGTCGACCCTAAGGGCCAAGGTCACCCAGAGCTCGGCGGGAAGCTTACTGCGAGGTGGCGATCTGTAGATAGACCTCGGCGCATAACACTAAAAACACTAAGACAAAATGTTTTTAATAGGGCTATACTTCTTTTGGGGATGTCAAACGCATCTTGTTTCAAGTTTCTTTGGTCGAGGATATTTAGTGCACGCCTCTTTTACCCTTAGATATGCGCTTTAGGTCGCTCACCGGTGGTATGTCCTCATCCAGCCCCCGTTGGGTCCAAGGTCGAAACACGCCGCCTTGGGTACAAAATGAAGCGCTAACAAGCGACTATCACCTGCAAAGTCGAGAAAAGGTCCGCAGGGGGAGTAAACGTGACAAAAAACGAGCTCGACGGTGATGGCCACACCCAGCCTAATATTCGAATCCCAACCATGACCTTGCACACTGCCCAATGGTCCAAACTGCGAGGCTTTTTGCTCGAGCCCGGGCACAGGAGGAGCTGGATTGCGAAGAGATTCGGCTTACGATCAGCTCAACCACTGGGGGTGAATATTAAGCCCGCGACATTTAGACTAAGAGCGAGTGCACGTTGTACGTAGGTCGTATTCGAAGAAGCCACGAACAAAAAGCGACAGAATGCACACCAAAAAAGGACAAGGTGTAAAGGGCAAGAATTGAAGAACAGTTATATTGAAACTTAAGGTGTAGGGATTACACATAAAATTTCCGAAGCTGATCTATGTTCCACGAGCTAGAGAGCTCTTTGCCATCGGGAATAGCTAGCCGGTAAGCTCCCTTGCGATCTGTTGAAACGACTCTATAGGGGCCCTCCCATGAGGATAACTTGTTGGTGTTGGGCGAGCCTGAATTCATCTTAGGGCTAGGTCCCCAACAAGGAGCTCCTAGGTCGTCTGCGTCGAGGCGCATGTCTGCGAAGAGCTTCTGGTAGTGCGTTGATCGTGGCGATTACGGCATCCACTACAAAAACAGGGGAAAAATTAGTGGGTTTTTAAATTCGTGGGTCAAAAAAACCCCGCAATTCTGATTTAAATTTGTTGGTCTATAGAAACCCACGAATTTAATTAAATTAAATGGGCCACTGCGAGACCCACAATTTAATTAAATTGTGGGTTTTTTTCTTTGGCATGCAATTTAGTTAAATTAAATGGGCTTGCGGAGCCACAATTTAAGCGGCGGCGATCGATCTCTTTCTTGCCGAGAGATAAACCGCGCTTGTAATCTCCTCCCCATTCCGCCCCGCGATCGCCGCTTCTTCGCAGCCTGGCGCGTCACGGAGCTCGTCGCGACCTACTGCGAGCCTCTCGGCTCGCTTCTGAGGTCGGCAGCGCGGCTGGCTGACGAGGCCCTGCGATGCACGCCGCCGTTGGGACCACGTCCCCACGCCGCTGTTGTCCGGCGGCGGAGGCGGTACTCCGCCCGACCCGCCGAACCCGACGAGTACGGCACCTGCTCTCCCCACCAAACATTTACTCGTGAATCGTTTGAGTATAGGGTTATAGGCTCCGGTGTGTCAAATTTCTTCATGCGAATGGGAGTTTCAGTGCTTAGCCTTATTAGATATAGACCACTCAGCTCACATCGGCAGGATTTTGGAGCGCAACTCGTATTGATGAACTAGCTCTTGTTATTGGAAAAAAAATGGGGTGATTTGAGTGTTCATATGTGGGTTTAAGCAATACGAGCTCGTGGGGAGCTTGGGAGGGAGAAGGATCGGTGAAGAGAGCCTTTGTTGCCAATTTGTCGAATGTTTTGTGGATTGTATTAGGATACAGAAGCTGGTGCCTGTAATAGCTTTCGATCGAACTGTTCTTACTTTGCACAATGCCGAAATCTTAGATTGTTAACTGCTACTTCGCATGGAAATGTCCCTGCATAATGGAAAGTCAATAGGTTGGTCTAGTGGTTAGTTAAAAGTAGTGAGAAGTGAACCATTTCTTTAGACAAAGAAAGGGTCAGATCCAAATGAATGCGGTCTGTAGTGATTTGTTAATATGACATCTTGCGCAAATGCTATCTAGGGGACAAGTGGAGTATATTAGTGCTGCACATTTGATGGTTTAGGCGGGTTTGATTGGTTCTTCAACCCAACCCACTGGTCTACCATTTGCACTTTTGCATCCCACATTAATTATACTCTAGGATACTCGGATACACTGATATCAGTGTAAATTAGATGCATGTGTATTCTACTTAGCCTTTGCTTGCTTGATTGATGGCTAAACATACTCAAGACTTGAGACCAAAAGTGCTTAATGAATTTAATACATAAGTGCAGAGCCAACACTACTAACATCCATTTGCCCATAAAGGATTATTTCTGTCAATTGTGTATCATTCCATATTTGTTAGGATATCATTATGTTTCGATGCACCATGCTTTTTCAGATTCCTTTCAAATGGCTATTATGCATATATATAAGGTTTGTTCCAATTGCTCTGGTTACCCATTTGAAATGTATGCTATGAGATGAGTGAGAATGATTTAGAATCTGGCTTTTGAATGGGTGCTTTGCTCATATGAACGATTAGATTCTAAAAAGAGGGACTGGTAATGTTTACATTCCGACTTTGGTTGGTGATGTTAAATTGATAGTTTATAAGTGTGTGTGTGTCTATATATATATATATATATATATGTTTGTTGATTACTACATTCTTTCTTTACCTGTTGTTGACTATGAGTTATTCATATGTGTTTTAGACCAGAACAAGCAGATTGCAATTATAGTTACTAGATCAAGCTGACAAGAAAGGTAGTCTAATGCTTTTGCACCTGATCTGTAGGAAAGGACTGCCAATGATGCAAAAGGGGAGGGAGACAGGTATTTGTCTCCTATCTTCCCTTCTCCCCTGGCTCGGTTGATCTTCACGCGGCAGAAATGGTTAAGCAAGGATAGCTGCTCCTAGTAGGTGAGTGAATGGGTAGCAGTAAAGTTTGTAGGCTATACTATTTTGACTCTTATTTATACTGCTAGCTTTTACCACCATGAGGTAGCTAAAAACCAGCCTTTGCTGCAGGAAAACTATGGGCTAGTGCCATGTGGCATGCATGTAGCCACTGTCTTGCCAAATGGCCGACAGGATGGGTAAAAGTGAGGGCTGGCTGCAAGCTGGCGAGATGGGCAGTGAGAGAAATGAATTGAGGCTGGCTGACTTAGAGAGAAGGTCAGTTCAGAGCTAAAAAAAATTCTGATCTCCTGGTGAGATTACTAGCAGCAAATCTGAGCTTTACTGAGATGTAATCTGCTTGTATTAGGATGCAAACTTGGTGTGTTTTGCCATTTGACCTTGCTTGAACTTGAGAGATTGATATATATATTATAACTGCAAATGTTTTTTTGTCTGCTGAGTGGATGTCCTGTTTACTAGAGAGGTCATACCGAAATTTTGTATATTTCGGTGACTTAGTTTTTGTTGAATTATGATCCAAATTCAGAAGAAGGCTAACTCCTGTAGTTAATTTTGGTTGTTGCCTATTCTATCGCAATGATTTGCTATTTCAGAACCCAACTACTTTGAGGATACAGCTTCCATTTGCAGCTTCCCGCTCTTATTGACGAGGGCATAACATTAGTGTAACTCTCAAACTTAAAACTTCATAAGACCTGCAGCTATTATCCAGAAGTCCACGTTTTCCAGATCAAAATTGGTTGTTGTTACAATTATTGTTTTCCCTGGCATGCTATATTGGTACTCCTGAATATATTCAAAGTCTTAATTTCTCTGTTAGTTTGGCACTTAAACAGTTACAACCTTCTTTTGTCGATGTATCATTTACATGTGTTCTATCAATGCATTTGTATAACCGGTAGTGGTTTCCTGAGAACAGGAGTGATGCTCTATTGAGACAATTGGAAAACGTATATTCACGAGGCCATCTTTCTAGAATTGTTATTGATGAAGCTCATTGTGTAAGCCAGTGGGGTCATGATTTCCGACCTGATTACCAGGTACTTTCTACCAGGAAGAGAGAAGTTCATGTTAAATAAAAGGTAACCTTTTGATACAGCTTTTATGATCTGTCAGCATCTAGGTATTTTAAAACGGAAGTTCCCACATACACCAGTCCTGGCCTTGACTGCAACAGCAACTGCTAGTGTTAAGGAAGATGTTGTTCAAGTTCTAGGCCTCGCAAACTGCATTGTTTTCAGACAAAGTTTTAATCGTCCAAAGCTGAGGTAAGTCTGTCAGAATATATTGACATACAACTTCAATCATATCAGACGATCTCACCTTTGGTTTTGCAGGTATTATGTAAAGCCCAAGACAAAGAAGTGCCTTGAGGATATTGATAGCTTTATCCGTGCAAATCATCCTAAAGAATGTGGCATCATATATTGCCTTTCGAGAATGGACTGTGAAAAAGTGGCTGAAAAACTAAGGGTTATTTCTTGAGGCTTTAAACTGTCCTAGCCTTTTTTAAAAAATATTTAGTCTTCTTCGCTGGAGTATTCACTTTTGTAGGAAAAAATCATGAGAGTTCCCTATGGAGCAGAGAAGGAGTTCTTTAGATACTCACTTTTTCTTGTTTTCTGTAATCGCATCACCACATCCACGGTGTTTGCACTGGTGTTACTGGTATCTCTCTCTCTCTCTCAGTCTACTTCTTGTCTGAATTTGCCGGACTCCTAAATTCTATATGTTCATAAAGACGAGTAAGAAATCCTTGGACCCTGTGGCTCCAATCCACAAATATTGTGTTGTCTCTGTATCAAACATACTGACCACAACTTGCCAGTATGAGGTTATATTTCTTCTTTCCTGCATTGCCATTGGTGTTGGTTCATGGTAGTTACTTCTTTACTGAATATGTGACATGATTTTGTCAGGCCCTCAAGTATGTGAGTTTCCCTGTCCAAACACTTGCCAAATGTGCGAAGATGATACCTGTGACTAGCTTTTCGTACATTTTCACTATCTGCTAGAGAAGTATAAATTTCTTTCATGTTATAAATTCACGATTAACTAATGTTGGTTGGTCTAAGCAATTAGACTGTACATAGTATAGTTTGGTGCCAATAGTAACTGGGATCAATATGCATGGATCAGCTCGCACAGATACGAAAAGGCAATGTTTGATAAGATGTTTGTGAGAATTATTGTGCAAGAAGAACGCGAGGGTCTCAGTTCATATAACACTACACTGCTGGCCACTTTTCACTCATCTCTTTGCTATATGTTAAAAACACAAAAAATCCTGATTGTGTATGAATCATCTTATTAATTTTGTATATGTAGACATGGATTGATTTTGTCTTCTGTAATTTATATATTACATATTTAGATTTCATTTCCTGGATAGTATATAGTCCCTTCTTATGAATATTATCTTCCTAGCCAATGCACATATGACCAGTACCCCTTTATATTTGATGATGGCCCTTGTAAATTATATAGCATGCTGAGATATTAACATTTCTTCTGAATTGATTGTTCCTTCTTGCCTTCATGGATGCAGGCATCAATGGATGTTAGTCCATTCAATAAAGGCAGAGAAAGCACTGTTTGGGGTGTTTCACTCATGCTTGGTTATCTTGGGTACAGCTTCTGCATGCCTGCTATTTATTTCCCCGCTAAAGAAAATAAGCAACAATGTTTAAACTTATGAGGCAGCTCATGATATCCTGCAATGGCTCAGCTTTGTAAAATTCTACGATTTTGCAGCTCTATGTGACATGCAAACTGCTTTTATTTGCACTCACAATATTAGTCTGTTCTCTTCCAAATGTATTAACGTTGGCGTGATAGACATGGAAATACACAACCAAATATTTTACACGATAATGTGCTCTTGTCTTCTTAGTTTAAGTGGTAATTGCTTATCCATATGATTACTCTCTTATCTTTTGTTTATGTCTTGCACAACATCTAAAATTTAACTTAATTTTATACATACTGGCACCAAATCTACTAAAATTTGGTCGGCAGTTCTGTACTTGCATGATTCCATCAATGCTTTTCCTTTTACATCTACACTGTACATCAATACTTTTTTAACAGTTGCTATGACCGTGATTTTATTGTCCAGAATCATCTGATTCCAGCTATGGGCTTTATGTTTTGTCATCCAGATTGCCTCTATGACACCATAATCCTATCCAGCGTAAGACTTACCTTTTTATCTTCCAAGTGCAATGTTGCTTGTTCCTTGTTTGCATGCTTGTCTGCTGCATATGTAACTTGACCATGAACATCCAGAATCTTAACGTTGTCCTATTGTCTAATATTATTTGCAGAAAGTTGAAAGCAAGATGAAAATGTTAGAAAGGAGAAGGTTTGGTAAGAGTTCTTCTACCATTGAGGTGGCCATTGTGGGATTGGGTTACTCTGGTGTTGAATTAGCTGCTACCATATCTGAGAGATTAAAGAACACTGGGACTGTTAAAGCTGCTACCATATTGTGGGGACCCGGATTAACCAAATCCGACCCCTCTGTGTTTCAACCGCGCTAGTCCAGGAACAGCTAGCGCACACAGTCGTACAGTGATGATAACACAGACATATCAAAAGTAAATAACAGTATTAAGCAAAAGAGTGTAACAACATCATCACATTATTACAAGTATGAAACCTTACGGCTGAAGTGTAAAAGTAGCAGCGGAAATGCAGAACAAAAAGAGCCAATCAGTTAGCCCACAGGCAACCGACTGGGGTACGCTCCCTAGTAGATCGCGTCTTCCTCCTCATCAAAGTCTTCACCAAAGATGTCTTCATCTGCTTTATGGAATAAGCAGCCCCCGCAATGAAAAGCGAGGGTGAGTATGCAACATACTCGCAAGTCTTGGAAACATAATGCAATTAACTAAATGCAAGGCTTAAACAAAGGAAGCATATAGGGTTCATTTGCATAAAGCGAAATTGAAATTTAAATACAAGTAATAATTTCATAAAGCAGCATTTAACAAAATGTAAATAGCATAAATAATTTAAACTTGAAGTATAACAATTTTTCAGGTTCCAACTACTGGTTGGCTCTAGCCGCCAAACTAAATCCGGGAGCTCCAGCCGCTCACGGATTCCCAACCACATTTTTCATTTTAAACCAAATCCATCATTTTCCATTTTAAAACCAAAAACGGAAAATCTACTATGTGAAAGCGTTCCACGCTTGCCCTTATCCGTAGGCATGGCTACTTAAGTAGTTTTTAAGACTCTGCAGAGCTGGTACACTTTACCCACACGACATGATCAACCCTTTGCGCCAAGCTATTGACACACTTCCTTTGGTGTGCGGCGAGATCATGACAAGGCCTTTACAATGCATATACGCTACCGACTTCACCCGCTAAGGTTTCGCTCTCACAGCCCCCTTGCGCTTTGCAAGTGTCACCGACAAACTCGCATTACCCTAATGGCGAAGTCAAATAACGATACATGCAAATTACTTAGCTGTGTCGTACCCATATAGACATGTGGTTGTCTTGTATAGCATGGCCCATGGTGTCCACGATCGGTCCTTAATTGACTAGGGCGGACAATCACATTCCAAAAATTTTGTGCATCCACACCGCCATTCAACCAATTCCGCCCGGTCTAAATCATTTTCACTTTTAATTTCAAATTAATACCGCAACACCAAGCGCCATAATTTCCACAATTCATTTTGAATCAAGAATGAAATCATTTCCATAATGGTAAGGTACCGACGTGATTAAGCATGGCTAAGCATTTTCTACCGTTCCCATAATACCAAAAATGATTATTATTAACTACAGTAATTAGTTTTCCTAACGTGTCAAAGGTTGTCAAGTTGAATATCAATGTGGCATAACAAAGTTGGAATATAGCTAAGCTTTAAAACAGTATTTAAAGTATGATACGCAAATTAATGAGCATGCAATACTTTAGAGCAAAATAGCATTTCATAAACTTGGGTTCAATATGGTCAAGGGAGACTTGCCTTCACTCTCTACCGCTGCTGCAACCTCCGCTGGATGCTCCTCTCGCTCAACCGATGCGTCGTCTACACGCGAAACACGCAAATCGAGACAAAAATAAATAAACCAAAAATAAATAAAATTCAAAAATTCATAAAAATGACACCAACAGATAGATCTTGATTTTATATGAATTTATAAATTTGAATCGTGCGAATCGGAGTTCGAACGGAGGAGAACGGAGCTTCCGAAGTTTAAATGGAAGGAAAATCAGGAAAAATCGGAAAGGATTGACACGTGTTGAGCTCTGATTCGCTGGAAATTCGGAAATTCGGGATTAATTCAGAATAATTGCTGTGGCTGACCGGTAGGGCCCTTATGTCAGTGACACAGTTTTCGGCTTGTGGCGATGACATGGCATAAAAGACGGCGTACCGTGGCGCACACACCGGCACTAGGGCAGCGTGGCGCCGACATGGCGAAGATGTGGCCGACGCGGGCTCACACATGGCAACCACATAAGCACTAGGGAATGCATGATGGTGATGTGGCGCCACGGGACAACACATGGCAACACGTGGCGACACACGGGCGCAAAACACCGGTGGCGGTGATGTGGCGTGTTAAATGGCGTATATGTGTCTCGGGCGTGGCGCCCGCGGTTAGCGTAAAGTGACGGGCGTGACATGGTGCGACGTGGCGGTGAGGTGGCACCTACGCGGCAGACACGGCGCGCGACGCAATGACCACGCGGCGTTAGGGCTCGTGTGGCGTGCAGGCGACCGTGGGAGATGACAAGGTAGGCGGCTCGGGAAGGGCTTACCGAAGAAAATAGGGCCTGAATCGGCCGTTGAAGAAGGATCCGACGGCGACGGTGGTGGAGATAACCCGACGGCGAGGCAATGGCGCAAGTCCCAGGCGAGGAAGACGACCGCATGGCGTGATGGAGTGCGGATCGAGTCGAAGAATTAGTGAATCGGAAAGGGCGCGAAGAGATGAACTCGATGGTACCAACAACTACTGGCGGAGACTCACCGTGGATGGAGAAAGCGGCGGCGAAGAACACGGCACGACCGGCAACCGGCGAGGTCAAGCGGCGCAACGGCATCTCTGGTGGAATGGGTAGGGGCAATGGATGCGGCGGAGAGGGAATCTCGGGAGAGCTGCGGTGTGAGCTTAAATAGCCTAGGGATCGGGATTTGGCACGGAAAGCAAGGTAGGTCGGCGGCTTTCTTGTCTTGTGGCGCGTTATTTGGGAGCAGCGTGGGCGCTCGGAGACGCTGGATCGGAATCGGACGAGCGGGTGAAGGCTGCATTAGGGTTTGATTTAGCTCTTGTGTGGCGCCAATCTCAGCCGTGGGATGAAAGATCGACGGCTGATGCGCTTCGGTGATTAGGCTTTCGGTTTGGTGGGTTGAGGGTGGATTGGGCCGGCGGAATGTGAATAGGAGTGGGCCGACCGGAGATGAATAGTGAAATCGGCCCGGAGAGGATTTAGGAATTTTAATATGTATTTCTGAAATAAGTAAAACCAGTAAATCTGAATAAGATTCAATAAATCAAAATAAATAGCAAACCAAATCGGAAAAATCTCCAAAAATACAGAAAAATCAAATGAAGCACAAGGAACCCAATAAAAATAATAAATAATTAATTTGAGTTATAAATTAATCATATTAAATCCTTTTTAACTTTGAAAATTCAATTTGAGCTGGAATTAATTCGAATAAAATTTCATTGGGTTCGGATTTTGAAATTTGACTTCCAGACATCCAAAAATGGAATGTTACAAACCTCCCCCCTAACAAGAAATCTCGACCCCGAGATTTGGGAATTTCTTTCTCGGAGATGACTTTTGTCGTTCTTGTTGACACTTCGTCTTCATTGTAGTTGCTTCACTGGACTTTCGTCTTGTGATTCCTAGTTGATGTGCGAGAAATAGAGAAGACTTCTATTTTAATTTTAGGTAAGCAGATGAGAGATACTAATATTTTCTACATGTCTCTTTTGTTTAAATAACTAGCATTGTTAATAATCTAATCTATATAGTGGTATGTGGTATGATTAGAATATTTGAGGTAAAAGAAAAGATGCATTGTCATTACTCTCATTTGGGTTAAACCGAATGTTTAATATCAGGAAAGGTATTTGAATACAATGGTTGACCTGTATAATTCAACATTAGCTGACGAAATGAGCTGGGAATAAATGTCATTTCGAGTTGACTTTAAATTGGAAAACATGTGATAATTCAAGTATTGGGTTGAGGTAAGAGGATTATAAGATGATTCATGGTGATTTAACTTGTTTGCTCACTTTGGTAAACAAAGGATTTTCATTGTCTTTGGTTTTGAAAACCATGAAGGAATAAAATGTATAGACTCAAAAGATTGATTGCAGGAATTGAATACACAAGGGACGTACTCAATACCACAACAAGTGCCGGGTACAATCACGTAAGAAAGATGTTTACGTTAGTCGATATCGAGGGGGGGTTGTTCTAGACACTTGATGTCTTCTAGGTCTTTGAGATAGCTTGGAAATTATTGATGTTTTCCTTATCGAGGTGAAGTAAAATTCTTCTTGGTTAGGTGTTGGCGAGGTATTCAAGTTCTTCTCGGTCGATACAAGTGACATTACCCATTTTATTTGGAACAACAGAAAGGTTGTTTGATAATGCTATAAAATAGATGGTCAGGAAGTGACTAGGATCAAAGAGTTGATCTTAAAATTAAACTTATACCTGGTAAGGTTCAAATACATAAGTATCATACCTAGCACTACGCTTTGCGAGGCCATAAACTTCTTTCGCGAATTCATGCTGCAGGTGAATGCTACGAATGATCGGATTAACATTTTGAGTTGGATTGATATATGTCTAAGGAAGTGTTTGTCTTCAAATTCTTGAGGTTGCCTTAGAGAATGTTGCGTAGCTTGTCGGGGTTGAGAATGAGGTGGAGTTTGCTTCTTGCTTAAGGCAACAGTTGGCATAATACTTATGTTTTTCATAGCAAAGGCAAATAATATTGACTTTTCGATAATTTTTTTTACCAGACAATTATTCAGTGTTGTTATTAGAAAGATGAATAGATGGCAATTGAGATTGAGGATAAAGTTGAGCAGAATTCTTCTAGGACAAGCATCTTCGTTCAATCGCCCTTTTCTTTATCTGCTTCTTCGGGTGAACTGCTTCAGATTTTATTTCTTCTATTCTTGGAGTTATAAACTTGACTGCTGAAATTCTTGGTATGTCTATGACTATAGGAGATATTTGTTCAGCTTGTGGACATCGTTTAGGAATTTGGTTCTTTCGTGACAGTTGAAGCATTCACGCTTTTCTCATGATGTCATGTTCAGTTATTGGTATACTTAATATTATCTTGTAAATTTCAATTTGTTGTTTCTCAGAACATTCTTTAGCCTAATGACTTCTTTATCAGACAAGGAACATGCCGTTGGAGATTACCATTTACTACCTACTTAGTGAAGGTAGTTAGGATCAAGTGTTATTTCTATAATTCCTTAAGTGATATTTCTTGTGTGGCTGATTTTCTTCTTCTTTTGATCACCAAATCTTGAGCAAAATTGTATTGGCGACTATCAGATCAAGGGCATTGAACTAGACAATAATCTTGACATTCACAAGGGTAACAAACGATATTGCTTACAGGATATTTTCTAGGAGAATGATTTCCTTCACAGTAGGAGCAATTGATTGCACTCTTATCAACAACATGACCTATTTCTCCATAGCGAGTGCAAGCACGAACTTGACCGTTGGGTTGACAATACTTCAAGAACAATGTGCGGGTATCAAATAAGATATAGAAGTAGGTTTCTAGTTTAAACCATTTCCTTTTCGATAGAAGCTGAACCAATATTACAAATATCTTGTGCGAGTTTTAGAGCAGAAGGTGTGCATTTGGTGATTTGTTCAATTCTTGTGAGCATTTACACCATGGTTCTGATTCTAACATTTTTTGAACATTGAGAAAGTGGAGAGTTATGACGATTGCTATGTTGAAAAGGAAGTGCTCTAGCTAAATACAACGGTTTGGTTGAACTATGGTAGGATTATCATTTCTTGGCGATGGAGTGTCTTGCGGGGTTTCACGAATTAGATGAGGAGTGTTAGTAGTTTACACCTAGAATCATTAGTAAGAATAAGCTAATTTAAAGAGATATAGAGTATGTTAAAATATTTGAGATGAATGAAAGGTTGCATCTCAACCAAAGTTATTTGGGGAGGGCTAAAGGTCAATTATAAAGGCTAAAAAAATTATTACTCATTACTTTAGTAGACGTATTAATGGATTGTGTTGCAGACATGCTGCAACAATATTTATTAGAGTAAAGCTACTTAGATGGAATTCTGTTGGGTTACACGGCAACAATCCGTTCTTTAAAAATTTCCTTAATTAAATTTTTCTTATTAAGTAGGGTTAACACATCGTAAATTTCAACCTAGTGGTTTAACATTCACGAGAGTAACCCAAAAACAATACAAAAGATTTACAACAAAATTTCAATAACACATAAACAATATGTATACATTCTGCTTAGTATGTAGGAAGGGTATCTATAGCTTTTCTTCTACTTGCCGAATCATACATACTTCTGCATAAGAGGTTTACTATATCGCTAGGATCATATGTAGCTCGCGTAATACTAGCTTTTATTGTAGGCTATTCGGCAACGAGTTTCTTTTAATTTTTGCACCACTTGTTGTGTTAGTCTTCCAAGGCTTCTATGAAGTCGAAGAGGTTGTGATGCTTCGCTATCCCCATCTTCTTGAAGTTCTTGATATAGGCGTCATGATGTTCTTGACTTGTTACGAATTCTTTTCAAAAGATTTGTTCGTGGTTTTCATTTACGCAAATGAATAAGGAAAGAAATACTTCTAAAAGGAATAACTTAAGAGTGGAGAAAGAAAGTTCTACACAAGGGAAACGAGTACATAAACAAGGAGACTAAATTCTATAGATTAGAAAAGAGTATATGTATAACTGATGCAACTCTCTTTATATTTCTTTTAGAAAAATAGGACTTTCAATTCTTCCAGTTTTCATTTAAACAACCATTGAAGCTTTCCATTGAATCTAGAACTTTTACGGTTCTAGCTCATTTTTATGGTATATAATCTAGATAAGCGGAGGTGAGTTTTAAAACATGATTAGAAATTATTATTGGATCATTAAGTTTTAACTAGCCTAAAGCACATAAGCTAGTTTGGTGTTGCTAATGTGGTAAGATCTTAACTTGGTTTAGATATGAATGGTGTGATCTCAAGCAAAGCTAAGAGTAGTAATGGAGACTATTACTAATCTCATTGAGGTTTTATTTTAAGAAAGGTTGATGACCATAATGGTTACCTTTGGTAAGAAGTTCTATGAAAAGGAGATAACTTTGTGGAAGTTTTATAGAGATAAGAGATAAACCATTTTATAATTTCTTAGTTATCCTATGGGTTAAATTTTCCATATTCACACATAAGGACAACTTATTGTGGAACTTTAACCAAGAGGTTAAGTTTACACATAAATTAGTCCTGACATTCAGAATAAAGACCAATTTCAAGTAGCGAAACATAACGACAACGTAAATTGCTCTATATAACTAGGGCGGAATAATATGCTACACGTAAGGGTGCTTATCTTATGGTAGGTCCTAATATATTCTAATCTTCCGCCTTTTCCTGTTGGGTGATGTTGTCTCTTCATGAAGTAAAATCTTCGTTGATTAGAATATTGTAGAGGACCGTAAACTTAGAGATATTCCATGAGATAAGATCAATTTAAATTTCAAGATAATATTCGAAAAGGGAGAAAGTAAGAACCTAAGAAAAAGGTACGAAGAGAGAAGCTATTAATTATCAATTTGTTGATTTGATTTCAAAAATAATTTTGAAGTTCTAACATCCATTCTAACTAGGGTTGCGACCTACAGTCGATATGGCTCTGATACCACCTCTGTAGGGACCCGGATTAACCAAATCCGACCCTCGTGTTTCAACCGCTAGTCGAGGAACAATTAAGCGCACACATCGTCTGATGATGATAACACAGACATATCAAAAGTAAATAACAGTATTAAGCAAAAGAGTGTAACAACATCATCACATTATTACAAGTATGAAGCCTTACGGCTGAAGTGTAAAAGTAGTAGCGGAAATGCAGAACAAAAAGAGCCAATCAGTTAGCCCACAGGCAACCGACTGGGGTACGCTCCCTAGTAGATCGCGTCTTCCTCCTCATCAAAGTCTTCACCAAAGATGTCTTCATCTGCTTTATGGAATAAGCAGCCCCCGCAATGAAAAGCGAGGGTGAGTATGCAACATACTCGCAAGTCTTGGAAACATAATGCAATTAACTAAATGCAAGGCTTAAACAAAGGAAGCATATAGGGTTCATTTGCATAAAGCGAAATTGAAATTTAAATACAAGTAATAATTTCATAAAGCAGCATTTAACAAAATGTAAATAGCATAAATAATTTAAACTTGAAGTATAACAATTTTCCAGGTTCCAACTACCTGGTTGGCTCTAGCCGCCAAACTAAATCCGGGAGCTCCAGCCGCTCACGGATTCCCAACCACATTTTTCATTTTAAACCAAATCCATCATTTTCCATTTTAAAACCAAAAACCAGAAAATCTACTATGTGAAAGCGTTCCACGCTTGCCCTTATCCGTAGGCACGGCTAATTAAGTAGTTTTTAAGACTCTGCAGAGCTGGTACACTTTACCCACACGACATGATCAACCCTTTGCGCCAAGCTATTGACACACTTCCTTTGGTGTGCGGCGAGAGATCATGACAAGGCCTTTACAATGCATATACGCTACCGACTTCACCCGCTAAGGTTTCGCTCTCACAGCCCCTTGCGCCTTGCAAGTGTCACTGCGACAAACTCGCATACGTTCCTTGGCGAAGTCAAATAACGATACATGCAAATTACTTAGCAGTCGTACCCATATAGACATGTGGTTGTCTTTGTATAGCATGGCCCATGGTGTCCACGATCGGTCCTTAATTGACTAGGGCGGACAATCACATTCCAAAAATTTTGTGCATCCCACACCCGCCATTCAACCAATTCCGCCGGTCTAAATCATTTTTCACTTTTAATTTCAAATTAATACCGCAACACCAATTGCCATAATTTCCACAATTCATTTTGAATCAAGAATGAAATCATTTCCATAATGGTAAGGTACCGACGTGATTAAGCATGGCTAAGCATTTTCTCCGTTCCCATAATACCAAAAATGATTATTATTAACTACAGTAATTAGTTTTCCTAACGTGTCAAAGGTTGTCAAGTTGAATATCAATGTGGCATAACAAAGTTGGAATATAGCTAAGCTTTAAAACAGTATTTAAAGTATGATACGCAAATTAATGAGCATGCAATACTTTAGAGCAAAATAGCATTTCATAAACTTGGGTTCAATATGGTCAAGGGAGACTTGCCTTCACTCTCTACCGCTGCTGCAACCTCCGCTGGATGCTCCTCTCGCTCAACCGATCGTCGTCTACCTTGAAACACGCAAATCGAGACAAAAATAAATAAACCAAAAATAAATAAAATTCAAAAATTCATAAAAATGACACCAACAGATAGATCTTGATTTTATATGAATTTATAAATTTGAATCGTGCGAATCGGAGTTCGAACGGAGGAGAACGGAGCTTCCGAAGTTTAAATGGAAGGAAAATCAGGAAAAATCGGAAAGGATTGACACGTGTTGAGCTCTGATTCGCTGGAAATTCGGAAATTCGGGATTAATTCAGAATAATTGCTGTGGCTGACCGGTAGGGCCCTTATGTCAGTGACACAGTTTTCGGCTTGTGGCGATGACATGGCATAAAGACGCGGCGTACACGTGGCGCACACCTGGGCACTAGGGCACGCGTGGCGCTGACATGGCGAAGATGTGGCCGGCACGTGGCTCACACATGGCAACCACATAAGCACTAGGGAATGCATGATGGTGATGTGGCGCCACGGGACAACACATGGCAACACGTGGCGACACCTGGACGCAAGAGCACCTGGTGGCGGTGATGTGGCGTGTTCGTGGCGTATATGTGTCTCGGGCGTGGGCGCCCGCGGTGCGGCGTAAAGGCCGACGAGGCGTGACATGGTGCGACGTGGCGATGAGTGGCACCTCGCGGCGGAACCGGCGCCGACGCAACAGCCACGCGAGCGTTAGGGCCTGTGTGGCGTGCACAGGGCGACTTCGTGGGAGATGACAAGGTAGACGGCTCGGGAAGGGCTTACCGAAGAAAATAGGGCACAGATCTGGCCGTTGAAGAAGGATCCGACGGCGACGGCTGGTGGAGATAACCCGACGGCGAGACGGCGGCGCAAGTCCCCGGAACTGAGGAAGACGACCCGCGAAACTGCGATGGAGTGCCGGATCGAGTCGAAGAATTAGTGAATCGGAAAGGGCGCGAAGAGATGAACTCAGTGGTACCAACAACTCCGCGCGGAGACTCACCGTGGATGGAGAAAACGACGGCGGAAGAACACGGGCACGACCGGCAACTTCGGCGAGGTCAAGCGGCGCAACGACGGCATCTCCGGTGGAATGGGTAGGGGCAATGGATGCGGCGCGGAGAGGGGAATCTCGGGAGAGCTGCGGCGCGGGCTTAAATAGCCTAGGGATGCGGGATTTGGCACGGAAAGCAAGGTAGGTCGGCGGCTTTCTGTCGGGCGGCGCGGCGTTATTTGGGAGCAGCGTGGGCCTTACAGGAGACGCTGGATCGAATCGGACGAGGCGGGGTGAAGGCTGCGTTAGGGTTTGATTTAGCTCTCGTGTGGCGGCGCCAATCTCGGTAGTGGGATGAAAGATCGACGGTGATCGCTTCGGTGATTAGGGTTTCGGTTTGGTGGGTTGAGGGTGGATTGGGCGTGAATCTGCGAATAGGAGTGGGCTGACCGGAAATGAATAGTGAAATTGGCCCGGAGAGGATTTAGGAATTTTAATATATATTTCTGAAATAAGTAAAACCAGTAAATCTGAATAAGATTCAATAAATCCAAATAAATAGCAAACCAAATCGGAAAAATCTCCAAAAATACAGAAAAATCAAATGAAGCACAAGGAACCCAATAAAAATAATAAATAATTAATTTGATTTATAAATTAATCATATTAAATCCTTTTTAACTTTGAAAATTCAATTTGAGCTGGAATTAATTCGAATAAAATTTCATTGGGTTTGGATTTTGAAATTTGACTTCCAGACATCCAAAAATGGAATGTTACACATATCTGGTGTTGAATTAGCTGCTACCATATCGAAAATTAAGACAGTAGTACTGGTTGTTCTATCAGTCAAGTAAACCTCCAGAAAGATGTTTCTGTAATGTATACATATCCATTGTTTGTCTGTTACTTCCATTGGAAATGTGGTGTCTTTCTATGCTTTTGGTTTGAGAGATTGATATATATATTATAACTGCAAATGTTTTTTTGTCTGCTGAGTGGATGTCCTATTTACTAGAGAGGTTATGCCGAAATTTTGTATATTTCGGTGACTTAGTTTGTGTTGAATTATGATCCAAATTCAAAAAAAGGCTAACTTCAGTCGGAGTGGAGCGAAGGCCATCTCATGCTATTTGCTTTCTCCGTAGTTGTGGCTGCTCTCTCTCTTTCTCTCTCTGGCAAGTGGTCTTTAGACTTCAGCAAGAATAGCTAATGGTTGTCTAAAAAAAAGTAATGTTCAACACTTCTAGTTAATTGATAAACTTTTTTATGGTTTTATTATGCCTTATTCAGGATGTTACAGCTTGTGGTGAAACACTGATGAGGTCTACCGGTTCAAAGAGGCATTGGTCTCACACCACTGAACATGTATCTTGTTAACTATGTGCTAACATGTATCTTGTTAACCATATTCACACATAAGGACAACTTATCTATTCTTTTCTCTAGCCTCTTCTTATGCAGTTTCACATGTTTTTTAATGGATCCATTTGTAAAAGTACGGCCCTAGTTGATGAAAGTGCGCATTGAGAGTTCTAGTCTTTATAATTTTTTGTTCTTCTTATATATGATGGTAGTAATCTGGTTTTATTGTTCTTGTGGGTCGACAATTCAGTTTAGTGATATGATTATATGAAGTTATGATGAACTCGGGTAACCTTTTTAAAGCAATGCGCTCTTTATCTGTGTTTCTTTTAGGATAGATAGATTGAAAAATTTATCATGTACTTTTACAAGCTCACCATTTTACCAAGATCGCTTAAACATTAACTTGTTTGGTTTATGTTGATTTTCGAACATTGTAGATATCCTCTTCTTTACTGTATGTTTTGTCACTATTCATTCGGCTTTTCTCTATATAATCGTTTGCTATATAATTTTTAAGTGTACAGGTCATTTGTTTTTACCATATTATCTTGCCCAAACCTTTGAGCATACTTTGTAAGAATATCTTTCTTTTTCATTACTGACTTCCTCCTAGAACTATTCTTATCCGCCATCAATGATAAAAATAAAAAGCTGATCCAAAATTATCGCTTTCGGTCCTTCAACTCTTTGGAAATAGTTTCTACAAGGTATGTCAAGAAACTTAATTTGAGTTGCATTGTTGGATTTAGGTATTAAGAACATACTTAGTTACTTACACATTTGACCACTTCGGATCGCATGTCTACGTCTTTTTGTTGTAACCCTAGAGGCTGCCAATTCAGAGGCAGCAGCAAGGGAGATTGAGACACTGTATAGCAAGCAAGTGGTATTTTACTTGCTAAACAGTGAGTTTCCACCGTGGAGCTTTTGTTGGCAACACTCCTATGTGTGTTTACTTGAACTGCCATATACTTTTTTAAAAAAATATTTGTATGTATTTGTTTTATACGATGAATCGAAATGTGTGAATATCACGGAAATGTTGATGTACCAATCGCAAGAGAGGCTATCCGAAAGCAGTTGGAAAAATAGCACCGCAAATAGTATGGCGTGAATGCTATTGTGATGAGCTTCTACAATTTCTTGAAATGGACAGGATTATGTGATTCTTTGAAACTCTTGTAAGTTTTCTTAATGCTAGTTATCTTTGTCGATCCTTTAGTCATGATGAAATCTTGTAGGATTGCATTCAACTCGTGTCGAGTAAAACTTAAAATGCAGGTGTTGGTGAAAGATCTTCCGAGGAAATATCCCCAATGGAGCAATGATTGTATAGCGGTTGTTGGAAATATCGATAGCAAAAATATTCAGGAGCCAAAAGGCAAAGCGGCTCTCATATGGATCTTTGGGAGAATATTCACAAGATATGCATGATGCTCCATACATTCTTGAAAGTCTTATTGAAAATCGATGAGGAGCACTCTCCAGGTACTAGCAACTTTTGCCTTGTTTTCTGTTGGTCATATTTTGCCATTAGAAGATGCATTCTCGCCATTAACCCACCGGTGGAATTATCTTCTGTGATAAAAAAGGTGGACTCTTCTGTTTGTCCTATATGTATCCCAAAAGTTCATTTTCACAGTGATGATATGATCATATGAGACATAATTTTGTGTCTTGGAGTATGTAATGGTAGGGTACATATGTAAGATAAAGGCTAAATCATTAAATCAGTAAGAAATGGTAGAAATATTAATCGTTACCGGGTTTAACGTAAGATCATAAGTTGTCATTTCCATTTATAGAGGGTAGAGACTAAAGTTTAATGCTCCACTGTCAGTCAGTGGAATGAAAAGTATCAGGACAAAGGTTTCATGAGTGAAATTCATATCTTACTGCGCATTAAACCTAAGGATGACTCTCTTATCCTTTATTTTTTGTATTGTCGTCTTGAACATACTACCTAGTAGGCTATCCGACATTATTATAAAATTCTATGCCGTTTCTTAAAATTGGCATATCTCATGTGCAAGTAGCTAGTAGCTACTTGAGCTCCACAGCATTTTTCCAAATTCAGAAGAAGGCTAACTTCTGTCGGAGCGGAGCGGAGGCCCGTCGCTGTTATTCTTGACTTAGGTCATTGCCTTATATCCGGTTCGTATATATGTTATTTACAGTTTTCCTGGTTTGGAAAATGGGCTATTAACTGCTGCTATAATTTGGGTATCAAATTACCAAAATAATGATCGAGCTGACATCAATGAAATACATGGTGGTCAGTCACCAGGATATATATATATATATATTTTGTATAATGGCTAATAAATTCGTGGGCCATATAAAACCCACGAATTTAACAGTTAAATTCGTGGGTTTTATTCATTACGAATTTAACTAAATAAATGAGTTTTATCATTACGAATTTAATTAAATTCATGGGTTTCTACCATTACAATTTAATTAAATTAAATGGAGTTTTTACCACCCACCTAAATTAACTGTTAAATTGTGAGTTTTTCCATTACATTTAAATTAATCATAAATTCGTGGGTTTTCTAGTAACCCATGAATTTAATTTAAATTGTGGGTACCCACTTAATTTAATTGATTAATTTCGTCGAGTTAAATTCGTGAACTAAATTGACGGTTTGCCCACTAATTTAACTTAAATTGTGGGTTTTAACCTAAATTCGTGGGTTTTGGCCCATGAATTTTTCCTTGTTTCTTGTAGTGATCTTACTTGTTCCATGAGGTAAGGTCGAGAGACCGCTTCGTGCTCGAAATCGACTTGGTCGACCAAAGTCGACTCTGGCGAGCCAACAACCTCGGGAGGCGAGATGGCTTGATCTAGAACACGAGCCGAAGTGTGTGGACCTGTTGCTCGGTGGCCGTGGTGCGAATAGACCATAAGACGGTGGAAAGTTCGTCCACCCAGGTCTTGCCATAGCGTTCGAGCTCATCTGAAACTCGTCTTTTGACGCCCTGGATGATTTGTCCGTTGGCGCGCTCCGCTGCTCCATTGCTCTGAGGGTGAGCCACCGAAGCGAAACATACTTTGGTGCCGAGGTCCTCACAAAACTCTTGGAACAACTCACTGGTAAACTGCGTACCATTGTCAGTGATAATTTTGCATGGGACCTCGTACCTAGTGACCACGAACAAGCGAAAAAACCGGACGGCCGCCCGAGCAATTATGGTCGAGACCGGTTCGGCTTCTATCCACTTAGTAAAAGTGTCAACAGCAATGAACAGGAACTTCTTACCCCCGACCGCTTGAGGAAAAGGGCCGAGGATGTCCAGCCACCACGTCGAGAAAGGCCAAGCGAGCGGGATGGTCTGGAGCGCGTAGGTGGGCTGGTGCGACTTCCGGGCGTGGAACTAGCATGCTCGACAGGCGCGGACGATGTCGCGGGCATTCTGAAGTGCCGTCAGCCAAAAATACCCCATGCGGAAGGCCTTGCCGACCATCGTCCTGTATGAAGAGTGCGCTCCACAGAGGCCTGAGTAGTGGATGTCATTTAACAGGTACTTACCCTCCTCCATGGTGACGCACATTGTTAGTACTCTAGACACATTCCGCCTGTAGAGCTTCCCCTCGATGAGCATGTATAAACTCGCCCGGTGCTTGATCCTGCTTCTCTCGGCAGGGTCGGGCGGTAGGTCGCCCCTTGCAAGGAAATTATGAATAGGTTCAGCCCAGGAGGGAATACCTTCGACCACGGCGAGCAAGACCTCTTGATCGGAGATCGAGGGGGCCGCCAGCATCTCCAGGATGACATCGGAGGGGATCTCATCATCCGAGGACCCGAGCATGGAGAGGAAGTCAGCACTGGAGTTGTCTCTCCTGGGTATGTACTTGAGCTCCAGGTTCTGAAACCACTTCTCCATTTTGCGCACTTCGGCAAGGTACTTTACCATCGAACCTCCCGAGCACTGGTACTCCTTGTTGTACTGATTGACGACGAGCTGGGAGTCGCCCTTTACGACCAACCAGCATACGCCCAAAGCTTTGTAAGCCCACAGGCCCGCCAAGAGAGCTTCATACTCTGCCACATTATTGGTCGCCGGAAACCCAAAATGAACCACATACCTCAATTGTTCGCCACGCGGGGTAAGAATAAGGATTCCAGCCCTCGAGCGCTTGAAGGACCTCGAACCGTCAAAGAACATGATCCAGGGCTTCTCTTCCTCGACCTCGAGCTCGGGAGAGGGTTGCGACGTCTGCTCGACCACGAAGTCGGCGAGCACTTGCGATTTGATGGCCGTGCGAGCTACAACCTGGATGTCAAATGCTGCCAGCTCCATAGCCCACTTGGTGACTCGCCCGCCACCTTCCGGGTTCCTTAAGATGTCCCCGAGCGGAAAGTTGCTCGGGACGACCACGGAGTGCGCCTGGAAATAATGACGAAGCTTCTGCTGGCTATTAGGAGGGCATCTGATAGCTTTTGTACCTCGGGTAGCGTTCCTTCGGCCGTCAGGACTTGACGACATAATAGATCGGTCTTCTTTGTGATCCCCGCCACCACCAAGATAGCATCGATAGCAGGGTGGTGGCCACAGGTAGAGCAAAGAACCTCTCTCGTGCCGAGGTCGTGAGTAGGGGTGGGGTTGACAGGTATACCTTCAGTTCGTCGAAGGACCGTTGCGCCTCTGGGGTCCATTCAAACTCCTTGTTTGCGAAGAGCCCTGAAGAACAGAGCCCACGCCGCCGAGCCTCGAGATGAATCCATCGAGGCGGCCATGCGGTCGGTGAGGCATCGCACCGCTTGATCGAGGTCGGGCGCCATCTTCTCGATCGCCTCGATCTTTTCGAGTTCGCCAACCCCGAGCCCCGATCATGTAGCCGAGCACCTTCGACGCAGCCAACCGCGATTTCGGGGTTGAGCTTGATCTTGTGTCTGTTTAGATTAGTGAAGGTTCCCTCGAGGTCCCGAACGTGGTCGCCTTCGGTGGGGCTCTTGACGATGATATCATCCACGTAGACCTCAAGGTTTCGGCCAATCTGGGGGTCAAACGTCTTGGTCATCAGACACTGAAACATGGCTCCAGCATTGCGCAGACCAAACGACATGGTCGTGTAGCAGTAGGTGCCGAACGGTGTGATGAACGACGTCTTGCTCTCGTCGTCGACCGCCAGCTTGATCTGATGGTACCCCGAATAGGCATCCAAGAAGCTTAACATCTTGGCGTTCGCAGTGGAGTCGACGATCTGGTCGATGCGCGGGAGCGGGAAGTTGTCCTTCGGGCAGGCCGAGTTCAACCCCGTGTGGTCCACGCACATCCTCCACTTTCCGCCCTTCTTCCGACCTTGGCGGGTTGGCCAACTATTCGAGTAGTCGATCTCGCGAATGAAGCCGCCTTCGCAGCGGCTTGTCAAGGTTCTCACGATGATCGTGACTTTCTCCGAGAGAAAGCGACACAGCCGCCGCGACGGACGGCAATCGTGCCTAACACGCGCTTTGTGCTCGATCACTTCCTCGACGCGCGGGCATGTCCGCTGGCCCTGCTTAATATGCCCTTGTTGGCGCGGAGGAAGGTGGCGAGCTCGAGTTCCTATTTGGAACTCACCACGGTACACATGGATACACTTGGTCGGGTCACCTTCCTCGGCAAGACAACCTTCGTCGCCCATTGGCTGGATCGCAGCCCTCGACGGCGTTCTTCACCGTCGCCTCCGGCCCTTGCTGGGGTAGAATGCCGGCAAGGGCCAAGGCCTTGGTCTCGCATCCATGTGCCGCCTGCAGATCGCCCCGCACGGTTATGACGCCGTTGGGACCGGGCAGCTTCATACACCGATGGCCATAGTGATTGGCCGCCATGAACTTGATTAAGGCAAGGCGCCCGAGAATGGCGTTGTACGGGAGGTCTCCTTCGACCACCTCAAAGGTGATCAGCTCGGTGCGGAAGTTGTCCGAGTCGCCGAAGGTGACGGGCAAGACCACCTGCCCCAAGGGGATGGTCGAGCTCCCAGGGACAATCCCGAAGAAGGGGACAGCTATGTTCCTGACCTTCGACCTGGGAATCTGCATCCGGTCGAGCGCTCCTGCCTGAAGTAGGTTAAGGGAGCTGCCGCCATCGACCATGACGTGCCCGACCACGGTATTGCTGATGGTCGGGGTCACGACCAAGGCGGTCTTCAAGTCACGGGCCATACCTTGGAGAGCATCCTCCGGAGAGAATGTGATGGTGGCTCTAGCCCACTTGCAGTGTTGCTCGATGGGCTTCCCGGCGGTGACCTAGTAGATGGTTCGTGAGGTGGCCTTGAGCTCACGTCGGGACTGGTAAGCTGATGAGCCGCCGAAGATGACATCGATCCGGCGCTCGTCCTACTGGAACTCTAGGTCGAGGTCGCCATGGTTCGTCCTAGCGTTTACCCTATCCGGTTGGTCGTCCTCCTTCGGGAGCTCGGACATTTCTCCGCGCCCATCGTAGAAGGCATCCAGCTTGCTCTGCCAAGCCTCAGAGGTTCATGGTCGTGGTTGGCCGCCCTGTGAAACAAGCAATTTCGCTTCATCGAACCTGGGCGCCTTCGCCCCCACGGCGTCGGCCGCCCGCCGAGGCCAGTCGCCCCCCTGCTGGGGCTGGTTCGGCATCTGGCGAGGTCGAGGTCGCCCTTGGCGAGGTCGGGCCCCCTCCCGGGCTTGATCTCGGACCTCTAGGACTTCGCGATGTCCGTCTGCCGAAACGATCACTCTCGGCAGGACACCGCGGTGCCTGCGGTCGCGCTTCCACTTCTTGGTGGCGGTGCCGTGGTCGGCGCCCTTGGAGTTGGATGGGCCAGCCTCCGTGGGGGTTAGACCAAGCTTCCCCTGGTCGTAATAGCGCTTCCAGCGGACAGCGTCATCCGCATCCGCATATCACTCCGCCATGCGGAACAACTTGTTGACACTGAGCCTCGATGTGATCTCCAGGTCTTCGGTAAGGTGCCGGTCGTGGACACCAAACTTGAAGGCTTTGATGACGGCCTCATCGGAGATGCTCGGGATCAAGTTCCTCATGCGGATAAACCACCGCACGAAATCGCGAAGTGGCTCGTTCTTGCCCTGGATGACGCGATCCAGGTCTTTCTCCCTCCCCGGCCGCTTGTAGCAACTCTGGAAGTTGGAGCGGAGGGCACTCTGGATTTGACGCCATGATCTGAAGGAACCAGGTTCGTGTGGCGCCGTCCAACACGGTCGGGAGGTAATTGGCCATCACGAGCTCATCGCCATGCATGTAGTAATAGATAACAATTTGAGTAACTTATTATATTTATATGGTTTTGATGCTTTCTATCTAGATAAATAATAATTTAAAATGTTGATGCAAATGCAAACTAGCCAACTGAGCCATTCATTTGTAACAAGCCATGCATGTAGTAATAGATCTGCATTATGTGCATGACTTGTTGAGTACAGTATGTACTCACCCTTGCGGGCAAAATTTTACCAGAAGAGGAGTCTACACCAGTGTGGGAAGAGGAGTATACTGGAGGGCCAGGGAATTAGGGAGCAAGCCTCTGTCAGAGCGCCTTTGGCGAAGAATGGATCACTACAATGTTTACTTTCCGTTGTTGTTTATTATTACTCTGAATGATGTAAGCCCTGCGTGGCAAAATATTGTAAGGTGACCTTAAGGTCGTACAACTCGATTAAATACATATTTGAAGTACTTTATTATTATTCCGCTGCGTATGATTATGGTACTTTAACCCTGTTAAGCCTGTGTGCACTAGCGCTATCCTGGACTAGTGCAGAATACACAAAGTGTCCGGATTTGCAGATTCGGGGCATGACAGAGGTGGTATCAGAGCATACTGATTGTAGGTCTTGACCCTAGATAGTTTGGCCGTTCTTTAGGAACTTCAAAATTATTTTCTAAAAGAAAATTTTAACTTGAAAGAATGATAAGTTCTTGACTTGTCTTATTCATCTATTCTTTTCTCCTTGCTGAAATTTCTATGTTTTCCTTGATTTAAGTTGAAAATCTTATCTCGCTTGTCTTGAATAGATAACGATGTTTCACACCTTAGAGAAAGCACCGATGTCTGTTCTGAACCTTAAGATCGTGAAGTCGAGGAATCGCCGAGCTCAAGGAAAGAGTGTCGATGAAGTGTTCAAGAAATTCAAGAATCGATGCTTGAGTAGTCATTGAGACTCATGTGTGAGAGTCGCGTCTGTCTAAGTTAGGAGTGTTTCCCTTTCTAGACGTTAGACTTGTGTGCTTAGGTTAATTTGGTTTTCCTTGTTTGCTGAGTGTGCAGTATGCGTTGCAGAGCTTTTAGGCTTGGATAAGCAACCATACCAAGTTAGTAATTGTTTGCTTAAGTTTTGAGTCAAATCTTCCCCCTGCATAGGATTCTTGTGTACTTGTCTATTCTGTTCCTTCTTTTCCCTAAATCCTTTTGTTCTTTAGATGGTGAACACACGTGGAAGCAGTGAAACTGGAGGAAGCAATGCTCAGCAGAGGGGCAACAATAATGAAACACCAAATCCCCAACCACCACCTGTGGACATGAACAATCTGGGAGCTTTCCTGACTGCTCAAATCCAACTCATGCAGACCATGATGCAACAAATGCAGCAGATGCAGAATCAGGCAGCAGCCAATAACAACAACCAGGCTATGCACCAAGGACACCAGTCTAGAATGTTTGACTTCATGAGAACCAGACCCCCAACCTTCTCTGGGAACGTTAATCCCATCGAAGCAGATGACTGGCTGCGCACGATTGAGTGGAAGCTACACATATCCCAATGTGTAGGCAATGAGAGAGTTTTGTATGCTTCTCACCTGTTAGAAGGGACTGCTGCAGAATGGTGGGAGAATTATTGTGCGTCTCACGAGCATCCACAGGAAATCACCTGGGATGAGTTTACAGTTGCCTTCTGTCAGTACCATGTGCCGGAGGGTATGATGGAGCTCAAGAAGGAAGAGTTCCGATCCTTGAAGCAGGGAGGTCAATCAGTGGCCGATTATCTTAACAAGTTTACTCAATTGGCTCGTTATGCACTAGAAGACGTAGCCACGGACAAGGCTAGACAGTCTCGATTCATGAAGGGACTCAACTCTGGACTTCAGGTGGGACTAATCACCCACACATTTCCGGATTTCCAAGAGCTTGTCAACAAGGCGCTCATTCTTGAGGATAAGCGCAAAGAATTGGATGATAACCGTAAGCGCCGTGTGGCCCAGCAAGGGAATCGACAAGGGCAGCAGAGACCGAGAGTGGTACCTCAACAGTTCACGAGTTCCAAACCAGGAGCAGCGGAGAACACCATTACTCCTGACAAATACTCTGGTCGTCAATCGTCAAACACCAGCAAGAGTAATTAATCAAGTTGGAGGAAACTCACTGATGGTAGAAAGACGCTGCTACAACTGTAACGAGATGGGGCACTTCGCCAATGCTTGTCCCAAGAAGGGAGGAGTCACTCCTGTCTGCTTTAACTTAGGTAATACGCCAGTTAAAACTCCTGTTCAAGGAGGAAGCCAAGGATCTGTTCAAGCTGGAGCTGCACCCCAATCAGTTGTGCGAGGAAGGGTCAACCACATCACGGCAGAAGAGGTCCAGAACACCACGGACGTTGCACTGGAAACGTTCGACGTCGACGCCATCGCTGATCCGCAAGAAGACGACTCTCTCTTCGCTAACCAAGATCAGGAGATCAGAGATAGCTACCCAAGTGCCTCCATTCCACCATTCGACATCTGCGATGAAGACTTTGAAGAGGAGGATTAACCGAACGTTTAGGATCATGTTTTCTCCAGTCTTGCCTATGATGTTTTGGACTTTGCTTCGTCAAGTTTATTTGTCAGTTCAAAGTCTCCGTTGCTATATGACCTACGGGTCCAACCTTTGTAATAATGAGCCGTGTCGAACAGTACTCTGAATTCAATTTTTAATTATCGCATGGTTATGGTCCATACTGATATGATCTGTACTAGCTATTGACCCAGTTTATTTCATGAATATGATGAACAAAGCATTCATGGAATATCTGGACAAGATTGTCGTTGTTTTCATTGATGACATTCTTGTTTACTCCAAGTCGGAGGAAGAGCACGCTGGACATTTAAGGATGGTTTTGGAAAAGCTAAGAGAAAACCAACTGTATGCAAAATTTAGTAAATGCGACTTCTAAAAAAAAGTTCGAATTCTTGGGTCATGTGACGACTGCTGAAGGAGTAGCTGTCGATCCTAAGAAAGTAGAGGCAGTGTTGCATTGGGAGTAACCAAAGTCAGTTACTCAGATCAGAAGTTTTCTTGGTATGGCGCGGTATTACCGCCGGTTCATTGAAGGATTTTCTTCAATTGCGAGACCCCTCACACAATTGTTGAAAAAGGAGAAAAAGTTTATGTAGACGCCCGAGTGCGAAAAGAGTTTCCAAGAGTTGAAGAAGCGTTTAACTTCGGCAGCTGTCTTGGTGTTGCCGAATACTAAGGACAACTTTGATATATACTGTGATGCTTCGCGATAGGGACTTTGATGTGTGCTGATGCAGAATGGTAAAGTAGTAACCTATGCACCAAGGCAGCTAAGGCCACATGAGCAGAATTACCCAGCTCATGACCTAGAATTAGCCGCTGTAGTGCATGCCCTCAAAATATGGCGTCATTATCTCATCGGAAACCGATGTGAAATATATACTGACTACAAAAGTCTAAAATATATATTCACCCAATCAAACCTGAATATGAGACAAAGGAGATGGTTGGAATTAATCAAGGATTACAACATCAGAATCCACTACCATCCAGGAAAAGCAAATGTGGTGGCTGATGCTTTGAGTCGGAAATGCTATAGCTTGAATTCATTGACGACAGAAGATCAGTCTGATTTATGTAAAGAGCTTCAGAATTTAAGAATAGAAGTTGTACCGGAAGGATTCCTAGCTACCTTGGAGGTTAAGCCGACCTTAGAAGAGCAGATCAGGGAAGGTCAAAAGGATGATGAGAAGATCAATAGAATAAAATCCAAGATTGACGAGGGTCTGGTACCCTTGACCACCGGAGTGTGGTCAGCAGATTCCCACGCCGAAGGCCCGGATCATGACACAGGTACACTTTGGGGCACTCGACCACTGGCCTTGGCGCACCCGAGCTCGGCACCTCTCGACCTCGAGCTCGGCGGGGTCTCGCTCAAGCCCCCGGTCCGCCTCTAGGATTTCGGATCGCATTTGATCGACGGCTGCGAGAGCGGGTCGTGGGGTGACTCAGAGTCGCCGAAGTTCGGGGCGATTCTTTGCACCCTCAAGGTGCACGGAGGCCCCTTTCCAAGGTTTGCTCCGGTAGATGCATAAAGGAAGTATAAAGACCAAGGATGCATGAGCTCCAGAGACACGAAGACGACACAACACACACAAAGCTCGAGTTAGGAATCACCATTACTTGTCTTAAGTTGTAAACACCGCTCTGTACACCCATATAACAAGAATCACCGCCAGGGGCGGCCGGAGATAGAGCTATTACCTTCACGGGGCTCGAACCAAGATAAACTCTTGTCTCGTGCTCGTTGTCGCCTTGTTCGACTATCGCCCGATCGATTTTCTTCCTTCGCTCGAGTAAAAAGCAGCTCGGGTCCCATAAACTCTCGACCAGTACCTCTTTTTGCGGTTGACGATCCCGATCGTCGGCAATGGCGCCCACCGTGGGGCCCGATTGTTTTGTTTCTTCGCGAGAACGACACCAAGACTCCGAGCATGGCGCCCTTCATCGACGATTTTCTTGAGAGCAGACTCGACTCCGTGTCCTGTTCACGCCCTCGCCGCCGCCGCTTGAGCAAAGGCATGTTCGGTGGCGGGCGGGCAAACATTGAGGAGATGCGATGACCTTGATCCGCAGACCCGAAGACGCCGCCGGATGGTGCGAGTTGCCATCAACCAATCCATATCAGCTCTCGCGGGAGGCCCGTGAGAAGGCCACAGACATCTTCACGGGCCACGAAGTCCCTTCCGGAGCGCCTCGCGCTATCGCTGGGTCATGGCCAACCCCGATAGGGCGAGGTCGGAGCTCTTTGGCGAGCCCGCCGAGGAACTCGACGGGCCAGGACCGAGGTGGCACCTCCGCAAAGATCAAAGTCAACACTCGGGACCCGCTCGGAGAAGAAGTAACGACGTCATCGCCGCTCCATCAACAAGGCTTGACACCTTCTGACACGAGTTAGCACCGAGCAACGAGCTCGGGCGAGGTTCGACGCAGACGCTACCGGTGTCCCACGGCACCGCGCCAACGAGACCAGCCCGAGCGGCCGCCCGAAGTCGGCGGCGGAAGTTGCGGACCTCTCCCGGACGTTCGCCCGCGCCGCGGTACAGAGACCGCTGCATTAACAGCGGTGATTCCTGTGCTCGGCACCATGGTCGTTCGACGGAAGTCGGGCACGAGAGCCTCGACTCGAGTCCGGCAGCAGCGAGGATCTTGTCGGCAATGACCATGACCGGCGGCGTTGTCGACCTCTGGTACGCCAGATGGCGTACTCGACGGGCCTTCGTCGCGTCGCGGTGGCCAGCTTCGGTTCAAGCTGCGCGATCGAGCGCCGGCGGGACCAAGAACCCCGACGAGTTCCGGTCCATCTATTCGACCGCTATCTGGCGGCCGGGAGGGACGCTCGTAATGGCAAACTACCTCCCGATGATGCTCGACGGGCCGCTAGAACTGCTCTTTAATCGGCTTTGGCTCCTTCAGGTCGTGGCGCCAGATCCAGAGCGCCCTTCGCTCCAACTTCCAGAGTTGTTACGAGCGGCCGGGCAGGGAGAAAGACCTGGATCGTGTCATCCAGGGGAAGAACGAGCCACTGCACGACTTTGTGCGGCGATTCATCCGCATGGGAACCTAATCGAGCATTTTCGATGAGGCCGTCATCAAGGCCTTCAAGTTCGGGTCCGTGATCGACGCCTCACCGAAGACCGGAGATCACCTCGAGGCTCAGCGTCAAAAACTTTTTCCGCATGGCGGAAGCGATGCTGTGACGCGACGATGCCGTCGCCGAAACGCGATTATGACCAAGGTAAGCTTGGTCTAAACCAAACAGAGGCCGGCCCGTCCAACTCCAGGGGCGCCGACCAAGGCGCCACCACCAAGAAACGAAAGCGCGATCGCAGGGGTGGCGGAGGGCTACCACGAGTGATCGTCTCGGCGGATGGCCAACGCGAGGTCCGAGGCCAAGCTCGGGAGGACTCTAAGCCTCGCCAAGGCCAACCCCGACCGCACCAGGCGAAGAACCACCCAAGAGAGGGCTAACGATGCGGTCCCGGCGACACGATGCTCGGCGGCCGGGTCGAGGGGCGACGGGTTTGACGAAACAAAGTTCTCGTCTTTTCCAGGCGGCGGCCACGATCTCACGGTCTCTGAGGCTTGGCGAGAATAAGCTAGACGCCTTCACGATGGGCGGGGTGAGATGCCCATGCTCCCGAAGATGACGACCAGCCGACCGGTGAATGCTGCGTGATGAGCGGACGCAGCGACCTCGACACGAGTTCCAAAGAAGGCGGCGCGGATCGACGTCATCTTGATGGCTCGTCGGCCTACCACCAGGCCGAGGTCAAGGCGCGCCAGCGTACCATCTACTGTCGTCGCCATCGAAGCCCACCGCGACAACCACCAAGTGGGCGTGCCACCATCACCTTCTCCCCGGAGGATGCTCTCCTGTATGGCTCGAGACCTAAAGACCGCCTTGGTTGTGACCCGACCATCGCCAACACCACGGCTCGGTCGCGTCATGGTCGATGGCGGCAGCTCTCTAACTTATCGCAGCGGAGCGCTCGGCCGGATGCGATTCCCGATCGAAAGTCAAGAGCATCACCATACCGTTCTTGGGATAGTCCGGGAGTTCGACCACCCCTTGGGGCGCAGTTGTCTTGCAGGTCACCTTCGGTGGCTCGACAACTTCGACCGAAGTTGATCACCTTCGGTGGTCGAGGGTGACCTCCGCATAACGCCATCCTCGGGCGACTGCCTTGGTCAAATTCATGGTACCAACCATTATGGCCATCGATGCATGAAGTTACCTCGCCCCAACGGTGTCATCATCGTGTAGGCGACCTAAGCGGCGCATGGTCAGGAGACCAAGGCCTTGGCCCTTCAGCATCTTTGCCTGCGCTGATCGAGGAGGAGACGACGAAGAACGCCCGCCGAAGGCGGCGTCTGACTAGCGAGAATGAACGGCGTCTTTGCTCGACGAGCGACCACCAGGTGTGTCCACGTCTCCGGCGAGTGAGTCCCAAATAGGAACTCGAGCTCGTCACCTTCGCCAGCGCCAACAAGGGTATATTAAGCTGGGAGCCCGCGGATATGCGGCATCCCGAGGTGATTGAGCACAAACTGCAGGTGGGATCCGGCTCCCGACCTGTGCGCCAAAAGCTGCGTCGCTTCTCTCCGGAGAAAGTCGCAGTCATCAAGGAGAACCTCGACAAGCTCTTGAAGGCCGGCTTCATTCGTGAGATCAACTACTCCGAGTGGCTGGCCAACCCGGTCATCGTCGTAAAAAGGAGGAAAGTGGAGAATGTGCGTCGACCATACGGGGTTGAACTCGGCTTGCCCGAAGGACAATTTCGCTTCCGCGCATCGACCAGATCGTGGACTCCACCGCGAATGCTAAGATACTGAGCTTCTTGGATGCTTACTCGGGGTACCACCAGATCAAGCTGGCGGTCGACGACGAAAGCAAGACCTCCTTCATCACGCCGTTTGGCACCTATTGCTATACGACCATGTCATTTGGTCTGCGCAATGCGGGGGCCACTTTTCAACGTCTGATGACCAACACTTTCGAGCTCCAGATTGGGCGGAACCTTGAGGTCTACGTGGACGACATCATCATCAAAAGCCCCACCGAGGGCGACCACGTTCGCGACCTCGAGGAGACCTTCGCCAACCTGAACAGGCATAAGATCAAGCTCAACCCCGAGAAGTGCGTGTTCGACGCAGCGTCCGGTAAGGTGCTCGGCTACATGATCGGGGGCTCTGGGGTTGGACCAAACCCGGAGAAGATCGAGGCGATCGAAAAGAATGCACCCCCTCGATCAGCGGGTGCAAAGCCTCATCGGCCGCACGGCCACCCTCGGCAGATTCATCTCGAGGCTCGTGAAAGCGCTCCCCATTCTTCCAAACCTTGCACAAGCATGGGGGCTTGAGTGGACTCCAGAGGCCCAGCGATCCTTGACGACCAAGGCATACCTGCTGTCCCCACCCCTCCTTATAACGCCACAACTTTGTGAGAAATTATCATATACCTCGGCCACCCCCATGCCGTTAGTGCCGTCTTCAGAAGCGGAACGGAGACCTCAATGACACCCATTTATTATGCCGCGAGGTCTTGCGGCCAGAAGAGTGCTACTCGCGGTCTGAAGCTGTTATATGCTCTCCTCATGGCTTCGCGCAAGCTCGGCACTATTTCGGGCACACTCCGTGGTCGCCCCGAGCAACTTCGCCGGGGACATCTCGAGAACCCGGAGGGCGGCGCGAATCGCCAAGTGGGCCATGGAACTGGCGGCGTTCGGCGTCCTGTGTCGTGGCGCGCCACGACCATAAAATCGCAAAGTGCTCGCCGACCATGGTCGAAAGCAGACGTCGCAGCCGCTCGAGCCGGGTCGAACACGAAAACCCTTGGTCATGTTCTTCGACGGCTCGAGATCCTTCAAGCGCTCGGGGGCTGGGATCCTTATCCTCACCCCGCGCGGCGACAAGCTGAGGTACGTAATTCGTTTTGGCTTCTCGGCGACCAACAATGTGGCGGAATCTGGCTCTTTTGGCCGTCTTGCGAGCTTGCAAGGTCTTGGGAGTCGCGCACCGGTTGTGAAGGGCGACTCGGCTAAATCATCAATCAGTTCAATAAGGACTACCGATGCTCGGGAGACTCGATGACAAAGTACCTCGCCGAGGCGCATAAGATGGAGAAGTGGTTCCAAACTTGGAGCTCAAACACATCCCCTGTGAAGGACAACTCCAGCCTTGAACTCCCTCTCTAAGCTTGGCTCCTCGACGACGAAGTCCCACCCGACGTCATCCTCGAGACACTAGCGGCCCGTCAATCTCCGACCAAGAGGTCGCTCGCCATGGTCGGAAGGTACACCCTCTGGCCGAGGCCATCCACGATTTCCTTGCTCAGGCGACTGCCACCCGACCCTACCGGAGGAGCCGGATCAAGCGGGCGAGTCCATACACGCTTGTCGAGGGAGAGCTTCTGAGCGCAATGTTTAGGCATCTGACGCGGTGCACTCCACGGAGGAGGTAAGTACCTCTTGCATGACATTCACTCGAGGCCTCGTAGGCGCACTCTTCAGTCTGAGACAATGATCGGAAGGCCTTCCGCATGGGGTACTATTGGCCCTCGGCGCGGGATGCTTTCGTGATATCGTCCGCTTTCGCCGAAACCTGCCAATTCCACGCCTCGAAGTCGCATCAACCCGCCTCGCGCTCCGGACCATCCGCTCACAAGTGGCCTTCTCGACTGGGCCGGACATTCTCGGTCCTTTTCCTCAAGCAACCGGAGGGAAGAAGTTTACGTTACGTCGTTGTCGACACCTTCACCATGTGGATAGAGGTGAGCGATCTCGACCATAGCTGCTTTCGGGCGGCGGTTCATTTTTCCGCTTGTTCATGGTCACGAGTGCACGGGTTCCATGCAAGATTATCACCGACAACGGTACTTTCGGTTTACGACAAGTTGTTCCAGGAGTTTTGCGAGAACTTCGGCATTAAAATTTCGCCGGCCGGTGGTTCACCCCGAGCAACGGAGCGGCGGAGCAGCCAAGCGGGCAAATCATTCAGTATGCCAAGAAATGAGTCGCAGATGAGCTCGGCCGATACTGACAAGGCACAGGTGGGCCGAAATTCCCACGATCCTATGGTCTATTCATGCCACAACAAGCCGAGCCACGTGGTCCACACCCTTCGGCTCGTGTTCGCATCGGCCGCCACGCCTCCCGAGGTCACGCTTGGGCTCTGCCAGGTCAGCAGTGGTCGACTAAGTCGACTTCGGCCTTGACGGTCTCGACCTCACCCTCGCAGAAGAAGTAAGATGCAGTGCCTTCTACGATCAACACACTACTGCAAACTCTTCAGAGACATGCGTCTCGCGATGCGACCTAGGAAGCTCCTTGTTGGGGACTTAGCCCTGAGGCGGATTCAGAGCTCGTCCAGCACCAACAAGTTATCCCCGCGGTGGGAGGGCCCCTATAGAGTTGTTTCAACAGATCGCACGGGGGCTTACCGGCTAGCGATGCCCGACGACAGAGAGCTCTCTAGCTCATGGAATATAGATCAGCTTCGGAAGTTTTATGTATAAACCCTATGCCTCACATTTCAATAAAGCTGATCTTTCATTTTCTATGTACCGCTCACGATGATATTATCGCTATTTCTTTTGAACGGTTCCTCGTTTGTTTTTCTCGAACCGACGACCTCGTGCGCGAACACATTCGCTCTGGTCTAAGCGGCGCAGTTTGACGCTCACCGCCCGTGACGAGCTAAACGTAGTTTAACCACTTCACAATCTAGCTCTTCCCTGTGCTCGGGCTCGAGCTAAGAACCTCGCCGCTTTAGCCGTCGAGCGATATGCATGGTCGCAAGGACCGTTCGAGCACTAACGATGACCGCTTCGTGCACTTCTACCATTGTGAATTGTTCCTCCACTTTGCAGGTCGTGGCCTCTCGTCCATGTTTAAGTCTTGTGACCGAGGCACGCGTCGCTCGACCTCGGACCCAACGGGGGCTGGGTAAGGCTACCCTCGGCGCGAAGACCTAGAAAGCACGGAGCGACCAATAAGCAAAGCAAGGAAGACTTCAAGTATCCCCAAGCTACGGATTTACAACAGGACGAGGTTTCTTTGTACACAAAAACAAACCACTTTTGTTAGTACATTCCACGCTCTTTGATGTTTCCTACAATTCGGCCATCTCGCGGGTAAGCTTTTCTCCTTTCGAAGTGAGCCACTTTTGCCTTCGTGGTTGCGATCTCACCACAGGCTGGAGGGCTTGTTGGGAAGCATCCACGGCTCGGTGTCGTTCGTCTTCAAGCCGGGGCAGGCATTCTTCGCCGCTTTACCGACGCCTCGAGCTTTTCTTGAGCCCTGGGACCTTAGTCCGGGCCCAAGGCGACCTCATGAACCTTCTCCAAATACTCGACTTTTAGCTGCTCGACCTCGGCGCCTTGGTGGCATCGCTCGAGCTTCCCCTCAAGCTCAAGGATTTTAGCCTCGAGCTCGGGGGCGCCTCATCCTAGAATGTGCCCACTCCACAGCGCCCTCTCTGTGTCCTTGACCTTGGCACCTTTCGGTTTCAAGTGTCTTGTTGATGCTCCCAAGTTCCTCTTGGAGCTGGAGTATTTTGGCCTTGAGCTCGGGAGTTGGCGCCTCATGAAGCCTTCTCGAGCCTTGATCTTGCCCTTTCGGCCTCGAGCCTTGTGGGCTGAACGTGCGCTCTGCTCCATGACCCTAACACAGAAGTCGCGTTCGGAGACCCTGGTCCGCTCGAGCTCTTCCGCGTGGACTATCTCCTGCGCCCTCATCGTCCGGCGTAGATCATCGAGCTCTTGGGCCTTCGCTGAGCTCCCCGCCTTTCGACCTCAATAGTGCACGAGCCGAACGCAGCTCAACCTCCCACGCCCATCAAGGCCGAGGAGACCCCAAAGACGACAAAGATACTCTCGAAGGCCTTGTAACCCTCGAGAGGCACAATCGATCACCTTCACGATTTAAAAGGATGGCCCAAAAGTGAGAGGGACAAGGAAGTCAAACCGCGAGCTATGAAGTCGTGGAAGACCCTCACCTCGCCGAGTCGCCCCTCCAGCGTCGCGGGTGAAGTCCTCCACGGTCGTCAATACGATCGCGAGGATCTCCTCCTCGCCGATCGCCACGCCAGGTGCCGGATCGACCACGGCCACCGATGGCGCGCGGGCGGGACTCGAGTCCCGCCGGGCGGCAGGTTATCATTGCCTCCTCCGGTGGGTTGAGGCCGTCGGCGGGGAAGGACATAGCGGCGAGCGCCCGATCTCCACGGTCGGGTCTGCTGCCTCCGGCGCCAGGGATGGCGGCGGATCCGCCTCGGTATTCGACCTCCGTTGCACAGGGTGCCGCGACCTCGGCGCTCGGCATAGTCACGGTGGGGAGGTCTGGAGCTGGCGGCCCGACGCCCCGTGACCGGCGGTCGCGACCTCGGCGCCGAGCGATTGTGGTGGTGGGGTCTTGGAGGCCACTTCAATCGTGGCCTCAAGGCCTGAGTATCCTCCCTCACGGGCGTCGGGGAAGCCTGTCGGCGACATTCTGCGCCGTGGGCCTCGCCGTGTGTCGTGATCCTTGGATCAGTGGGCTCGTTTTCTTCGGACGAGTCATCGAGCCCTTGGTAGAACTCACCGAGCCAAGGGCTGGCTCGAAGAAGTGCGTGTCCCACGACGATCGCGGCGTGGTACCACTTCGGCGTTCTCCTCCTCGGACTCGGACTCACCCTCGACAATGACCATCGTCAAACGGGCAAGTTTCGAGCTCGGGTGCTCGAGGTCCGCGATCAAAAGCATACACTAAGCGAAGGTACGAAAGGCGGCGGCAGGCCGGGATGCGAGGGCTTACAGGTCACCGATCTCCTCCTCGTCGAAGGTCGTCGAAGGTCTTGCTGCCCGATGTTGAGGGATGTCACGTTATGGCGTCCTCGCGACCGAGGTCTCGGGTCGAGAGCCGCTCCGCATCACCTGGCCATGCGAGGGCTCGGAGCTCGAGGCTCTGGGGTGTACTCGAAGACTGGCGGCGGCGCGCCAGCTCTCTGCTTACTACGAAGAAACTTCGTCAAAACGGCAAGGCGGGGAAAACACAAGCTCGGGGCTCGACCGGAAGGGCCCTTACCATAGCACAGTCTCCCACTCGACATGGCGCTTCTTCGCCTCCGCTCGCTTAGTCCGGCCGGTGGAAGTCGCTTCTTCCCTTCTTGCCCTGCATGGGACAGGAGCATTCTCTGGCCGTGTCGATAACTCTGATGGGCTGCGTCAGGGCGGGGCTCGAGAAGGCTCGTGGGTATAAGACTCGGCGCTTGGTGGGTGACCTACCTCGTCCTTTCGGCGGAGTACATTCTTCGGGGCGGGGTTGCCGATGACGCGTACTCGTCGCCGACTTCCCAAACATCTCGACCATCTGGTGGAGACCGAGATTCTTCGACGCACCGCAGGACAAGCATTTGTCAAGAGAGGATCGAAGGGTGTCAAAGCGGAACCTTGAGACAAAAAGACTTACTAGACGTGCCCTCGGGTAGCATCGTCGGACCCTGGATCTCGAAGAAGGGTGCTCCCTCACTTTGAGAGGGACACGCGGTTCCTTGAAATCGTTAGCGATCGCTGCCCGTTAAGACAAGGTGGCGCGAGATATGGATGAGGCGATGGCCTCCTCGTCGACCTCGAGGTCGTCCGGCTCGAGTCTCCTTCTTCTGCGGTTGGCGATGGGGGTCCCTTCAGACACCGGCGTCCGACCTCGCCCTCTTGAGTAGAACCAGCTGCTCGTTCCGGGCGAGGGAATCCTTGGCTGGAACTTAGGAAGGCCCACTTGAGCCCGACTGTTGCCGGAAGTAGAGCGGCCGACCATGAGGTCCTTCCCGAGCGGAAGAGGCGGAAATATGAAAGAAGAGCGAGGGGTCGGGAGAATCCCAGAACCCCTCGCATAGATGGGAAAAGATGGTGAGGAGAAGAACGAGTTTGGCACAGATTGATGAGCTCGATGTCGCACTGGAGAGGACCTTCGCGACGAACTCACTCTCCGAGGTCCGCAAGCCAAAGAGGGCGTAGTGCTTAGTGCAGATGATCTCATCGTCCTTGGTGCGCGGCCGGTCTCGTTGCTTTCGGCCGCCATACAAAGCAGGTCCAAAGAATTTGGGGACTCGAGCTCTCTCATCCTCGAATCGTGAGTGCTCCTTCTAACTTGGTCATAGCGATCGCTGGTTTTGTCTGAGGGGAGAGGAGGACCTTGCTCGGCGAGAGGACTTGGAAAACGAAGGGCTCAAGGCGAGAGCTTTTCTTGTGAAGATGTGGCGCCGATTATGAACCGCAACACGGTAAAATCCAGATCCACTTGCGCCTTAAAAGGCGTGCCAACTATGACAGACGGCCAGGATTAAGGCTTGGGCTCTGGTCGAGGCGCCGCCAGTGCCCACCAACCGCTCACATCCGCACCAACATCGAAAATCCAAGGTCGCCAGTGTCGTGGCCAAGAGACTTGCCTTGTGGTCTCATGCCTCCTCGACCAAGGAGTCAAGACCTATGAAGGTTTTTAGTCTCAAGAATAAGGCTCGAGGTCGCCTGAGGGTTCCCTCAGGCCTAGAGCCTCGGGGCTAGCCGACGAGGGCTGGGTACCCTTGACCAGCCGGGAGTGTGGTCAGCAGATTCCCATGCTCGGAAGGCCCGACCGCGACACAGGTGCCTTTCAGGCACTCGACCCTGGCCTTGGCGCACTGGCTCGGCACCTCTCGACCTCGAGCTCGGCGGTCTCTCGCTGAAGCCCTGGTCCGCCCTAGGATTTGGATCGCATTTGACCGACGGTTGCGAGCGGGTCGTGGGGGTGACTCGAGTCGCGCCGCAAGTTCGGGCGATTCTTGCCACTCAAGGTGCACGGAGGCCCCCTTTCCGAGGTTTGCTCCGGCCGATTCGCATAAAGGAAGTATAAAGACCAAGGATGCATGAGCTCCAGAGACACGAAGACGACACAACACACCTGCAATGCTCGAGTTAGGAATCACCATTCTTGTCTTAAGTTGTAAACACTGCTCTGTACACCCATATAACAAGAATCACCGCCGCAAGGCGACTGGAGTAGAGCTATTACCTTCACGGGGGCTCGAACCAATAAACTCTTGTCTCGTGCTCGTTGTCGCCTTGCTCACCATCGCCTCGTCGATTTTCTTCCTTCGTTCGAGTAAAAGCGCAGCGGGTCCCATAAACTCTCGACCCTACCTCTTTTTGCGGTTGATTTATCCCGATCGTCGACAAAGATGGACAAAGATCTAGCTAAGGACTTCAGAGTAGATGAGCAGTGTACCTTGTGGATAAAGAACAGAATATGTGTACCCTATAAACCGGAGTTGAAGCAGTTGATATTGGAAGAAGCACATGATTCCAAATATTCGATTCACCCCGGTAGTGCTAAGATGTATCAGGATCTAAAAGAAAGATTCTGGTGGCCATATATGAAGAAAGAAGTGGCTGAGCATGTAGCATTATGCGATGTATGCCAAAAAGTTAAAGACATGCATCAGAGACCAGCCGGACTGCTACAACCACTAAAGATACCAGAATGGAAATGGGAGGAAATCGGGATGAATTTCATCACCGGTTTGCTAAGGACTCAAGGTGGATATGATTCCATATGGGTCATAGTGGATCGGTTGACAAAGGTTGCACATTTCATACCCGTAAAAACAACTTATTCAGGAGATAAGTTAGCAGAGTTGTACATGGCAAGAATTGTTTGTTTGCACGGAGTACCTAAGAAGATAGTATCGGATAGAGGTACCCAATTTACCTCAAGATTTTGGGCTAAGTTGCATACAGCAATGGGCACCCGTCTAAACTTTAGTACGGCATATCATCCGCAAACAGATGGTCAGACTGAAAGGGTAAACCAGATACTCGAAGATATGCTAAGAGCTTGTGCATTGTCATATACCACATCATGGGACAAATGCTTGCCATATGCTGAGTTTAGTTACAACAATAGCTATCAAGCTAGTTTGAAGATGTCTCCATTTGAAGCTTTATATGGTCGTTCATGTCGAACACCATTAAATTGGAATGAGACGGGAGAACGTCATGTTTTTGGACCGGACATACTTTTAGAAGCAGAGGAGAAGAATGCTCTGATTAGAGAAAGGTTGAAGACTGCATAATCCAGGTACAAGAGTTACGCCGACAACCGACGCCGTGATTTGAGCTTTGAGCCAGAAGATTATGTTTACTCAAGGTCACGCCGCTCAAAGGAGTTAGAAGATTCCACGCTAAAGTAAAACTTGCTCCGAGATACGTGGGACCATTCAAGATTTTGAGCCGCAAAGGAGAAGTTGCATATCAGCTAGAACTACCATAGTCTTTAGCAGGGGTACATGATGTATTCCATGTATCGCAATTGAAGAAATGTCTGCGAGTACCAGACGAACAAGCACCCATCGAAGCTATTGAACTGCAAGAGGATTTAACTTACAAGGAACATCCAGTGAAGATTTTGGATACCATGGATCGTGAAACCAGGAACAAGTCAACCCGCTTTTGCAGTGTCTAGTGGAGCAACCACTCAGAAAATGAAGCAACATAGGAGCGTGAAGAAGAGTTGAAGAAGGAATTTCCCAACCTCTTCTCTAGTCAGCCCTGAATCTCGAGAACGAGATTCTGTTAAGGGGGGAGGTTTGTAACATCCCAAAATTTACTCTAAATGAATTTATAGCATTTTTGAATTAGTTGGAATTTTCTGAGATTTATTTGGAATTTTTGAAATTAATAAGAATTTAAGCTTTATCGCATTAATCTTATAAAATAAAGATCATTCATTTCACGTGTGCATAAAAATTTAAAATTTAGTTTAAAATAAAAACAATTGAAAAATTAGAATGTTCTTTTTAAATGTTTTCAAAAACTTGATTATAAATTAAGTTTGTCGATTATATTAAAAACCTTACAAGTGTCTGATCCACTAAAAGAATTTTTGCAGAGAATCTATATATCGAAAAATCATGAAACCAACTTCGCTAGGTTCAAAATATTCCCTAGTATTTTAGAGAATTTTTCCAAGATTTTTGGGACCATTCTACTATTTTACCTTGAACGCCTTTTCCACTCAGAACTATTCAAATTCCATAAGATAACAATCACACATGAGCTGCACTGTAGATCACCTTCTTCAATCGTGCATGTCCAGAGACAAAACGTCTCTCTCCCTTCCGCCATTACCGCATTTTGGAGCTCCTTAATCACTGCAGTTTCCACGTCCGTTTCATCTCCATTAAAGCGCCATGATTCACTCCACACGCATGAACGTTTTCTCTTCCAAATTTCCTTCGTTCCATTCCTTAATTTATGTACGTCAAAACACATCGTGATTCCATTTTTCTAGCAATGCATGTATGCATCCCGCAAGCGTATGTATGCATGTATGTTATTTCATAATCAACGTCATTACCTTGCCTTTATTCCTCCGGCCGTTTACTTTGCCTTGCCTTTATTCCATTCGGTTCATGTTTCTCCTTGCTTCTTTAGTTTCCTTGTCTTTCTACCGATCTCATTTTTTCTCTGTGCGAACGACGTCCGTTTCATTTCCTTCACAAGTTATTCAACCGGTGAGTTTTCTCTTGTCCAACGCCATCTGAAGAATTGTTCTTAGCCTTCTAAACTCATTACCGTCAACGCTTCGGGAAAATGCTGCGAAGTGTTGTCCCTAGTCGCGGTTTCGTCTCTTCTGCGTCGCCGCCATCGACCACGCTGGCCCACGGATCAAGCTGCGCTTTCGTCGCCACACAATGTGTTTGTCCCGCCAACCATGCGCTCCTCTCATCATTATTCGCCTTTGTCGGCCGGTACTCCTTTATCTCTCTTGCATGCAACCGATCCTAGCTTCTCGCCGTAATCCACTTATTCCCTGACGACTCGCACTAGCACTAACCAAACTAACTAGCTAGTGCAGGCAACAACTAGATAATTTCTATACGAGAATACACCTACTCCATGCAAAGACTCTAAAGCTGTAACATCCTGAAAATTTAATAAAGTGAAAATGAATGTTTTTAATTCGAAAATAAATGTTTTTGAGTTTCCTTGGCATTGTTGGTTCTTATTTGGATTTTATTGGATTTTTTGTGTTGTATGGGAATTCAAGAAATAGAATTAAAGAATGAAAAAGAGGAAAAAGGAAAAAGTATAAAAAGTAAAAATTTATAAAATTTGCCATGAGAACCCTGAGCATATAAGTAAATCATTTTGGCCATAAAATGAAATTTTATACATGAAGAAATAAAGGAATAAAATAAAGAGTCAACTTTTAAATCAAAACAATGCTTTGTCAGAATTTATAACATATTTATAAAACTCAAATGGAGCTGAAAAATTTATCATAAAACCCTCAATGCAAAATATACCTCTGGTAAAAATATTATAAATTAATAATGTGGATTGATACTTTTCTAAATTAAAAAACAGAAACCCTAAAAATCTGGAAATTTCAATGTCAGAATTTTTATAAAATAATGGAGCAACATTTTGACTTGAAAATTTTATAGAGGCATTCTGAGACCAAATACTTTAGAAAAACAAATTTTCAAAAATAAATAATATCATTTAGACCCTTAATTAAATTGAAATCCGAATTGAGAAATCTGGGCAGTGCTCACTGTCAGAATTTTTATTATTTATCCATAATGTATTTTAGTTCGAAATTTCTACCAAAGGTTTGTCACTGCCATAAGACCTTAGTCAAAAAGTTGGATATTTTCTACTCCCATTTCACAGCTCAATCAAATCTGGTTCTGGAAGCATCCGAACTGGGCTCATGTCGTTTTGGCACTCCCCTCACTGACTGGTGGCCCTGACCCCACTCGTCATCTTCTTCCTCCCCCTGTGCTTGCGACCGAGTGAGACACTCACGAGTCCAGCTGCGCTTGACCAATTCCCGTTCAATGCATCGCCTTGTCGTTCGGTCATCTCGCTGCGTCATCCTCAGCTCATCGCAAGCTCGATCATCGCCACGTTCGTCCTGCTCTCCCTCGCGCCATACCGTAGCAGTTGAGCTCGCCATTTCCTTTGTCGCCTCTGGAGAAGCTCACAACCGAGCCAATCCCAACCAAACCGGCTCATTCTCCACTTTCCTCGATTAGTACTCACTTTTGGCTATCACCGGCAAATATTCTACTTCCTCCTCCACTCTTCCTTCTTTCCCCACAAGCCAGAGCATGAAACTCCCTCCTGTTCCGCCATTGCCAGAGGCTTTCCAAGCTCCAAGCCGAAATCCAATCAGCCAAGCCAATGAACCATTTCCAAATTCCTTCCGTTTATAGCATCACTAGACTCCACTGATCGAAAGCCCTCAACAATATTCCCAGTTCTTCATGTGGAATCGTCTTTTTTGCGTCGCTCTTCTTCCCCAGTAGCCCACCAGTGGGCTGACCCTCCTCGCCGATTCTCCGGTCAAGGTAAACCCAAAATAGAATCCACTAGACTCGATGCTCAATCACTTATTCATCCGGCTCTAATGCATTGATTCTTGCTCCACCGACCCGCCATGGCCGCCACCGCCTGCTTGATGCGCCTCGCTTGCTAACTCTTCCGACGAGTTGACACCTCCCGGATCGCCTCACCGAGATCTTTCTCTGGAGTGCTCGCCGTCGCGGAGCATCGCCGAAAGTCGTCGCGCTTGGCGCCCTAGCCGTGCTCTGCTCTCTGCCTCGACCATGGGCCACCCATGTCACCAAGCAAAGAGGTCCCAGTTCAAAGGGTAAAACCGTTTTCAATACTCGTAAGCGATTTCAACTTTTCTCAGCTATTTTCCAACCGAATTGAATTCATTAATGAATATCTTTTACAATTTTAATCAAAACTCAGTGAAATAAATTCGTTAAATCATTTAAAACCCAATAGTATCAGAATATGCAAAAATATTCTTGAAAGAGTTACTGTGTGAAATTCTAAAAAGAAAATTCCAAAATGAGCATTTATGTGTTAAGAAAAAGATTAAATTAGACTTAATCAAAATAAATGAAATTAAATATTTTTGAAATCCTTGTTCTGAAATGAGTTCAAATATATAAAAATATTTATGTTTTAAGTTAGTCTCCATCATCAAATAAATCCATGCTTTAATTACGCTAAAAAGAAATAAGAATTGATAAATTGAAATGCTTAAAGAATATTATTGATTTTAATAATTGTTAAGAATATGATATTCTGATTTTAATGTGTGCTGAAAATGGATAATTAAACACAACTTTTAGGATTTCTAAATAATTAAACATATGCTCAATTTCAATGCTTCATACTAGTCTTTGTATATATATACACATACTTATGTATATGAACAAAATCATAATTTAGAAGTGTTTCATGGAAAGAATATTAGCAAAGATGTACATGAATAAGTAGAGCCAATCTTAACATATTTTTAAGTATAAGAATTCAGTGATTAACAAAAGTAACTAATTAAGTTTATAAAAGACTTTATTCTTTCGTATGCATATAAAATATTGCGGCCAACACCAGATTAATGTGAAACCAGCTTTAAAACACCCTCAGGGTTATCCCCTGCTAATACCTGAAAAATGAATTAAAGATCCCGAATATTGTAGTTGCAATCTTAATTTAAAGTTGGCCGATTTAGCGTTATTCATCGTGGTCATTTAGGCTACTTCAGTAGTAGATAAAATAACTCGTCCAAATAATAAAATCTATGAAACCTATTTAGTAATGCTCTACAAAGTTCATACTATCATATTCTATAAAAAGAATCATATTCCATTAAAGTTTGCCTATTAATCTCATTAGATCAATACCCGTAAGTGTTAACCCTTTTAATTCACCTTTTGTCCGATTCCGAATAGTGTCAACTTTGCAATGCCACTTAAGCCTTTTCAGCAATGAAAATAATGTATCGACCAAAGTCCTAAATTTATGGAATTAGCTTAGAATTGTTATACAAAGTATAAATCATCTCATTATGAAGAAATAACCATACTTCGTCATGTTTTGCATGATAATCTTAATAGCCAAATAACCCTAAGTTGTCACATTGCTTTAGGCTTTAATGCGGAGGAATAAACTTTAGGTAATAATGAAGGAATCCGTAGTTAAGTTATTTTTATCACCAGAACCTTCTCAAATATCTTGAAAATAATCTCAGTAGCCTAAATCAATAGATCTATCTTGCATGAAACTAAGTCTAAGCAAAATCATTTAAAGATAAAGAACTATTTAGTCATAGTCTAACGCGACCATTTAAGCCTTTTCATTAACTCGCAAAGCAGCTCGTCCAAACCTGAATTTTGTAGAGAATAGCCTAAAGCGATCTTCAAGATATAATCTGCAGAATCTAAGAAAATATTCTTATTTTATCTTGCTTCAATCTGAATCTTAATAGAGCAAAATCCATAAGTAATAAGATTGCCAAAAACTCATATTGTGAATAGTGAATCAATGAAAGCTTACAACTAATGATTAATTCTATTTAATCTAAACTATTTTTAAATCTTGAATTAAGTAAAATAAGATTAATAAATTCATAAAAGAGCAATCCTTGTTTCTTGTAAAGAGTTTATTTGTTCTTGCTTTCTATTTCTTTCGCTCTTATTGAAGTTTATTGTTTTGTCATTTCTCGTTGATCGGCGTGTAGAGCTCGGCGTTACTAGTTTTGTAAATAAATCAACCGCAATCCTCGACTTCATCGTAGACGACAATTAAGCAAGGCAAGCATCCTTTGACCATATTGATCCCAGTATTTTATATTCCTTTTGTGCATCAAATAATTTTATGCATGCGTTTACTTTATGTAAATTGCTATTTTGTGGATTGATAGTTATACCTGTTGTCTTGTGATCCTCCTTTGATGATTATGAACATGTGAACCTTGATAACCTTAGATTAAGGTTAGGCGTTATAATGTCATCATGGGTATATCGTTCATATTATTCATGCTTAGCCATGCTTTAGAATCAATGATATACATGATCAAAGCAACATTTGTTTCCTGAAAACCTTGGAAATGGCACTGTTGGTTGCGGGTACTTTGATTAAAAACCCAAAATAAAACTATGTGTTGATGCGGCGATTATTGGCAATAGCCGGATGTCGACGAGAATTGCACGTAGTGTAGGGTGGAGTATCGCCGTGTCACATTAAGGACCGAGCAATGGGGCGCTATTGATCCGAGAATTCCGTGCAACCACGAGGTCCGGTATGGGACGCCATAGCCTATTAACTTATTTGGACATGGCTTTGCTCATTGGTAGGCGGAGCTAGCGGAGGCATTCCGATCTGGATTGCTTGTGAGGGCTTCCATGCGATTCGTATGGAATGTCGCTTTGGTGGCGCGTCGGTGTCACCTTGCCATGGGCGAGAGCGTGGTGTTGGGTGTGATAAATGTGGATCCACGGCTTGGGTGAGTGTCTCTGTTTTCAGGGCGAGGGTTAACGTCCCGGGCTGGTGTAAAGTCATGTCCAGGTAATGAACAGCTGTGTATGATCGCCTGGCAGACACAATGTCCTATTGGAGGCGTGTGTGATCTTGCAAAAAGGTTGATCATTCCTTGTGGGTAAAGTTGTACACCTCTGCAGAGTTTAAATCTAATTAATTAGCCGCGCCCGCGGTCATGGGCACTTGGTGAAGTCATTCCAATGTTAGATTTTGGTATTTTCTGAAAACTGGAGTTTCGGTTTGAAACTGTTTTGGCAACTGTGTTTTATGTCAAAGGGCTGACATTGTTGGATTTCAGGAATTCATGATTCGCCGCTCACGTCATGGAGGACTGTGAGTGTTATTATGCTTTATTTACTTGTTATCAATTAATCTATGCTCTTATAAATTCCGTTTGCAAATAACTTGATTTACAAATGAAATTCGCTTTATGCAAAGTAACTGTAGTAGCCTTTCCTTTGAAATGGCCTGCATATATTATAGGTTTTGCTCAAGTCTTGCTGAGTACGTAAAGTACTCACCCTTGCCTAATTATATTGTAGGAAGTTGAGTTAGCGCGGCTTCGAGTCTCTTTTCGGCGCAGGTTGCGGGATTTACTTTGTCGTGTTCTATCTGAAGTTTATGCCTGGTCAGTTGCCTGCGGGATTGGATGGGCAAACTGTAGGATATTGCTTCTTTTGCTGCTAAATTCTCTGAGTTGTAATAATTCTTTATATTATCGTTTCCGCTTAATCATTATATTGTATGGTTGTGATTTCCAATTGTTGTAAACATGTGAGTGCTAGCTACTGATCCAGGGAATAGCACAGTAATCACATGGAGGTTCCTGTTCATCCGAACGGGGTCTCACAGAGTTGGTATCAGAGCTATACTGACCGTAGGATAAACCTTAGATAGAATGGTCGTTAGTATTGGAACGAGTGAATTCAAAATTTTATTCTCCGAAGCTAGCATATTTGCAAAATGTAGACTTTGCTATTCTTTTCTCAGTCTTAAGGCTCTATTCTTACCCTACATTCATTTTGGTTTGCAAACAAATTCCCCTTATCTCAAAAACAAATTGTCGCTAGTGGTTATCTTCGCTACGGATTTTGAAGATGTACAAGACTTGGCGCTACCATGCTTCATGCCGACCCCAAGAAGACTACAATGTCTCATGACAACCAACTCAAGAAAGATACAATACTTAGCTAACCGCGACAAAGTAGAAGTAAAGTTTGAAGAGTCTACTGACGCGAAGAGACAAAGAAAAATGCGGAGGATTAGAATATATTAGGATTCACCTTAGATAGGAAGCCTTGCATGAAGCATATTATACTGTTTAATTTGGTACGTCTGACCTGCGATTAGGTGATGTTTTTGTCTTCTTGTTGCAAATTTGTTTTTATTTTGCTTGCCCGGTGGTTTATGTGTGGACTTGACCTTTAGGTTAGAGTTTCACAATAAATTATCCTTATGCCTGGACATGGAAAGTTCAACCTGTAGGATAAATAGGAAAATATGAAATTGCTTATCTCTTCTCTTAGCATAACTCCTCACTTGTGCAATCTTTTAGTTGTTAACCTTTCTTAGAAGCAAGCCTCATCAAGATTAATAATATAGTTCCCATTACCACTTCTAGCTCTACTAGAAATCACATTATCTCAGTATGTAAACCAAGGCCGATCCTTACCTTGGTTAGTAAACCAACAAACCAACATAAGCTACATTAGGCTAGTTAAAATGTAATCTTTCGGTGATAATTTTTAACTATACCTTAAAACTCATCTCATTGCTTATCTCGATTATATACCATGAAAATGAGCTAGAACCGAAACGTTCTATGCTTCAATAGAAACTTTTGAATGGATGTTAAGAGTGAAACTAGAAAAATTAGGAACCTTACTTCACTAAAAAGAAATATAAAAAGAGTAGCATTAGTTGTATATGTATTCTTTTCTCATCTATAGAAATTTAATCTTCTTATATGTATACTCATTTCCGTAGAGTTTTCTTTCTCCACTCCTAAGTTACTCTTCCCGAAGTATTTCTCTCTGTCTTTCGCAACATGAAAACTACCAACAAACTTGTTGAAAATAATTTAAGCAACAAGTCAATAACATAGTGATGCCTTCATCAACAACTTCAAGAGGATAGAAGCAGCAGAGCAAGACAACCTCCCGACTTCGTCGAAGCCTCGGAAGCCTAACAACACAAGTGGTACGAAGATTAAAAGAAACTCATCGCTGAAATAGCCTACAATAAAAGAAAGTAGTATACGAGCGGCATAATGTTCGAAATGCATAGTAAGTTGTTTATGCACAACTACGATGGCCATAGAAGGAAAACCTTAGATACCCTTCCTACATATTAAGTTGGATATGTGTAGTATTTCTATGTCATTGAAAATCTTGTTGTGAATCTTTCTATTGCTTTCGGGTTGCTCTCGTGAATATTGAACCACTAGGTTGAAATTTACGATCGTTAACCCCGCTTAATAAGAAAAATTTTAATTGAAAAGATTTTAAAGAACGAAATGTTGCTGTAAAACCTAATAGAATTTCCTCTAAGTAACTTTACTCTAATGAATAATATCGCAGGATACCTGTGACACAATTCATTAATACATCTACTAAAAGTAATGAGTAATAAAGATTTTAGCCTTGTAATTGACCTTCAGCTCTCCCCAAATCGTCTTGGTTAAAATGCATCCTTTCACTCATCTTAAGTATTTTAACATACTATGTACCTCCCTTTAAAGTAACTCGTTCTTGCTAATGATTCTCGGTATAAAATGCTAACACTCCTCATCTACTTCGCGAAACCCCGCAGGACACTCACTGCCAAGAAATGATAATCCTATCCAGTGCCAACCAATCTCGTCAAATCTGTAAGTTAGACCTTAATAAAGATCCTCATTTCGTTCATGCCTCATGCCCTCCGGATTCTTAAATAAACTAATGCACAACTGTGGTTATGGTACAGCCTTTCCTTTCATTCTAAATCCCTATCTATTCCAAATTATCGTCCTGACATCCTTCCTTTAAGAACAATTAATATGGACAGTTAGAAAAACTGGAGTAAGATTGTAAAAGAATTAGCTGCAGGCCTTAAACATGGAAGCGATGCACTTGTTATGACACAAAGCGAACCCGTATAAACCAAGAAATTGAATATAAAGTCGCAGCTATGTTAGCAATCGATTGGAAGGCCAAGTTCTATGTCACTACGTGAAACATCATAACGGCACAAGATTCAACGTTATTCGAGGAACTGAACGTAAGATTTTTGCTAAGTATGCAGTTCACGACATTGATATAGATGTCCATGTTCATGCATACTAAGTTGCACAAGACTTCAAGATCCATCTTCAGCAACCGGATTGAGACATCAACAAACAAACAAAAGTATTTGCAACCAGCTACCATAAGAAGTTCTTCACCGTCTCTCCTATCAATCCATCGTGAAGAAATATGCTTAGAAATTCTAAACTAGAAGAAAAAATCCCTTACTATAAGATCTGAATGAGAAACTTAAATTAAAATAAAAGACTTCTCTAATCAGATAATAATTAGTTAATTCACAATCACATGAATCCGCAAAATATGAAAATTTAAAACTATATAAGAAATTGCTAGTGATTAGAAACCCTGCAACTCTTATATGATAATCGATATTATAATTGGTATTCTTTTGAATTCTTAATAGAAGAGTACCTTGTATTGTCGCTAGATTACTCTCGTGTATGTATGAACCTTTCGGCCGAAATTCACGATAAGTCAATCCCTGGAAATGATAATAATAATATATATTAAACTTTTAAAGAACGAAACGTTGCCTTGTAACTCACCGGAATTTCATCTAAATAATCTTATCTTGACAAATATCGCTGCAGATGCCCGTGACGAGATCCCTTAGCAAAAAGCTTGAAGTAAAATCCTACCGGGCCTTCAACCTCGAAATGAAGATCATATTCCAGCTCTTGCCGGAGAACAAGTCGGTTGGATCAAAAAGTCCGTTCTACATCCTATATAACACCCAAGCATTATTCCTTAAAGTATTGTCAACCCAAAGAACCAAGCCCGTGCTTGTATTCGCCAGGAGAAATAGGTCACACCGATGATGAGCATCCAATCAATCGCTCCGGCCAGAAGGAAATCATTCTCCGAAAGTGTCCTATGGATAACATCACTTGCTTCCTTTGTGAAGGTCGAGATCATTATCCACCGCAGCCCCCTTGATCCATTGGTCACCGCTGCGCTCAAACATCAACGAGAAAAACTTCGAGTCTTAGTTGCCCAAGAGTTGGCAAATAAAAGGAAAGCTATGCAAGAGAAATCGCTTGAAGAACCAAAGGAACAACGCTACAATCGTGACAACCTCCATCCAGAAAGCAGTAAATGGCCATCACTATCAGCATGTTTCGTATGTGAAGAAGAAGGAATTAGTCATGCAATTAATTATAGCAAAAAGTCACGAAGGAAACCAAAGTGCCACGTCTGTCGCAAGAAGGGTCATATTGAAAATCAGTGCCCCCAAAGAAAACAAACACCTCCTAGCATCATAAACGTGCCAGTAGCCACATCAGTTAAGTTTATAGCTCCAAGAATGGAAGAAATAAAATCAAGTAGATTGCCTAAAGGATCAAGTAAAGAAGGGCATTGGAATGAAAATGCTTGCCTCGAGAAGAATTCTACACAACTCTGCGGCAATCTCAACCTCCATCCGTCCATCCTCTCTAGCCAAACCAATGAGCAATTCTCTGGTACTCAAAAACGGAAAGCTAATATTATTTGCTTTTTTGTGGTGAGCGTGGGCATTATGCAAATGGTTGTCCAAGGAAAAAAAAGCTCTACCACTTTTCCAAATTTCGAAGCTTAGACCTACCAGATGCAAGATCAACTTGATAGTGTCGTCGCATCGCCTAAGAGGGACTTGGATACCTCACCAACATCAATCCAAGAAAAGTTCCCCTTCCCCTTGTCAAGAAGGATATTAGCAGTCTCTAAACTATTTTAGAGACCTAGAAGACATTAAGTGCTCATGTTCACCCCTGCCTTGACGTCAGGCTCCAAATGTAAACATATTCCTTATATGGTTGTAATCGACTTTTAATATGGTATTGAGTATGTTCCTTGCGTATTCAATCCATGCAATTAATCTTTTGATCCTGTACATTTATTCCTTCCTAGTTGTCAAATCCAAAGAAAATCAAAACCTTTTGTCTACCAAAGTGATCAAATGAATCAAGTCATCAGAATCACTTACTAGTTCTTCTACCCCAACCAAATGCTTGAATTACCCCTACCTTGTTTCAATTTAAAGTTAATTTGAAATGACATTTATACTCAGCTCATTTCATCAACTATTGTCGAACTATACAAGTCAATCATTATAATCAAATGCCTTCCTTGATATTAAAACATTCGATTTTTCCCAACTGAATCGAGTGACAATGCAACTTTTCCTTCGCCTCAAGAATTCCAAATATATCGCAGACCACTCTCTAAATTGAATTATCCTTATAAACAATACTAATTATTCAACCAAAAGAAATATATAGAAAGTATTAGTATCTCTCATCCGCTTACCCAAAACTCAAATAGAATTCTTTTCTATTTTTCACACGTCCACTTGGAATCGCAAGATGAAGATCCAGTGAAGCAATTGCAAGGAAAGCGGCGTATCAACAAGAACGACAAAGTAACCTTCGATAAAGAATTCCCAAATCTATCTCATCCTCGAGAATTGTAAAGTTGAGGTATTCACCGTTTCCACCTTCGAAGTAACCTGGTGCCACGATATATTAGGCCATATCGTATCGCGGAGAAAATGGGATAAAAGGCATATAAATTAGAGTTGTCATCCTAGCTCCAGTGTTTATCATATCTTCTAGGTATCGCAATTAAGAAAATGTTTTCCATCTTCCTTCTGAGCTCATTCAGCTAAATGAAATCGATCTACAACCCAATTTAACCTATCGGGAGCATCTGATTAAAGATCTTAAGAGAAACTAAACACCACACTCGTAATAAATTCCACAGGATGATCAAGATTCAACGGAGCAATTATTCTGAAGAAGAAGCAACTTGGAAATGAGAAGACCGACTCAAGAAGAAGTTTCCTAACTCTTTTAGAAATACTTTTCCCTTAGACCTGCCAAATCTCGGGGTCGAGATTTCTGTAAGGGGGGTAGATCTGTAACATCCTGAAAATTTAATAAAGTGAAAATGAATGTTTTTAATTCGAAAATAAATGTTTTTGAGTTTCCTTGGCATTGTTGGTTCTTATTTGGATTTTATTGGATTTTTTGTGTTGTATGGGAATTCAAGAAATAGAATTAAAGAATGAAAAAGAGGAAAAAGGAAAAAGTATAAAAAGTAAAAATTTATAAAATTTGCCATGAGAACCCTGAGCATATAAGTAAATCATTTTGGCCATAAAATGAAATTTTATACATGAAGAAATAAAGGAATAAAATAAAGAGTCAACTTTAAATCAAAACAATGCTTTGTCAGAATTTATAACATATTTATAAAACTCAAATGGAGCTGAAAAATTTATCATAAAACCCTCAATGCAAAATATACCTCTGGTAAAAATATTATAAATTAATAATGTGGATTGATACTTTTCTAAATTAAAAACAGAAACCCTAAAAATCTGGAAATTTCAATGTCAGAATTTTTATAAAATAATGGAGCAACATTTTGACTTGAAAATTTTATAGAGGCATTCTGAGACCAAATACTTTAGAAAAACAAATTTTCAAAAATAAATAATATCATTTAGACCCTTAATTAAATTGAAATCCGAATTGAGAAATCTGGGCAGTGCTCACTGTCAGAATTTTTATTATTTATCCATAATGTATTTTAGTTCGAAATTTCTACCAAAGGTTTGTCACTGCCATAAGACCTTAGTCAAAAGTTGGATATTTTCTACTCCCATTTCACAGCTCAATCAAATCTGGTTCTGGAAGCATCCGAACTGGGCTCATGTCGCTTTGGCACTCCCACCGATGGTGGCCCCGACCCCACTCGCCATCTTCTTCCTCCCCAGGTGCTTGCGATCGAGTGAGACACTCACGAGTCCAGCTGCGCTTGACCAATTCCGCTCAATGCATCGCCTTGTCGCTCGGTCATCTCGCAGGCCATCCTCACTCATCGCAAGCTCGATCATCGCCACGTTCGTCCTGCTCTCCCTCGCGCCATACCGTAGCAGTTGAGCTCGCCATTTCCTTTGTCGCCTCTGGAGAAGCTCACAACCGAGCCAATCCCAACCAAACCGGCTCATTCTCCACTTTCCTCGATTAGTACTCGCACCTGGCTATCACCGAAGCAGCGCTCTACTTCCTCCTCCACTCTTCCTTCTTTCCCCACAAGCCAGAGCATGAAACTCCCTCCTGTTCCGCCATTGCCAGAGGCTTTCCAAGCTCCAAGCCGAAATCCAATCAGCCAAGCCAATGAACCATTTCCAAATTCCTTCCGTTTATAGCATCACTAGACTCCACTGATCGAAAGCCCTCAACAATATTCCCAGTTCTTCATGTGGAATCGTGCTGCTGCCGTGCGCTCTTCTTCCCCCCAGCCGGCCACCGTGGACAGCCCTCCTCGCTGATTCTCCGGTCAAGGTAAACCCAAAAATAGAATCCACTAGACTCCCTGATGCTCAATCACTTATTCATCCGGGCTCTAATGCATTGATTCTTGCTCCTCACCGACCCGCCATGGCCGCCACCGCCCAAGCTTGGATGCGCCCCTGCTTGCTAACTCTTCCGACGAGTTGACACCTCCCCCGGATGCGCCTCACCGAGATCTTTCTCCTGGAGTGCTCGCCGTCGCCGGAGCATCGCCGGAAAGTCGTCGCTTGGCCTAAGCCGTGCTCTGCTCTCCTCGACCGGCGGGCCACCCATGTCACCAAGCAAAGAGGTCCCAGTTCAAAGGGTAAAACCCGTTTTCAATACTCGAGAAAGCGTGATTTCAACTTTTCTCACTATTTTCCAACCGAATTGAATTCATTAATGAATATCTTTTACAATTTTAATCAAAACTCAGTGAAATAAATTCGTTAAATCATTTAAAACCCAATAGTATCGAGAATATGCAAAAATATTCTTGAAAGAGTTATTGTGTGAAATTCTAAAAAGAAAATTCCAAAATGAGCATTTATGTGTTAAGAAAAAGATTAAATTAGACTTAATCAAAATAAATGAAATTAAATATTTTTGAAATCCTTGTTCTGAAATGAGTTCAAATATATAAAAATATTTATGTTTTAAGTTAGTCTCCATCATCAAATAAATCCATGCTTTAATTCGCTAAAAAGAAATAAGAATTGATAAATTGAAATGCTTAAAGAATATTATTGATTTTAATAATTGTTAAGAATATGATATTCTGATTTTAATGTGTGCTGAAAATGGATAATTAAACACAACTTTTAGGATTTCTAAATAATTAAACATATGCTCAATTTCAATGCTTCATACTAGTCTTTGTATATATATATACACATACTTATGTATATGAACAAAATCATAATTTAGAAGTGTTTCATGGAAAGAATATTAGCAAAGATGTACATGAATAAGTAGAGCCAATCTTAACATATTTTTAAGTATAAGAATTCAGTGATTAACAAAAGTAACTAATTAAGTTTATAAAAGACTTTATTCTTTCGTATGCATATAAACTATTATGCCAACACCGATTAATGTGAAACCAGCTTTAAAACACCCTCGGGGTTATCCTGCTAATACCTGAAAAATGAATTAAAGATCCCGAATATTGTAGTTGCAATCTTAATTTAAAGTTGGCCGATTTAGCGTTATTCATCGTGGTCATTTAGGCTACTTCAGTAGTAGATAAAATAACTCGTCCAAATAATAAAATCTATGAAACCTATTTAGTAATGCTCTACAAAGTTCATACTATCATATTCTATAAAAAGAATCATATTCCATTAAAGTTTGCCTATTAATCTCATTAGATCAAAACCCGTAAGTGTTAACCCTTTTAATTCACCTTTTGTCCGATTCCGAATAGTGTCAACTTTGCAATGCCACTTAAGCCTTTTCAAAGAATGAAAATAATGTATCAGCCAAAGTCTGAAATTTATGGAATTAGCTTAGAATTGTTATACAAAGTATAAATCATCTCATTATGAAGAAATAACCATACTTCGTCATGTTTTGCATGATAATCTTAATAGCCAAATAACCCTAAGTTGTCACATTGCTTTAGGCCTTAATGCGGAGGAATAAACTTTAGGTAATAATGAAGGAATCCGTAGTTAAGTTATTTTTATCACCAGAACCTTCTCAAATATCTTGAAAATAATCTCAGTAGCCTAAATCAATAGATCTATCTTGCATGAAACTAAGTCTAAGCAAAATCATTTAAAGATAAAGAACTATTTAGTCATAGTCTAACGCGACCATTTAAGCCTTTTCATTAACTCGCAAAGCAGCTCGTCCAAACCTGAATTTTGTAGAGAATAGCCTAAAGCTGATCTTCAAGATATAATCTGCAGTAATCTAAGAAAATATTCTTATTTTATCTTGCTTCGAATCTGAATCTTAATAGAGCAAAATCCATAAGTAATAAGATTGCCAAAAACTCATATTGTGAATAGTGAATCAATGAAAGCTTACAACTAATGATTAATTCTATTTAATCTAAACTATTTTTGCGTCTTGAATTCGTAAAATAAGATTAATAAATTCATAAAAGAGCAATCCTTGTTTCTTGTAAAGAGTTTATTTGTTCTTGCTTTCTATTTCTTTCGCTCTTATTGAAGTTTATTGTTTTGCTGTATTTCTCCGTTGATCGACGTAGAGCTCGACGTTACTAGTTTCGTCGTCGTCAACCGCAATCCTCGACTTCATCGTAAACGACAATTAAGCAAGGCAAGCATCCTTTGACCATATTGATCCCAGTATTTTATATTCCTTTTGTGCATCAAATAATTTTATGCATGCGTTTACTTTATGTAAATTGCTATTTTGTGGATTGATAGTTATACCTGTTGTCTTGTGATCCTCCTTTGATGATTATGAACATGTGAACCTTGATAACCTTAGATTAAGGTTAGGCGTTACTTAATGTCATCATGGGTATATGCGTTCATATTATTCATGCTTAGCCATGCTTTAGAATCAATGATATACATGATCAAAGCAACATTTGTTTCCTGAAAACCTTGGAAATGGCACTGTTGGTTGCGGGTACTTTGATTAAAAACCCAAAATAAAACTATGTGTTGATGCGGGCGATTATTGGCAATAGCCGGATGTGCGACAGGAATTGCACGTAGTGTAGGGTGGAGTATCGCCCGTGTCACATTAAGGACCGAGCAATGGGACGCTATTGATCCGAGAATTCCGTGCAACCACGAGGTCCGGTATGGGACGGCCATAGCCTATTAACTTATTTGGACATGGCTTTGCTCATTGGTAGGCGGGAGCTAGCGGAGGCATTCCGATACGGATTGCTTGTGAGGGGCTTCCATGCAGTTCGTATGGGTAATCGCCTGGCCGGCGCATCGGTGTACGCCTTGCCATGGGCAGAGACGTGGTGTTGGGTGTGATAAATGTGGATCCACGGCTTGGGTGAGTGTCTCTGTTTTCAGGGCGAGGGTTAACGTCCCGGGCTGGTGTAAAGTCATGTCCAGGTAATGAACAGCTATGTATGATCGCCGGCGCATACAATGTCCTATTGGGCGTGTGATCTTGCAAAAGGTTGATCATTCCTTGTGGGTAAGTTGTACACCTCTGCAGAGTTTAAATCTAATTAATTAGCCGCGCCCACGGTCATGGGCACTTGGTGAAGTCATTCCAATGTTAGATTTTGGTATTTTCTGAAAACTGGAGTTTCGGTTTGAAACTGTTTTGGCAATCGTGTTTTATGTCAAAGGCCGACATTGTTGGATTTCGTGAATTCATGATTCGCCGCTCACGTCATGGAGGACTGTGAGTGTTATTATGCTTTATTTACTTGTTATCAATTAATCTATGCTCTTATAAATTCCGCTTGCAAATAACTTGATTTACAAATGAAATTCGCTTATGCAAAGTAACCGTAGTAGCCTTTCCTTTGAAATGGCTTCGCATATATTATAGGTTTTGCTCAAGTCTTGCCGAGTACGTAAAGTACTCACCCTTGCCTAATTATATTGTAGGAAGTTGAGTTAGCGCGGCTTGAGTCTCTTTTCGCATGAGTTATGGATTTACTTAAATCGTGTTCTATCTGAAGTTTATGCTGCGGTCATTACTGCGGGATTGGATGGGCAAACCGTAGGATATTGCTTCTTTTCGCTAAATTCTCGAGTTGTAATAATTCTTTATATTATCGCTTCCGCTTAATCATTATATTGTATGGTTGTGATTTCCAATTGTTGTAAACATGTGAGTGCTAGCTACTGATCCAGGGAATAGCACAGTAATCACATGGAGGTTCCTGTTCTTCCGAACGGGGTCTCACAAAAGCACTTGCAGCTTCACGTTCATGACACACATGCGTAGCTTACTAACTAATGCAAACTCCCAAATAAACTAACTAGTCAAGATTAATGATAACATTGTCTACGCGCGCGCCGCTGCCGATCCGCCGATCTGATCGCTGTCGACCACGTCTTGGCGCCGTCGACGCCGCCGCCGCCATCACCGTCGCGACCGACGCTGACCTCTGGCGATGCTGTTCCAGCTAGCCGTTTTTATCCTGGCCTTTCTCGCGTGTTACCAGAACCAAGCAAACCGAAGAAAATCATAAGGAGAATATGCATATACATGATGAACAGTACCATGCAGAGTATAGCAAGTTAAATTTTGTACGTAAGTTTGCAACCAAATTGCGGATTTTGTCTTTTTCGCTACAAATTCGTTATAAGTCTAAATCACATGCAACAAGCTTTGTAAATTAGTAAAAATTAATACCTTCCCACAGTAATTTTTATGAAATTTTATAAATGAATTTATACTATTAAAATATTCAAGGAAAGTTCAAATTTATGAATTTTGTAGATCTCAAACTATACGTTCAAAAATGCCGAAATAAATTTTATAAATCTTAGAAAATACTAAACTAATTATCTGGAAGTTTTCATGAAGTTACGAATTAGTTTGATTTGTCGTATTTTTCCGAATGTGTTTGTACGTTGTTTTGCGTGTTTATTTGGTTCTTTGTCTGTTACGCATAGACGTTGAGCTATGTGAGGATGCGGATTTTGAGGATCAAGCTCCAGACCAAGACTCACTGCTTTTCGAAGGCAAGTTGTGCTTTGACCATTTTGATCCCAAGTTTTGAAATATATTTTGTTTCAAACTATGCATGCTAATTCAACTAAAAATGGATTTAAGTATTTTGGGTGAATTAGCTAATTAACCTAATTGTTATTGTCACCTTGTTATTAATACTTGTATGCCATGATTCCTTTGATAACCTAAGTTTGGTAATAATAGTTGGTTGATAATATTGTGCCAACATGGGAGGCTAGACCGTGAATAGTTGCTTAGCTTTGCATATATCGTGAGTAATCTTTTAAAATACAAAGGTCAATATTGACTAATGGAATATGAAATGTATTTTAAAATGGTGTGATGTGTTGCCACACGATGATGTTAATATGTGGAAGCCTGTGTGGTTCCATATGGATGTTGAGTTGTTGTTGGCATGTGTTGCACAATAATCAACTTGGGGTGGGAAATGATTTAGACTGAGGCAAGTGGACCGAGGCTTTGTGCCAGGTAGGCCTTCGTGGTATTTGGGGGGTTTTGAGTGTTGTAAGGGCTATGTGCCAAGTTTGAGAGAAGGATGTCTTGCCTTGGTCAGTTAAAGACTTCACCTTGCAAGCCTTTGACCTGAGTCTCTTGTACAACCACATGTCTGGTATGGGACAGACCTAGTTTAGTAGGATTCTGATATCTCGTCTTTGATACATCGGGGTGGCAGTTACACAGGGGTAACTGTAAGGGGGAGCGTGCCTGTGCTTCGGCTTGGTACCCAATCCAACGTTGTTCGTCGGCCATATACTTCGGCTCTGTGTGAGGGATGTGATAGTGGAGGCAACACGGAGAGGTTCCTAGGTGGAGATAGAAGTTTCTGAAAGGCGTTGTTATGATCACTCATTCGCATACTCTTGTATGGCGATTCACGGCTGACGTGGTGAGTTGATTATATCTTGTGGGTAAAGTGTACAACCTCTGCAGAGTGTTAAAACTGTTCGAATAGCCGAGTCCACGGTACTGGACAATGCTCGGGGATTACAGTCAAGGGGTAGAGTTTTGAAAATAAAATGGGGTGGAAGGCTGTGTGCCAGTGTTAATGGTGAAATTTGGTTAAGGACTGGGTGTCCAAAAGTTATGTGGATAACAATTTGAGTAACTTATTATATTTATATAGTTTTGATGCTTTCTATCTAGATAAATAAAAATTTAAAATGTTGATGCAAATGCAAAATAGCCAACTGAGCCATTCCTTTGTAACAAGCCATGCATGTAGTAATAGATCTGCATTCTGTGCATGACTTGTTGAGTACGGTGTGTACTCACCCTTGCGGGCAAAATTTTACCAGAAGAGGAGTCTACACCAGCGTGGGAAGAGGAGTATACTGGAGGGCCAGGGAATTAGGGAGCAAGCCTCTGTCAGAGCGCCTGTGGCGAAGAATGGATCACTACAATGTTTACTTTCCGCTGTTGTTTATTATTACTCTGAATGATGTAAGCCCTGCCTGGCAAAATATTGTAAGGTGACCTTAAGGTCGTACAACTCGATTAAATACATGTTTGAAGTACTTTATTATTATTCCGCTGTGTATGATTATGGTACTTTAACCCTGTTAAGCCTGTGTGCACTAGCGCGATCCTAGACTAGTGCATAATACACAGAGTATCCGGATTTGCAGATTCGGGGCACGACAGCCGCCAGGATGGCGGTCGAGTATATAGATAGGAACTCGTCGGGATTCTTGGTCCCGTCGAAACGCTCTATCAACGCCGGCTTGAACTGAGCCGGCCAGCGCACCCGACGAAGGTCGTCGGAATATGCCGAGCAGCCGTAGGCCGGGACGGGTGCGCGTCGGGAGAGGTCGTCGCCGACGAGGCCTTCGCTGCTGCTGGACTCGGAATCGAGGCCGCCTTGGCGGCCCGACCTGCGGTGAGAACGACCATGACGCCGAGCACGGGAGTCGCCCGGGAGATAACGCAGGCGGTCTTGGACCCTACGACGCCTGGGCGGAACATCAGGGGAGAGACCCCCATACTTACTGCCGGTCGACGCGGAGCTCGTGAAGCGTGGCTCACGCCTGACCCTACTCGGGTTGGTGCCCGCGGGACGGCGACGTGGCGGAGTCAAACTCATCTCTTGAGATTGCTGGCGAGAAGGCGCCTCCCGCCCAGGGGGCGACCGACGAGCGTGCTGGTGTCGGCGTGACGAGTTGTCATCACTCTTCAGGGAGTGGGTCCCTGAGCGGTGACTTCGGTGTTGCGGAGGTATGACCTCGGTCGTTGCCCGGTCGAGCTCTTCGGCCAGGGCTCGGCCAAAGAGTTCTGATCTCGCCCTATCGGGATCAACCATGATCTGGGCAATAGCGCGGAGGCGCCTCCGGCGAGGAAGTCCGATGCCCAGACGAGGCGCCAAAGATTCTCTCGGTCCTCCCGCCGAAGGGCAGTTATGGCTTGGTTGATGGCGACGTGCACCATCCGGCGAGCGTCCTCAGGGGTCTGCGGATCACGACCATCCGCCACCGCGCCCGCGCCATGGCTGTCCGCCACCAAGATGTGCTGCTCGTGCGGTAGCGGCGAGGGCGAAAACAGGGACACGGAGTCGGGGTCCGTGCCCGAACCCACGCTCGAGGAATGTCCGTCGATGAGGTGCACCATGCTCCCACGATCTTGGTGTCTTTCCCCGAGAGAGCGGTTATCGGGCCTCGGTGGCGCCACCGCCGACGATCGGGATCGCCAACCGCAGAAATGAAAAAGGGGTTAGTGATACTAGGGACCCGAGCCGAGCTTTGCTCAACAAAGGAACGGATTCGATGTCTTTGGTGGTCGAACAAGGCGACAACGAAGCGTGACATGGGGGTTTATATTGGTTCGAGCCCTATGAAGGTAATAGCTTCGCTCCAGCTTGCCTTCTTGCGGCGGTGATCTCTGCTATTTTTGTGTACAGGGGTGTGTTACAGCTCAAGCTCAACAATGACGATGTCTAATGCTCGAACACTGGTGCGGCGTGTCCCTCAGATTGCGCCATCCTTAGCCTTATATCCTCCCTGCCTGTAACGGACGGGCGAGATTCCCGGGGTAGTGGTCTTCATGCGTGTTGATGGCTGGCGGTAACCGTCCCGGACACTTCGCGCACGCTTGCCTCAGTTCCACGATCCCACGCCTTGATAACCGCCGAGTAAACGACGCGTTCGGCTTTCAGGACGTCGTCCGAACAAGAGCCAGCCGAGCCCAAGGTCGTGCGGGGCTCGACTCGAGCCGCCACGAGCTCTAGGCGTCTTGACTCAAAATGGTCCAGTCATGGTCGGCGAAGCCGAGCTAGGGAGCCCGCTGACCGTCTTGTTGGCCAAGAAGGTCTCCAACCCTCATCAAGTGATCATGAAGTTGCCTTGCATTTTGAGATGAGGAATTTATTATGTTGCTCTTCCAGAGGATATATTTAAGTTTGGCTAGGTACAAGTATATATAAAAATTATGTAGTTAATATTTTTTTCTTAGTTACCATTAATTTTTTTCGTTAGCACGTGCATATACATCTTGCTCCATTAGTGGGTATTGGTAGTGAATTTTTATGAAGCATATAAACCTAATTTATGTAATTAAGATTGTTGGATGTGAATGATAAATAAATTTTAGTTAATATGGTAGTTGCGTGATCATGAAATTTTGAGATGAGGAATTTATTATGTTGATCTTCCGAAGGATATATATAATTTTTGGTTACGTATGACACTACCTTGAAAAAGGTCATCTGTGATGGTTCATAACTGCCATCAGTGGCGGTTTTTGAACCGCCACTGATTTTGTGCCACTGATAATCGAGGATTATCAGTGGCGGTTCTAGAACCACCACAGATAACATTATCAGTGGCAGTTTTTGGCTAGATCCGCCACTGATATTAGGGTATCAGTGGCGGTTTCGAGCCAAAAACCGCCACTAATAGTCCAAGTATCAGTGGCGGTTTTTTACTCGAACCGCCACTCATACCCGAATATCAGTGACGGTTCTAGCCAAAAACCGCCATTGATACTAGGACTATCAGTGGTGGTTTTTGGCTAGAACCGTCACTGATAAAAATATCAGTGGTGGTTGTATCTAAAACCGCCACTGATAGGCCTAGTAGCAGTGGCAGTTTTTGGCTAGAACCGTCACTGATAGTATATCAGTAGCGGTTTTTGCCAAAAACCGCCACTGATAATCCCGCACACGAAAATAAAGAATTGGCATTTGTGGCTAGCCTCAGGCAGCGCTAGCCATGCCCTCTGAATAGAATCATGCACAAAGAGACAGAACAGCGTAGAAGAAGAGTTTGTGCACAAGATTTCTCAGGCCTAGCTCAATATATCCGTAATGAAAATGGCTAAAGTAACTTAGGCTGCAACAGTACGTTATTATATCGTAGCAAATAATAATGATGTGCATTACCGCATAGATCTCCGTTTGTTTCTTCCTCCGGGAGTAGGATCCTGCAAGGATGGAAAGATGCCTCAAGACATTGCCTATTTCAAGCCAGATAATTGCTTGAGCTTACATATTTACTGGCAATATGAACTTATGAAGTAAAATGATGATAAGTTGAAATGCTGAACGAATTGAGCAAGTTCTTGTACGTAACTTGTGGAAGCGGTGTTAGTAGTGCCAAATGCTCTTTTGATACAAAGCCTCAAGAGCTATTCAGATATAGTATAACTCCCAAATTAAACTCGTGGGGGCTGGTTTGTAGTAAAACTTGAGAGAAGTATAATATATAAGTTTTTCCAACGCTTAGAATAATATTGTGACATAGTGTGCATGAAAGGAGTCAAAGGACAAGATCAAAGAATACCTTCCATTGAAGTTTTGGAATATGGTAAAATAATTTACTTTCAGCATAAATATTCATCTAACACGGATATCGACTTCTCCAGCTTTCTCTAGTTCCATCTCAGCAAAAAATGCCTCCACAATAAATGCTACATTCTGCGAAGAGAAAGAGCAATACACAATTTACGTAATCAATAACTAAGCATCTAATAACAACTAACAAGATGAAATTCTTGGAAATATCCACTTCTCTACAGAGATTCTAGCAATGTGCAAATTAGTCATTAAAAGTCTAGTATTATGCAAACTAGAAAACTTATATCATGAATGTTGGAAATATCCACTTCTCTCTGAGATTCTAGCAATGCACAAATTAGTCATTAAAAGTCTAGTATTATGCAAACTAGAAAACTTATATCATGAATGTTGATGGATCTTACCAGATTAAGCGGCGATATCTTGAAATAAGGTAAAAACTAACAAAATAAATCAGGCTCCAAGAACTTCCAAATAATTGCCTATAGCTCAAAAGCATCGAAAAGAAAGATAAAGAAACAAAGGTTAGCAAATACAAAAAAATGTTCAATACTTTTAGGTGGAAATCTTCTAAAATTTCTTGTAGGCGCATAATCCGCACCACATTAAAGACGACCTTTTTCTTTTTCAATTCATTATTATTGACTAATTTGTCTAAGTGAAAATTGGGTATGATTCATGGAAAAACTAAAAAAGCTCTGGAACCCCTCCGTGCCTAGCAATATGCATCGATGCAGAAATGGTATTAACTATCTTTGTTGAGGATTTACTTGACTATGCAGAGCATAGGGAGTGCATGAGGCATTAGTAACCAATTTCAAGATGAAGTTCCATGGCAAAGTGTTTGATGAACATTTGAGGCATTATTATGTTTGAGTGTCTTACAATTCAATAATTTGAAGATCCACAAAGAGATGTGCAAGCCGATAATGCAACACGAGTCAAGATCTTGTCCATTTTATCAATATGGTACCAGCTTTAGCTTCCTTAAAGAGCCCTTCAAGCATAAAAATCGAGAAAACGAGCATTTAACATACAAAGGCATGTTTTGAATAGCAAATAGCACATTGAGAACAAAGCATAACCTGCAGTGCCCCCATCTATACTCAACGCTACAAGACAACTTTGTAAGCATGAATGAGACCCTTTCTTTCTTCTTGCATGGCGAAAGAATATTTAATTAGCATGTTAACGGAGATATGCATACTTATTGCATTTATCCAAGAGAGCAGTAGACAATCTGTGGCATTGCTTAAGTGAGGTGAAGGTAATTTACCTGCATCTGCCATGAAAAACAGAATACGTGCAAGCATAAGGTACTCATAATAAAATGCAAAAGAATCTGACCACCATGCCTCACTGTGTAATGGCAGAGAAAACAACTGTCCTCCCTCTGCAATTAGTAATCACCCATAGGTACCCAATTTTGGGGAAGATTTTGATTTGATAGTAAGCTAAAAAAGATTGTACTTGCAATAATGTTTGGAATAACTTCATATGAAAAAATAACCATGTAAGGCAAACACATGAAATATTTAGAAGTGTCACTCGCATGTGTGTGTGCTCCTGAAGAAGACAAACGTACATGCTACACTAGCACAACCACTGACAAAAGAAGTGGCATTGACAAAAGAAGGGGTTCCCATTTAAAAGGAACAAAGAGTTATTTACACTTTGTAATGAAACAAAATTGAAGTAACAAAAGCCTAAACTAGTTTTCTAAACTAGAAGCCTATGGGTCTTCGGAGGTTGGAGACACGTGATGTGAGACATGAGTATGGAGGAGTGGATCGTTGTTGTCTTCGTCATAAAACTCATCTTTTTTGTTGATTACTTCCTTCATGATGAAGTAGGCGAGCTGGCCCTGAATGGCTTGGATTTCGAGCAAGCAGTCCTCTAGTAGACAACTTGAGGCGCTGTAAGTCTGAAAAACAAAATTAAGAGAGTATATAGAAATTGAGTGGTGTGAATCAATGTGTCATGTCGGCATGATCGACCTCAACGTCATTGTCTTTTATTGTGCAACCTAAGATTTTATGCATGTCTTGCAATACGAAGTACCCACATAAATTTGTTCCTTGCATCGCTTGTGACATCGCAAAAATCGAATGAACTAAGATGTCGCCGAAGGAGCTATTTACTATGAAATACGATATAAGAATATTCCTTGCGTATGCATCGAAAGTTAGTACGGATTGTAAGGGATTTCTTGTATGGGCGGTGTCTCGTGCTCTTCTGACAATATCTTTTGAACGCGTCATTCATTAAACGTGTCATCACTTCAAAGTCTTCTTTAGCTTTATCCAGTGGATCCATGATCAGCATCTTGCTCTTCTCTGGATGAATTATTACGAGAATCCAGTGGAAGCTGGATGCCATAGTCATTAGTCCTTACATCAGAGTAAATAATGAAATCAACGAGTAATTTAACTAGCTAGTGAGGAACTTACTTAAAATTGTATGGTACAAGTATAAACTCCTTGTCTTGTAGTTTAAGCAAAGCTTTATATACGTACTCCTCAACCTCCTTTGGTACTCTCATGATTTCGGTTTGGCAAACCGTTCTCGGGTCAAGGAATCCCACTAGCCCCTTGGTTCTTCGTAGTTCAATCATCTCGTATCTATATAACGAAATAGTTAGACATGACATTTATCGGTATTACGTGAATGTAGACCAAGATTGATATATTAGACACTTACAGTGTCCAGCATCTCAAAAAACATATGTCGAGGGCGTCATGATAGAACAAGTTGTGCAAGTTATCGAATTCTATTAAGAAGTAGCCATCAACCTCATGGTGAAAATGTTCGTCACGGAAAATTGCAGTGATCACCTTCGAGAGTACGTCTTGGTTGGATCGATCCATGTACCATGCATGTAATCGCTGCATCATGGGTGTTAGACTGTTTAACTTCGAATCGGTGACTAAGGGCTTCCCTACCTCGAATTTCAATCTTGGTTGATTATCTTGGTCATCGACTTTCGCCTTGACCTTACTTTTTTCTTACACAACATCATACTCGGTCCCGGCCGCTGATATGGTTGATCTGACTTGTCTAATGTGCCATTTTTTGAGATCAGGGGTTCTAGGTTTGTCCTTTGATGTACCAGGTGTTATAGATTTCTGCTTTGGAGTACTAACAGTGGCCATCTTTAAGGGGTCCTCAATAGATTTCTTTTGTACCTCATCTTGCTTCTTCACCGCTTTCACTCTCATATCTTTGGTGACGGATGCGGGATTGTATCAGCAGAGAGGTCGGCATTTGCATGGTCCAAGACGATGTCAAGCTTGCACCACTGGATGAATGAGTGGACGGCACTTCCTAGAGTTGTTATCTCGTCATTGACGGGTTTTTCTAGCCTGATCTCAGCAAACTATTCAAGTATCATGTCCACTTGGACCTTTGCATAACTGGGCGCTATTGGGGTATTGTGCAGACACCCCTTCTTGGCACGGATAAACTACCCTCAGAGCGCACTCAGAGAAATATGTTCATCACGGCACGTTGAGTCGACAGGTGTGGGGTCCTCAGATGTCGCCCACAGGATAATGGTTGTTGTCCGCTTCTAGCAATGGCGTGATGTGCAAGCTATTGCATCGAACTGTGAGGGTCGAGAGAACGCTGTGGGCCTGCACTGCTCAAGGCTTGTTGTACCGCTGCTCAACTTTTTTCTTCAATGGTGCCTTGTAATTCTCGAAGCCTTTCCTTCATCCTTTCCATTTCTGCTTTCGGCCAGCTCTTCTTTAGCTCTCTTCCGACTCCTATAAGAGTCTCCGTGCTCGTGAATCCCATCTTCCATGGAACATTGACCCCGACGCCTCGTGTTCGATCGGGAGCTCTTTGTTTCTAGGGCATTTGTTAGCTCGTCTTTCTCCTGTCTAGGTGGAAAAAACCTTCGATGGATCGGCGTAAAACTCTGAACTCTTTGCGCCATTGCTTCGTCTTTTTGTCGCTTTGAATGATAAACTCGAAAGAGACAAGAGATCTCGCCTCGCTAGCACGTAGTGCTTCACTCGATCTGGTAGTCCGATCAAGGGACTTGTGCCAGTCAATTGGAGCACTTCTAATTCCTGCCTCTCCTATTGAGCAATTTTACCCGCGTACCCACTCGTGCCAAGTCTGTGGGGGTGAGTATTCCTTCTTGCGATGCTAATGTGGTCCTCACTGGACTTCCTTGCTGCTTCAGATTGCTTCATTGCCACAAACTCATCCCAGTATGGCTCTAATCTTGGGTAGTCTCCGATGGCTGACTGGTTTTGCTTCACATAATTTATGTTCAGCCTCGCCTTGAAGTTTCTCCATGCCGCATCCATGGTTATCAATGCATCGTGACGCACGAGTTCTTCGGCTCCTTCGGGGAAATCGAAGGTTTCTTTGAGCTCTGTCCACATATCCTCTTTGGTGGCTCGGGGCACTTTATGCCAATCCGAATAGGTGATTGGCACTTTATCCCTTACGATGTACCCGCATGTTGACCTGTATTTTGCTGCTGATTTTCTCGGTGCAACAGGGGCCTCAGTATCTGAGACCTCTGAGATGGTGTACTGGCCTTCAGGCTTCTTAGTTTTCTCTCGTCCTCGGTGTCTTGCAACAGGAGCATCATCTGCAACAACAGTGGAGGCCTCGGCACCTTCGGTGGTTGGGTGGAGGGTAAGGTACCTGCTCGGGCTCTCCTTCATTATAGGCTCGGTTTCGGGCTCCATTACAACTACTCAATAGAATGGGAGATATTTCAGAGAGGGAAAGAAAATCAATCAATTTGACAATCTATAACTGTGCCAAAAGCATATATGAACAGATGTACTAACAATTGCTTATTGGACAAAAAGCTCTACTATTTTAGCTTCACTCAATCATGGACTGCCTTAATAGTTTTGCCGAAGTCATTAAATCTTAAACATGGTGGAGGTGGAGGTGTGAATGCGTGATGAACCTTGCCGGGTAATTCAGGATGAATATGGAAATATTGTGCCTGTCCATGGCTCATTTCGAGTCACAAATGGAGGTTTGAAAATTATGTCCTCAAACTCCCCAATGGAGGAAAACTATTATTGAAGGACACAAATGGATTGTTGGGCCATCTAATCAAGTTTGTTCCAATGGATCTAACAGAATTGCAGGAAGCTAGTAGGACCTCGATTACTAAGGTCAGTACTACAACATCTTTTGCTAGCAATTAAGGAAAACAAATTCTACACTAATGTGTACATAAAGAATAGGCACCTACAACCTCATTCAGTTGAGCTCTATGTTCCTATATATGATGCTTGTCACGGGACGATGGAGGAACGCATCGACACACAAGAAGGCACTTAAGTAGAAATCGATAAACAACCAATATGACATAAACAAGATGAAACTAAACAAGTTTAAGTCATCCATTACATGAATTATGCCTTTTACCTCAAAGAGAGAATTATTTATTGTGCTCTCAGACTTAGGGTATGGATGAAGATAAGAATCTTCACCTCAATCACAAATGGGCTAACAATTTATTCAATGGATTAGGCCTTGAACTCTTACCACCTTAAAATGCACAATAAAGAATTCTACTGTCAAGGAATATACATAGATTCGATTTATAACAAGAGTTTAAAGCTTGCTAACCAAACAGGCAGTATTTTCAGATCAAGAATCGAATGCAAACTCGCCAATCAACTCTCGCTATTAGCCTACAATTGGTGACCGATTCAAGGCCTATTATCACTCATGTATAATTTGGACAGCTTAAACAAGTAATTCTTTCTAGCATTCAGGACTATAGATCAAGGCCTAAACCATAGGGATAAATGTTACGATCATTCCTATACCCAAGTTCATCATAGAGCACACCAATCTCGACCCAAAGGCAACAAGGCGTGAATCTGAAATACTTACGTAAGAGCAAAGACTCAAAGCTCAATGGAAGCATAATTGACATAACTGATTAACATTCTATTGATTATTCCAATTAACAGCATGAAAAATATTACATAACTCAATGGAAGCATCATGATAAAAGTAAATAATGACAGTTCGGTAGTACATCGCTTCAATAGCAAGCAATAATAGTAGATACACAGTTAACTTTGATCACTAATACACATACAACACTTTTAACCATTTTAACCTTTCAGTTTGACCATTTTTAAAAAATCAAAACCGAAAAGGCTACCTTTTCCTTTCATATAGCCTTTTCACATGGCATGGCCGGCCCTTTTTGGGAATGTTGATTAAAAATTGTGCGTAATGAACTTACAATTTCATCAGAAGATGGCGGGCTTTAGAAACAGAGACCAGGCGGTTTATAGAAATTGAACCCTTCGGATCTCCCCAATTATGGTACTCTTTTGTTGCCCCAACGATTACGATTAAATTAGTCTTCAAGGCTACTCTGAAAAAAGGCTTTATCCTTTTGTTTTGGTCTTAAAAATAAAATTTGTTAGCTTCTTTTGGTTTCTTGAATTGAAGAATCCTTTACCAATGTTTATGTGTACTTATGACAAAACCCATTACACATCACACTATGAACATTTACAGTAACAGACTCAACCGTAATTATATATTTGAATGTATGATGCTCTAGATCCACTACTGATTCTGAAAGGTACATATATTTGCATCATGTAATATCTATCTGCACATACTTCTTGATTTTTACTTTTGTTTTCGTGTAAATGTTTCTCATAAGGCACTTACGACTTGTTTATGATTTATGACTAACATTAAATGCTGACGTTTCGCAGCAAAAATATGAAGTCCCCATTCTGGGAAATAACTTTTTCTATTCCTCCTCTTCCAAATTTCTGTTATTTAGAAATCATGCGGGTATCAAGCATGGTCCACGACCATGGATTCAGTGATTTTGACAGGCGTCGGTATAGAAGTTCCAGTCCTATGTCTTCACCAATTGTGCGGCCTAAACTACATGGCAATGGCTTTGGTCCATGGAATGGGCTACAACAAAAATATGAAGTCCCCATTCTGAGAAATAACTTTTTAATTTAACAGAGATTAGGCTTCCCTCCTCCTGGAAGAAGTATGGACTGGCAAGGGGCACCACCAAGTCCTGGCTCTTATATCGTCAAGAAGATCATACGCTTGGAGGTTCCAGTTGATGCTTACCCTAATGTTATATTGAATTTACCAAAGTTTTAAAGCTTGTTAGGTCAATAAACTTCTTTGCTATGTTTAATTTAATTCCCTTTACTGAACTCTTGGAACTACTATCCTCTTTATCCTTCTTGCTTGACTAGAAATCCTTAATTATCAATCTCTGATTTTGAACTAGTATCTCCAAACTCTGATCTTCAAATGTGTGCCTAACTTTCCAGGGGCAAGGCGTGGTGTGGCCGCATTAGAACTACTATCCTCTTCAGATAAGGGCAAGGCGTGGTGTGGCCACATTAGAACTACGAACTAATCAGAGCATCAAACCACACATATTTCTAGGAATGAAGCCCCACAAATCAACAAGACACAGAGGCTCGAGGAAGAGGTACCGGCATTGGAGTGGCGGCGGTGTTGAATCAGAGGCTGTGGAGTGGCGGCAGCACGGCTTGGAGACGGGGACCACGGACGACGTTGCCACGTCTTGGAGTGGCGGCGATGCGGTGGCTTCATGCGGGCGCTGCGGCGGCACTGTGCGGGAGGGCAGGAGGTGAACGAAATTTCGGAAGTGCAGAAGGCGGGCTTAGGTTTAGCATATATAGAGGGAGTATCTATGACGGTTAATAATAATAATCGTCACAGATAATAGTTATCTGTGGCGGTTAATAATAATAACCATCACACATAACTATTATCTGTGACGGTTATTATTATTAACCGCTACAGATAACTATTATCTGTGATGGTTATTATTATTAACCGCCACAGATATAGTCTACCCCGTCATAGATACAGATGATTGGTAGTGTTCAAACAATGCATATAGAGCTCTTAGTTTTTATATACCAAAGAAGTTGTCAAATAAGCTACAGTTATTAAACTAGTACGCAGAGGGCCAGTTATTGATCTAGTATGCAGAGGGCCAGTTATTAAACCACTAAAACCAAGTGCATTTAGAAGTTGTACCAAAAACTTGTTGATAATGGATTTTCTTTGATCCTAGATCAAGTGTATAGGTATCAACTTTTTTCGAGAGAGAATCACAGCTGATCAGTGAAATTTGTTCCACACATGCTTTAGACCACTTAAGCCTTTTCAGCTTTATAAAATATCTCATCTAAGTGCTAATTCTATGTAGATCAAACTAGAAATAATATTTAGGATGTAATCGATTGTAGCATATTATCGAATCCAATTCAACACATTGTGGCATGTAATCGAAAGGACTCATATTTTCTAAACCTTTTCGTAAGAGTTCAAGTATTAAATTCTAAAATTCAATTTTCTACTTTATTTTAATTTACAGGATGTTACAGATGTATTGGAACTCATATTTTCTAAGCATCAATAAATATAATCATGATATTCGAAGTTTTATCAACAAAATCATGCATATTTATTTCCTATTAATTCCACATAAATGTACATTTCTTACATCACATTTCCATTACTTCATATAAATGGCGACATGTTGCCATTACTCCTCGCTAATTATTTTGTTTCACAATTTGGCCTTTGTTGTGATCATCGCGATGATAGGTAACTTCTTAAGTGGTTTCTTCCTCGGGCCTGATGTTGTCGTCTACGAAAGGAGGCAACTCATCAAACCGGTTATACTCTTCCTCATCCACGACATTCTCAACTCCAACGATCCTTCTTTTTCCTTGCAAAACTACATGGCGCTTCTTATCTGCCGGGTCGATTATGTAGAATACTTGTGCTACTTGATTCGCAAGTACTAATGGTTCGCTCTCAGATCCCATATGTTCGATGTCGACAGAGTAAAGCCGCATTTGTCCACCTTTGACACCCTTCGAGTTGTACCCAATGACATCGAAACACCGGATCTTTAAAATGCAGAGTCCAGCTCTCAAATCTCCTCTATGAACCCGTAGTAGTTGTTCTTCAGATCGCTCAGTGTTGTCGTGAGGCATCTATACGGACACCACTATTTTGGTAAGTGCTCTTGCTATCCCGAGCTCTTGTGTAAAATGTATATCTATTGGTGTCATATCCTTCCCATGTCGTGATTGTACCAAGGCTCTTTGTCAACCACCTCAATGTAACACTGCTTCTTCACCGCATATGTGCTCCCCGAACCAATGACCGAACAAACGACAGTGCACTTTTGTTATCCAAAGCTCGATCGCCCCTCGGTTTTCCTTCTTAGCTTACCCTTGTGTATGTCCATATACGGGTACACATCAACCGATCAAGGTAATACTCGTGAAATGGGCTAGTTCGAACAAAATATTATCGTAAGAATTTGTAGATTTCTTTCCTATTACACCTTTCCCACCTAGCCTACCCTCATGGCGAGATACGCACTCCTACCGTTCGACTTCCTCCATGTAATCGGCTACGTAACTCAATAACCTCCTCGCTTGCATAACCTTCTATAATGGAGCCTTCCTACGAGATCGACATGCATATATTTCTTCGTAACAACCATATACCTTTCAAATGGGTACATCCGATGCGTGAATACGGAGTCAAGAAATATTTATCTCATTGACAAGGTGAACAATGAGATGAACCATGATATCAAAAATGATGGGGAAATACATCTCTAGTCGGCATAGAGTCTTTTTCCACATCACCGAAGTTCATAAAGTCCAACGGATCGATGACCTTCGTGAAATCACGTTAAAGAAGGAACACAACCTCGTGATTGCCTCTTGGACCTTGTCGCAAAATAACTCTAATTTCAATAGGGAGCATTTGTGTCATCATCACATAACAATCATGAGACTTCATGCGACTTAACTTCAAATCTTTCATCAATACCCGTTTCTTGATGTTTCCGAATGTTCCGACGGAACTTTCACACTATGCAAGCACTTGCGGGGTTACATTTTCTCTTTCTTGCTCAAAGTGTAGCAAGCTGGGGAAGATAAAGCCGGCCTTTCCAGTGTCTTGAGGATGTAGCTCGGCTCCTCGATTTTCATGTCTTCTAGATCCCGTGCCTTGACCATCCTTTGTTTTGCTAGGAATATTGATTAAAGACCAACCACCTTTGTCACATACATTCTTCTCTACATGCATGACATCGCACGTGGTCTTCTCGATTATGGGACGCGATGTATTACCATACTCCTTTCCAAGTACAACATTAATATCCCTAACCATATCATACACCTCTTCCCCATGAAGATGCCTTGGAGCTAATAGTCCTCCTTTTTTGTTTCAATGTTTCTTTCATATTTGCGGATTGTGATTCTCCTACAACCCGAACAAAGGAGAAAGATTTGTTTCGGTTGTAAGGAGGAATACACAAAGTTGCACATGGTGCTCTCGCCGCTAAAATTGAAGGCAGTAATGGTTGGTCCGACAAGAGTTTCACGGTGTTGTTACATCTCTTAGCGGACATACAGTCTGAGGGAAACGTGTTGCCTAAAACCACGTATCTAGCTAAGAAGGTAATATGTCCCTTGGGATTGGAAGTAGAAAGAATACATGCTTGTCCAAATGATTGTATACTCTATCGCAAAGACTATGCGCATATTCATGTATGTCCGGTGTAAAGCATCGAGATACATGCGTAAGGGCTTATGACAAATGGGTTATCGAGGTGAAGAAAGGAGCCTCGCTAAAGTGGTGTGGTATTTGCCAAGAATACCTCGCTTGAAGCATTTATTTAGAAACAAAAAGCACGCCAAATTGATACGATGGCACTTTTGAAGACCGTAAGAGGGATGGAAAATCGAGACACCCTACCGATTCTCGCCAAAGGAGAACCATCGATAGACTCTTCAGGAGAACATCGAAATGAATCGAGGAATGTAAGGTTTGGCTTGAGTACGGATGGAATGAATCTTTTCGCAACATGAGTAGCATTCATAACACTTGGCCCGTGACTTATGTATATACAACCTTCCACCCGGTTGTGTATGAAGCGAAGTACATTATGATGTCGCCGCTATCCAAGGGCCAAACAACCGGCAACGATATTAATGTATACCTACACTATTGGTGGAAGATCTTGTGATACTGTGGAACGAAGGTGTACAGTATGGGACGAGTACAAACGAGAGTACTTCACTTACGCCAAGCATTGTTGTTCTCGCACCATCAATGATTTTCCTCGCTTGGTAAACTCCGTCCTACAGATTATAAAAGGAGCCAAAGCATGTCCCCAAAGGCATGGATGAAACCGCTAGTGTGTGGCTCAACAACTCGAGGAAAATAGTGTAAATGCGCCACCGGAGGTTCCTTCGCAGAATCATCTCAGACCGCAATATGAAGAAACAATTCGACGGGACAAAGGAGGACTGCTTAGCTCCAATGCATCTTCATGGGGAAGAGGTGTATGACATGGTTAGGATCTTAATGTTGTACTTGGAAAGGGGAGTACTGGTAATACATCGCGTCCCATAATCGAGAAGACCACGGAAGAAGAGATCCATCTTTTGGGACTTGCCCTACCGAAGGACTTAGAAGTTCGACATCGCATCGACGCCATGCATGTAGAGAAGAATGTATGTGACAACATGGTTGGTCTTTTACCGAATATTCCTAGCAAAACAAAGGATGGATCAAGGCAACGGCGATCTAGAAGACATGAAAATCGTGAGCGAGCTACATCTCAAGACACCGAAAGGCCGCTTTATTTTCCCCACCTTGCTACACATTGAGCAAGAAAGAGAAAATAGAACTCGCAAGTGCTTGCATGGTGTGAAAGTTCCATCCTGCTATTCTAAATATCAAGAAACCGTATGGATGAAAGATTTGAAAACTACCTTGAAAAAGGTCATCGGGCGTTCATAATCAGCATCGGGCGTTTTTGAACCGCCACAGATTTAGTGCCACTGATAATCGAGGATTATCAGTGGTGGTTCTATAACTTCCACAGATAACATTATCTGTGGTGGTTTTTGGCTAGAACCGCCACTGATATTTGGGTATCAGTGGCGGTTCGAGCCAAAACCGCCACTAATAGTCTGAAGTATCGCTGGCGTTGTTTGCTCGAACCGCCACTCATACCTTAATATCGCGAGTGGTTCTATCCAAAACCGCCATCGACATTAGTCTAATCAAGGACGGTTTTGGGCTAGAACCGCCTCGATATAAAAAATCGCTGGCGTGTTGTATATAAAACCGCCATCGATTGACTAGTATCGCGGGCGTTTTTGGATAGAACCGCTACTATTAGTATATCAAGGCGTCTTTGCCAAAACCGCCACCGAAAATCCCACACACAAAATATAAAATCGCATTTGTGGCTAGCCTCAGTAAATAGCTAGCCATGCCCTCTCGAGCATAATGAAAATAGTATATAGAAAATAATCACGATAATAGTATACGTAAAATAATCTAACTATGTATTCAGATCGATGAAAATAATCACAGTGCTAAGGTAGAAACGATTATTGACACAACAACAAGAACAACCTAGCCTCTACGATTATTGACACATGTTCTGAATTTGGTTTTCAATAACTCGATGTGAATAAAAAATTAACAAGAAGCAATGTCTTAAAATTAATCATTAAGTTACATACCAATGGGGAACTATTCACATCAAGCTTCCAATGCCGATAACAGATTTGTGCATTCCTCAAAGAGAGAAGAAAGAAAAGGTAAGTGAAGTTTGAATATATGAGCATACCGAGATATATCGATCGAGATTACACATTAGATAACCAAAAAATAACAAAGAAGACTAAAAAACTTGAGATCAATTGAAGAAAATTTCAAAGTTGCATAACAAAGAAAAAGTGCCACTAATAGGAGATTCCAACTTAAGATTAAGATATCCAGCATGGTACTTTTGAAGCTTGTCGCCAAAAAGGCGGTAACTATGAACCAACCGTAAATCTAGAATTTCACAAAGTATTATGCATATGAATGGACTTTGTTTTAGAAGTTGTCGATTTATCGATCGCCAACCGCAAGAAATGTGATGGGGGTCAGATGATTCGGGATCTTTGAGCGCGCTTCGCTTCGCATTTAAGGAAAAGAGTAGACGTGGTGATGGTCGGAGCAAGACGACAACGAGCGAGAGATCGAGATTTATATCGTTAGAGCCCCGTGGAGGTAATAGTTTATCTCCGCCGCTTCCGCAGCTTTTCTTGGCTATTTCTCGAGTACAAGGGTGTGTTATAGCTCAGTTTAACAATGGCAATGTCTAAGCTCCGTGTATGGCGGTTGTCTTCTTTGTGCCAAAAGATCGCGCGATCCTTGGTCTTTATACCTCCTCCGCACGCAACGGACGGAGAGATTCCTGAAGTGGCCTTCATGCACGCTGAGGGTCGGGCAAGAATCACTCCGAACTTGTTGCATGCACTGCCTTACCCCACGCACTCCGCGCTTTGGGCAACCGCTGTCAAATGCTTGATCCGAATCCAAGGGTGGACTACGGCCCAACAAGGGACCGCCGAGCTCGAGGTTAACAAGGCCGTGTTCAGTCCAACAAGGCTTAGGTCGAAGGCCAAGACGCGACCTGTGTCGTGGGCCGGGCCTCCCGAGCATGGGGATCCGCGGACTGCGGCGTCGCCGGTCAAGAGACGCCACTTTCGCCGCCTAGCCCCCGAGGCTTAAGGTCGTGGCGAACATGGGCCGACCTTGAGTCTCTATAGCCGACCGATTCCTAGAATTTCTTGAGGTCGAGGTCGGGCGGAAACGTAACGCCAGCCGTGAGTAAGCGACACTGGCGCTTGATCTCCTAACCCCTGCAGACGAATGTAAACGGTTGGCGACACTCGCCGGTTCAAACCGCAGCCTGTGCCTTAATTGCTCTGTCAAATCGTGGCGGCCCAAGGCTTCTTCAAGCGCCAGGACCAGCCAACGGCGATGCATTTTTTAAACTCAAACCGCAGCTGCTGCTTGAGAAAAACTCCCGACTAGCGCCTTCGCCCTCCAAGCCTCCTTGCCTGCGAAAATCTCTCCCCACCTTCACCAAAATCGACGCGATAGCTATGGCTGCTTAGGAGGAGCACGTTGTCGTCTGTGAGGATGAAGGAACTCGAGGCCCCGACCGCCGATCCATTCGTATGGCGGCCGCCAGCAACGAGACCGAGCCGCACCCCAAGGATGACGAGATCGCTTGCACCGAGCACTATGTCCTTTCGCTCATGGACCCCCGGAGAGCGAAGTTCATCGCGAGGGTCCTCTCCACCGTGACATCGAAGCTCACCAACCCGGTGCCGAACTCGCTTCTCCTTCTCACCATCTTCTCCCATCTATGCGAGGGATTCCTAGGGATCCTTCCGACCCTCGCTTCTTCCCAGATTTCAGCCTCTACCGCTCCGGGAAAGACCCCGTGGGTCGGATGCCTCTACTTCCGGCAACGGGTCGGGCTCAAGTGGTCCTTCCCCAAGTTCCAACCTCGGGACTCCCTTGGCCCGTGGTCCGAGCGGTGGTTCTACCTGAAGAGGGGCGAGGTCGGCACGCTGGTGTACGAGGGAGCCCCATTCCCGGAAGAAGGAGACCCTCGAGGCGACGACCTCAAGGTCGATGAGGAAGCCATCGCCTTCATATACACATCTCGCGCCATGCGCTGCCTCAACGGGCAAAGGATTGCCAACGACTTTCATGGAATCGCTGTCCCTCTCCGGAGGAGGATGCACCTGCTTTACGAGATCCAGGGCGCGACGATCCGGACCATGAGGGCGCGTCCGTAGCCTTCTTGCCCCAAGATCTTGCTCGAGTCCACCTTTCGATCTTCCCTGACGGCCGCTTTTTTACAAATACCGGGAATCTCCCGGTCGCTTCTAGGATGATTGAGATGTTCAGAAGCTAGTTCACTAGTACGCCATCGGCGACTCCGCCCCGAGGAACGTGTTCGCCGAAGGCCGAGGTAAGCCATCCGACCAAGCGCCGAGTCATGCGCCCACGAGCCCCTTCTTGAGCTTCGCTTGCTCGCAGGATCACCAGGAGTTGTTGGAGACGGCCAGAGGATGTTCTCACACGGGCGGGGCAAGGGCAAGAAAGGGAGGAAGAGACCTCCCCCAGCCGGAGCAGGCAACCCGGAGGTGAAGAAACGCCACGTCGAGTGGGGGGACCGCGCCACGGTAAGGATCCCACCAGTCGAGCCCCCGAGCCCGTGCTTATGCACCTCGCTGGTTGATGAATTTTCCTCTTTGCAGCAGCAGAGCGCAGCGGCTACCGCCAGGTCTTCGAGCCCTCCCCCGGCCTTGGAGCCTCGAGCTAGGACCCCCGCCGCGGCGGGCGACGCGGAGCCGGTTCTGACCTCGAGACCCCAGGTCGCGAGGACACGCAAGCGAAGTGCCCCCTCGGCCTCAGGGCAACAAGACCTTCACCGACCCTCGACGAGGTGGAGGCTGGTGTCCCAGGTAAGTTCTTGGCCTCTTGGACTTCTATCGTCCCCGCATCTTTCTGGCTTAGAGTATGTTTTTGATCACAGACCTCGAGCACCCGAGCTCGAAACTTGCCCATTTTGACGATGCCTGCTGTCCAGGGGGAGTCCGAGTCCGGGGAAGAAAATGCCTTCGAGTTGGTCCCGCGCCGCTCCTCGAGTCGGACGCGCACCCCTTCCAAACTCCCGAGCCAGCCCCTGGTCGGCAAATTCCACCAACGGCTCGACGACTTGTCCAAGGAGAACGAGCCTATGACCAGCGAGGACTACGACACCGACGAGGCCCATGACGCAGCTACCGTCGTCGACCTTCCCGAGGCCACCGCGAGGGAGGACACCCAGAGTTTCGTGGCTGCGCCCGAGGCGACACCCCAAGCTCCCCCGACCACGGCCGCTCCGGGCGCCGAGGTCAGCGATTCCGCCACCACCGAAGGTGATCAGTCAGGAGCTCGCAAACCTCGCCCAGATGCGGTACGATCGGGTGCCGAGGTCAGAGCATCCTGTGCCACGGAGGTCGAGAATGCCGCGGCGATCCGCCGCCATCCCTTGGCGCCGAGATGAGCGGGCCCTGTTCAGGTTGGCGGGTTTCTTCAAGGTCGCGAACGTGGTCGCCTGAGGGGCTCTTGACGATGATGTCGCCCACGAGACCTCAAGGTTTCGCCTCGATCCGAGGCTCAATGTCCTGGTCATTAGAGGTCAAACGTGGCCCCGTGATTGCGCAGCATCAAACGACATGGTCGAGATAGCAATAGGTGCCAAACAGAGTGATGAAGGATGTCTTGTTCTCGCCGCCAACCGCCAGATTGATCCGTGGTATCCCGAGTAAGCATCCAAGAAGCTCAAAGATTTTGGCATTTCCGTGGAGTCGACGATCCGGTCGATGCACGAAGCGGAAGTTGTCCTTCGCAAGCCGAGTTCAACCCCGATGGTCGACGACATCCTCCACTTTCCTCCTTTCTTTTGCACGATGACCGGTTGGCCACCACTGAGTAGTCAACCTCACGGATGAAACCGCCTTCAGGAGCTTGTCAAGGTTCTCTTGATGACCGCGACCTTCTCTCGGGAGAAGCGGTAGCGCATTCCGGGCGCATGTGTCGAGAGCCGGATCTCACCGCAGCTTGTAGCGCGATCACCTCGAACACCGCATGTCCGCGGGTTCCTGCCGTAATATACCCTTGTTGGCGCTGGCGAAGGTGACGAGCTCGAGTTCCTATTTGGAACTCAGCTGCCGAGACGTGGATGCATCTTGGCCGGGTCGCTTCGCCGAGCGACACGTCTTCGCCCCATCGGCTGGATTGCCGCTTCCGGCGGGCGTTTCGTCGCCCGCGTCGCGCTGGGTAGTATGCCCGCGAGCCAAGGCCTTGGTCTCACATCCATGTGCCGCCTCGCAGACGCTTCGCACGTGATGATGCCATTAGCTGCATCTTCATACATCGATGGCTATAATGGTTGGCCGCCATAAACTTGACCAGTATGGGCCGCCCGAGGATGGCGTTGTACGGAGGTCACCTCGACCACCTCGGCGACACCACTCAGCGAAGTTGTTCGAGTCGCCGAAGGTAACGGGCAAGACCACCTGCCCCAGGGGGATGGTCGAGCTTTCGGGTACGATCCCGAAGAAGGGTATGGCGATGCTCTTGACCTTCGACCGGGGAATTTGCATCCGATCAAGCGCTTCTGCCTGCAGCAAGTTAAGAGAGCTGCCGCCGTCGACCATGATGTGCCCGACCGCGGTATTGCTGATGGTCGGGGTCATGACCAAGGCGGTCTTCAGGTCCTGGGCCATACCTGGGAGAGCGTCCTCTGGAGAGAAGGTGATGGTGGCTCCAGCCCACTTGCAGGGGTGCTCGACGGGCTTCCCAGCAGCGACCTGGCAGATAGTCCGAGCGGCGGCCTTGACCTCGCGCCTGGACTGGTAAGCCGACGAGCCTCCGAAGATGACGCCGATCCGCTCTCGCCCGCTGAACCCAAGTCGAGGTCGCTATGCTCCGCCGCGTTCACCCCTGCCTCGTTGGTCATCATCCTTCGGAGCACGGCATTTCACTCGCCCATCATAGAAGGCCTCCACTTGCTTTTGCCAAGCCCCGCAGTTCGCAGATCGTGACCGCCGCCCCTATGAAACAGTGTAACTTTGCTTCATATATCCCGGCGCCGGCCCCCACGGCCGAAAGCATCGGTTCACGGGGCCAGTCGTCGCTGCACTCTGCTGGGCGGGTTCTCATACTCGCGAGGTCGAGGTCGCCCTGGCGAGGTTTGAGCCTCCCGAGCCTCGATCTCGACCTCAAGGACTCAAGCACGCCATCCGCCAAACGATCACTCGCTGCAGACCGCCGCGATCACGCTCCGCTTCTTGGTGGTGGTGCGTGGTCGGCGCCTCGAGTTGGACGGCCGCCTCTCGCTTGGTTTAGACCAAGCTTACCTTTGTCAGAAGTCGCTTTCCAAATGACAATGCCGTCTCGTCTCACAGCATCTCCGCCATGCGTAAAAGCTTGTTGACGCCGAGCCTCGAGGTGATCTCTGTGTCTTCGTAAGGCGCAGATCGCGACGCCGAACTTGAAAGCTTTAATGACGGCCGTCGGAGATGCTTTGGAATCGTTCTTAGCGATGAATCGCCGCACGAAATCACGCAGCTGCTCGTTTCTGCCCCGATGACACGGTCCAGTCCTTCTCCTCCCGCACTCATAACCTCCAAAGTTGGAGCGGCGATGCTCGATTTGGCGCCACGACCGGGAACCAGTTTCGTTGAAAAGCTGTTCAGCGCGGCACCATCCAGACACGGAGGTAATTGGCCATGACAAGCTCGTCACCCCCGGCCGCCAAGATAGTAGTCGAGTAGATAGATAAGAATTCATCGGGGTTCTTGGTCCCATCAAAACGCTCGATCAGCGCGGGCTTGAACCGAGCCGACCACCGCACGCGACGCAAGCCGCCGAGTACGCCATGCACCATAGGCCGACAGAGCGCCGGTGTGGTCATCACCGACAAGGTCCCTACCGCACGGATTCGGATTCGAGGCTGCTCGGCGTCCGACCTTCGTGGGAACGACTATGGTGCCGCACGGAATCACCGTAGGTAACGCAGCGTCCCGACCGCGGGCGCTCGGGCGAACGCTCGGGGAGAGGTCCGCAAACCCGCCGCCGGCCGACTCGAGTTTGTGAGGCTTGGCTCGGCCTCGCCTCGCTTGGTACGGTGCCCGCAGACGCCGCGCTGCTGCGCTAAAGCTCGCCCCGAGCCCGCCGCCGGGGCCGCCTCGCGCAGAGGCGTCCGGCGGGTGCGCGGCGATGGCGCGATGTGTTGTCATCGCTCGAGCGGTCCTCGAGTGCCGACTTCTGCCGCGGAGGGACGACCTCGGCCGCAGCCCGATCGAGCTTTTCGCCGTGGCTCGCCAAAGAGCTCCGACCTTGCCCTATCGGGTCAGCCATGACCCGGCGATAAGCGCGAGGCGCCTCCGTGAGAGGGAGCTGGCAGCCTGAGAAGACGGCGGTTTTCTCTCGCCTCCGCCGGAGGGCGGTTATGGCTTGGTTAATGGCGACATGCACCATCCGGCGAGCGTCTTCAGGGGTCTGCGGATCACGGTCATCCGTGATTTCCTCCGCTTGACCGTCCGCCATCAGAACGTGATGCTCGAGTGGCGGTGGCTAAGGCGAAAACAGGGACACGGAGTCGGAGTCCGTGCCCGAATCCACGCTTGAGGAAAGTCCGTCAATGAAGTGCGCCATGCTCTTGGGACCTTGATGTCGTTCCTGCGAAAGAGCGAAGCAATCGGGCCCCACGGTGGGCGCTAGTTGTCGATGATCGGGATCGCCAACCACAAGAAATGTGATGGGTGTCAGTATGATTCGGGACCCGACCGGCGCTTCGCTCAAACGGAGGAAAAGAGTAGACATGGTGATGGTCGGAGCAAGACGACAACGAGCGAGAGACCGAGATTTATACTAGAACATTGAATCCCATCGTGATCGGCAAAGACTTTTGACTCTATTGTATACCATACTTGGACATCCACCAATCACAACAATATCAATATGGCATGGCTAAATAAACTGATGATCTCAAAGATGGTTTAGAAACTCCAAGTATATTCATCGCCAAGGAGCAAAGTATTATACATCATGTACCTATATACTCTAGAGACTTTAGGGCAGTGAGTTTGAAAGGCATGTACAGCAATCTCAAGTTAAGAATTGCTCATATATCCGTAAGTCATTTCTTCCCTAAAGTTGTTGTAGAAACAAAAGCTGACATGCTCAACTAATATTATCATGCAATGGAGACACAGATAAAAATTAAAGGTTCTGATTAAAAACATACGTGATCTGGGGCTTATCCTCAAGCAGGATACGCAAAAATGACCCATGTTTATCATCGTCAATACCTGGTTAACAATAATAGATAAATGCATAGGTAAAAACAGATATTCCATATGCTAAAAATTATAGAAAACTTTATGAAGAAACATGTAGACAAACAAATAGATACTGAATTAACCAATGTCCACAAAGCACAAAGTGACATATCGATATTCAATACTATTATGACAAAGCAAATTTGGAGACGTAAAGAAGATATTCCTTGATAAATTTTAATAGCCAAACTAAACCACAAGTTCATTAGCTCAGAACGCTATCCATCTAAAAAGCACATTTTGCACGATGCATGAATAAAACAAGCTGAAGGTACAATTCTTGTGATAATATTTTGTTCGAACAAGCCTATTTCATAATATTGCAACAGTCAGTTGATATGTACCCGTATATGGACATACACAAGGGTAAACTAAGGAGGGAAAACCGAGGACAGTTAGAATCTAATTTGTACACAGAATCAGAAGCTATCATCCACCTGATTTTACGGATTCTGACTAGATTTTGCAAGTTCCGCCTCCTATGAATCGTCGCAGACACAAAGACTTCCGCCGTCGTCCTTAGACCCCTCTACCATCCTCATTCGCACATCCGTCACCTACGCCGATCAATAATTAGTACAGACAATCAGAATTGCCAAATGATCAAATTCTCTGGTCAGCAGATTTTTCAGATAGACATTCCTCTAAATAGCTAACTACAATTCAAAAGCTACACAATTAAAAACTAACCCAAAAGACCTTTGTCTCTTTCCCACAACACAAATCGAGGTGAGCTTCGGGACAGGAAGCTAGAGTTCTCCATTATCAGTATCTTGTTAGCATATTGTTTTTCTTTACATGCGTGGTGCACATTACGTCCTTTTCCATTTAAAGAAAGCTATGCGAGGACAGAAAATTAATTTTCTGCAGAGAGAGTTAGGAGGATGAATTTTTATTAACTACTCCCAAGAACGAACGGACTTCGTTTTAAATATTACACTCCTACCGTATATAATCCATCTGTTTATATTTAATATAAAATGTATTTTAATTTTATATAAAGATTAAGGTTACAATAAAATTGAAAAAAATGTAAAAGAAAATGCTGTCTAAGCTTGGATGGAATAATGTGGATTTTGTATGGGCTGAGTCAATCCTGAGCCGGAAGGAGCGATCAAGAGTACAGGTTCAATCTAATGGCTATGTTTAATTGATGATATGTGCATAACATATCAATGACCAGTGTCTCCCATGACTGGTTGGTCACACTGCAGTGTATTTTCCTCTTCCATGTGCGTGAACGTTGGGTAGTACGCTGCTATTTTATCTCTTTTCGCAACACGAATCGAGGTGAGCCTCGGGACAGGAAGCTAGAGTTCTCCATAATCAGTGAACTCATTGACCGCTGCTTTGTGCATTGTCATTTCCTCACCCGTGGATATACACATCACGTACATGCCGTGCCAGTATATTGTTTTTCTTTACTTATGCGGTGCACATCACGTCCTTTTCCACTTAAAGAAAGCTATGTCAGGACAGAAAGTTAATTTTCCGCAGAGATGCATGGTTTGGAGGATGAATTTTTATTAACTACTCCCAAGAACGAAAGGACGTCGTTTTAAATATTACACTCCTACCCCCACACACACACACACATATATATATATATATATATATATATATATATATATATATATATATATATGCTAAATATTCTGTACAAACCACCAATTTCATAGAAACTCCTGAAAACCACCTGTAAAAGTTTTGAAAAATTCTCAAAAATTACCATATGTAGGGAGGTGAACCTCTACAATTTGAAGTTGAAACTCAATCGCATTTGAAAGATATGAAAAAGACAAAGTCAGCATAAATAGTAATTTTTACTGTTTTGGCACTATTCTTTTTGCTGTTTGTCTTTTTCATATCTTTCAAATGCGATTGAGTTTCAACTTCAAATTTTGCAGGGCTGTAGAGGTTCACCTCCCCTACATATGGTAATTTTTTGAGAATTTTTCAAAACTTCTACAGGTGGTTTCCACGGAGTTTTCATGGAATTGGTGGTTTGCACAGAATATTTCGCCATATATATATATATATATATATATATAGCAATATATCCAGTGCAATGAAAGTTTTGGTGCAATTATCGTGAAACCCTACTTAAAAAAAATTCAAAAAATTCTGAAAAAAATCATGGATGTACATCTCAGCTTACCCTATCTACATATAAAATTTCATGATCAAATTCGTCCCATACTAGAAGTTACAAAAAAGAGAAATTTATGGTGCACTTGAACTATACAAGTTTGTCAGAAAATTTGTCTTTTTTATTACTCTTAACATAGGACGAATTTGATCATGAAATTTTATATGCGAGAGGGGTCTGATCGTCCGCCCTCTCGTCAGGCCGCCAAGGAGACCGACGCCGGGTGGGTAGGGTCTGCTCGCCCGCCTGTTCGCCAGGCTGCCACAAGGGTCGACGCCCGGCGAGAGGGGCTTGATCGCCCGCCTGCTCGCTAGGCCGCCACAGAGGCCGACGCCTGGCGAGTAGGGCCTGATCGCCCGCCCTCTTGCCAGGCCGCCACGGGGGGTCGACGCCCAGCGAGAGGGGCCTGATCGCCCACCCTCTCGCCAGGTCGCCACGGAGACCGACGCCACGGCAGAGCTTGATCACCGCTAAGCCGCTAAGCCGCCACGGCCGACATCAGAGTGAGCCAATCCATATACCTAATAATAATCGACTGCACGCGGCCCTATTAGTCCGGATCGCCTTCATCATAACCACAAGCATAGAACTTATAGTCACCTTCAGTTTCAGCATATTCCTCTGTGAAAAGTTGGGAAGTTGCAAGGGTGAGTACAAAATGTACTCCGCAAGTCTTGAAAACATAATGCATGATAACTATATGCATGGCTAAACAATTGAAGGCATAATATGGTTTCTTTTGCATAAAGCAGAATTTAACTTTAAATACTAATAATAATTTCACAAAGCATCATTTAACAAAAAGTAAGTTAATAATAATTGAATTTGACGTAACAACTACATAGGTTCCAACCACCTGACTGGCTCCAACTGCCAAACCAAAACCCGTGAGTTCCAACCACTCACAGATTCCCAAACCATCATTTTCATTTAAAACAAAACCATAAGATCTACAATGTGCTAGCGTACCTTGCTTGCCCTTGACCATGGGCACGGCTACTTAAGTAGTTTTAACTCTGCAGAGTGTGTACAACTTTACCCACAAGACATGATCGACTCTTATCGCCATGCAATTAACACACTTCCTTTGGTGTGTCGGCAGAGAGATCATGACAAGGCTTTTACAATACACGACCTCGCTACTAACTTCGTCCACTAAGGTTTCACCACTGTTAGGGTTCTAGCCACCCAGTACAGAAGTCCCCTCTTGTGCCTTATGAGTGTCTACATCCGGCACCCACATTCAACCAAATGGCGAAGCCAATAACGAGACGCACAAATTAATTAGCCAGGTCATACCCATATAGACTTGTGGTTGTACGGTAGTGCTCGGTCCATAGTAACACAAGCTTCGGTCCTTAATTGACTAGGGCGGAACAATCACTTTACAAGATCTCGTGCATCCAGCACCCACCAGACATCCATCCGCTCCGGTCTAAGCCATTTTCACTTTAATTCAATAAAATAACAGCAGCAATACCAATTGTCGCAACTCAACAAATAAGATTAAACAATAATGTTTGAAAGGTTTTCCATAATGGCATTATACCGAAACGTTTAAGCTAGACTAAGCAGTTCTACTGCCCCATGCTACACTATTGGTTATCATTAAATACAGTAGCTAGTATCACCTAGGGTATCAAAGGTTGTCATGATTAAAGACAATGAGGGTATAACAAATCAGGAATTTAGCTAGACCCTAAAACTGCATTTAAAGTACATTACGCAAAATAATAAGCATGCATAATTTAAAACAACATATGCTTTTCATAAAATATAGGATCAACATGTTCAAGGAAGACTTGCTTTCGTTGACACCTGCTGGTTCTACCTCTCACTGCTGATTCGCTCGATTTTTTATCGATCGCCTACACGAAACGAGAACAAATAAATAAAACAAATTCAAAAAAATTCAAAAATTGAAAAGAATGGTACTATAAGGTAGATCATGAATTTAGGTGAATTTAGAAATTTGAATCACTGGAATCGGAGCTCGGACGGAGGAGAACGGGCTGGAAGTTCTCGAGAGAAAATCAGAAAATCGAGAGGTTGACATGTGTCGTAACCGATCAAGTTGAATTTCTGATTTTCGAAAAATCAGAAAAGGAAAAGAAATACCGCGCGACGGTGGGGCCCACGCGTCAGTGGCTCGGCTCACCGTGGATCGGGAGCATCGAGAAGACTTTCGATGATGTGGCGGACCACGCTAACGTGGCGACCACGCGAGGGCTAGGGCCGAGGTGGCGGCCGGTCAAGCGACACGGGCGATGACGCGCGGCCGGCGGGCGGTTGACTGTGCACGGACACGCGGGCGTGATCCGGATGCTCGGCCGATCGGACGGCGGAGAGGTGGGGGCGCTGGCTGGCGACACAAAGACGATCTAACGACGGCGGGAGATCGACACCAGAACCGGCGAGGCAGGCGACGGCGAGGTGGTGGCGCTTAACTCACCGGGACATGAGGAAGACGACATAGAAATCGGTGGAGGAGTGGCGGATCGGGCTCGGCTCTGCGCGGATAGGGAAGAGGGCGATGCGAGGAACTTCGACGTGCAAGCGGTGACGTCGGAGACCCACTGGAGGCAGAGAAAACGGCGGCGGAAGGCTTCGGGATCGGCGGTGAACTTCGACGAGGGCGCGAGGGATGACGGCGGCGGCTCGGACGGCAAAAGCTAGGGCAAAATGGGCGGTGCGGAGAGGTGAACCTCGGGAGGGGTGCGGCGGCGGCTTTTATAGCCTTGGGAGGTGGGCCCGACGCGAAAACCGAGGGTGGCGGCGGTTAGGGTTAGCACGGCTGGCAGCGGCGGCGCGGGTTGACGTGGCGCCATCGGAGCCTTCAACGACGTGACGATCCAACGACTCACAAGCGCACAGCCACGCGGGCGAGAGGTGGCCGTTGGATCAAGATCCAACGCTCCAGGCTCTAGGGTTTTGGCGCCAGTGGCCGGGTCCAGAGAAAACAGCTAACGCAGCTTTCGAACGCCGAGGAAGCAGAATAGGGATGGGCCGGGTGGAAGGATTTGGCCCAAGAGGGAAATGAAGAATAAAATCATTTTCCGAATTTAAGAAATACCATAAATCCGAATAAGAGAAAATAAATTCAAATAAATAGCAAATAAATTCAGAAAAATCTCCAAAATACAGAAAAATTTCTTGAAGCACAAGGAACCCAATAAAAACTAGAAATCTTTATTTTGATGGATAGATTAGTCAAATTAAATCCTTTTGTTTACTTTGCAATTTTTGGAGCCTTATTCGATTTTATATGGTCGCGCTTTATTTAATAGCTTGATCGACTGATTTAATCATTTTTAACGAATTTCAACTATTTGATTGATTTTATGATTTTTAACTGAGACAAATAATTATTATTTTAGTTGATTTACTCAAATTTAAATTTTCTTATTTTTCTCTTTATTTTATTTTTCTAATTATTTATTAACTACGCTTGATTTATGCATCTATTAATATATAATTGGTGTTGTGATTATTTTCCTGTGATTAAAAAGCCAATTTTATGTATTTTACAAATTCTCAAAAAAAATTTCTTACTTTTCTTTCTTTTCCTTTTCTTTGTTTCTCCTTATTTCTTTTTCTCTCTCTCCCTTATCCTATCGGTTCACAGACCGGTGCCTTTTCTTCTAGCTTCTTCTTCTTCCTCCCATTTTTTTCTTCACTTCTTCATTTCTCTTGCTTCCTCTTCTCTACCCGATTTGGGGGTTCTTGGCTAGCCTCCTGGCGCTCGGTGCAAGAATCGCCGCCGCAGCATTGGTCTCTCTTCACCGCCCACCTTCCTAGCCATGTGTGCCTATGCACAGGCCCCCGCTGGGCTCCCATCTATCTCCTTGCTGGCTTGGGCAACCTGAGCTGCGGCTCGGCCGGTCTGGATCAGCCCGGTCCCGCCCGCAAGCATGTGTGACATGGCCCATCGGCCCGACTACCCTTCCGCGTTAGCCGCGGCCTCTGGTGCACGCGGCCACGCCCACTAGTCGCCATGGCCGCCTTGGTCCCGACTTCCGCCTAGCCGTGGCTCCGAGCCATGGCTTGCGCCTGGTCGTGGCTCAATTCGGCCACCTTAATGCCGCCGTCCACCTCTTCTATTGAGGCCGATTCAACACGCATCCCCACTGCTACGGCTTTGAGTGGCTAGGGTTTGGGTACCCAATCCCTACTGAGATTTCCATTATTTATCTTATTTATTGTGCTCTGTGCTGACAAAAATAATAGGTAACATTTTTCTTGGTCTATGATGATTCTTTGGCTAAAGTACAAGTGGTGATGCCTTAGTCTACCATGCGTCGGGGGAGCATGTGTGGGCTAATAGGGACACACGACGCAATCCTTGTGCATGATGAGCTAACTGAGACCACTTCTTTATTTTCTACTTCCCCAACTTCCACTGTCATTTTTAGTCTCAACTTTGATTGCTACTGCCATGCTATGATATTGCTACTGGGATGGTGGAAATGGGTGAATACCTGAGACTGGGGAAATGAAATGCATTGCAGATGTGATGTAGTTGTGCCAGTGAAGTGGAAGCAGAATTGGTTGTGCTTCACTGGTTGGCTTGGCTTGATCTCCTAGTTAAGCTTCTGGCTCCTAGTGGTCTCCTTGCCTCAGGGTTCCTCCTTGCCTTCGAGCTCCAGAGGCTTAAGGCTTCTTTGCCTTCTTGCTCCCTGGTTGATGGCCTCCTGATGTGCTTGCTTGGTCTCTGGTTGTGAATGTTGTGGGGGTGAAAACAGGTTGGATTTTTCTGTCCGATCCGGATTTGGTCGAAATTGGATTCAGGATGGATTTTAGATATTCGGTTGGATCCGGATCCAGATTTGGATATTTGAATCCAAATACCGGATTGAATTCGAGCATGAAGTATCTGGGAAATATGGGTCAGGATCCGAATATCGGATATTCACCAATTCGGATATCCAGTTTTGATCTGGCCTAGCTGGCCTACTCCATCTGGCGACCTGGGTCTTGGCCCATCCAGCCAATCCCATTCCCTAAACCCTTGCCAATGCTCACACCACCACCTCTTCGGGCTGTTCCACTCCGCCTCCGCCCGCCGACACGCCCTCCCCACCCCCGCCTTGCCCTTGCCGACGTCACCTTCACCATCAACCTCTTCTTCACGGCCAGTGGTGAGAATACCCTCTGCTTCGCCATTTCTGCCTCTGACACCGATGTCAGGAACGCCCCCGGCGTATTCCAGTTCGGGTGGACTTGAGTGACCGGAACGCGGTGGCCAGGTTGACCGAGTACTGGAGCGTCTGGTGGATGGTCATGCGGGTGGGGCTCGAGGTCGCGCCTGCGGCTGTCTTGATGATGGATGTGAAGGTGTCGGTGACAAGGGCGGGGTGCTCAACGGTGGCATAAGGGGGGAGGCGTGGGCTACAGAGAGGCCTGCCCGTGTTGGGCTGCGGTGGCGAGAGGTTGGAGGTGAAGGTGGTGGTCGCGGTGATAGGAGAGGAGGTTGGTGGAGAAGGTGAGCTTCGGGGTGATGTTGGAGTGTAGGTACCTGAGCGTCGACGAGGAGGACTCCGTTACCCCCAGAACATGAGTACGTGAAGAAGTGGCGGCCGACGCTGACTTTGACGAAGTACTCCTCCAATCCCACCACGACCGGAGAGCATTGGAGGAGGTGGCGAGAGTCATTTAGGATTAATGAGCAGAGGTGAGCAAGAATGTGAGGACCCTCCCCCTTAACCCCCATTATCCATGCACATTAAGACATAAGCATTGCATTAGCATTAGGATTAAGTACTAACTATGCATTAGGAAGTGATCACTAGAACCTAAGCATCATTAGTCATAAGCATTACCAAGGAATGCATGCATATACTGTCACATACCTGGAAGTCATGCAAGGCTACAGTATTGGGAGAGAGAAGGAGGAATTGAATGGTAACTTGGTAAAAATGTAAAGCTGACTCAGTAACTTAGTAAAGGAAGCATTCAGCCCCCTTGAGCAATGCACAACAACCAAGGCAACCAGGGGCACAGCAAGGTGAGGCAAAAAGCCATGGGAGAAGGAGCTAAGTGCAGCCCCCTTTCCATAGCCAGCAAGATTCAGCCCCTCTTGCCATTCCTCAACCGAGAGCCTCACAGCCATTTCCTTACCACACTAGCACCATCTCAAGAACCAGCCGGCCAAGGAGCAAAGAGCAAGGTGTAGTCGGCAAGGACTAGCAAAGCTAGGAGGAGAAGAAAAGCCGGGGAGCCAGAAGGAGGAGGTTGATCCAAGAACCTACTTCCTCTACTTCTTCTACTACAACCCGGCTTCATTCTTAACCCAAAACCGAATCATAGGACCTCAATAAGTGCATCGCTGCCATTAGAGGAAAAATCAAAAGAAGTAGCAGTAGAGCAAAAGAAAAGTATAGTCTCAGAATGTAGATTCATCATTGGCTGTGGTCTCAAAAGATTTGAGCTTTGGTAGCTCGCAAGGAGCGTCCTAGCAAGCTAGTATCGTCATCCTCACCACCCAACCTAGAGCTCAAACCCATTTTCATTATAGACCCTTACTTGTAATCTTACCTCAAAATCATGAGAACCAGTAGATCCAAATAATAGCAGTCACAAAAATCAAAAGAGAAGCAAAACTCCCAATTTCTGTTTGAACTAGGGGTAGCTCAAGAGCACCCAAGGTGCTTCAGCATGGGGATAACCGAGTAGAGGAGAGGAGGCAGTAGATCAGCCCAGGAGAGTAGAGGAGTAGTAGCAGTCGGCTCAGGAAGGAGAGAAGGAGAGATTCTGTCGTCAGGGAAGAGGAGAGGAGGAGAGTACCAGTCGGCAGGGTAGTGGAGACTGGAAGGAGCAACCAGTGAGGTAAAGTAGTAGTAGTAGTACTAAACAACTGAATAGCAGCCACTTGACCACTCCAGAAATAACACTTGACACTAGTAGTGTTAACCAACCATATGATTAAGTGGCCAAGTAAGGCAAAGATGACAGTATAGTCTCCAGAAGTTTCGGCCAAAAAGGCAATGCAACAGCCAGCCATTTCCAGCCGTGTCAAGTAATCAATAGCAGAGAGCAATATGGTCCAGTAGAAGAAATAGAAGAACAGCAAGGAATGGATTACGTACCTGCACACATGCATCATTAACATGAGTATTTGCATTAGACATAAAAAGAATATATAAATAGAGAGTAGAGCATGCATGTAAATAAACAGATGTCAAAAATTGCAAAAATAATAAAATTACTAGTTGGGAATATTGGAAGTGCTACTCATATGTAATAAAATGCAGTAGATTAATACAGCTTAAATTTCAGGTCCAGAACAGAACCCGCCAATCAACCTGAATTTAATTTCGAGCGAGGCCGAACCTCCAAATTCTGTTCCAGGCAAGCGCATTTCTATTGATCATATTTCTGTAAATGTTTTACTGCTTTCTGATTAAATTTCATCACCGCGTTAAAATGTATATTTTAGAATAAAAAGTATAAATGGAAGGGTGTGAGTTGTAAGAATGGATAATTGGTAGAGGTTGGAAATGGATTGATGAAATGGGCTGATGGGAATGAGTTGGATTAATGAAGGGGATGGTAATATGATGTCGGTGTCAAGTTTGGCTCATCCAACGAACGAAGCCATGAGTGTGAGTTAATATGGATGGGTAGAGGACGCCGATGAGAAGGAGGTCACCGGTGGGGTCCTCTACAATAGGCTAGCATATAAGATAATAACAATCTAATATTGAGTAATGGGTCAGAATTGGTGCCAACCACAAAGGTGTGAAATCGGTCGAAAAAGGTTGTTCTAGGATAGTATTAGTGACTCCACAATGGGTAAGGTTGTATGTCGTGCTGGGAAATGCCGGTATGACCCAGGGGGACGTATTGAGAAATGTGATTTGGGGTGGTATATTTGAAGCCCGGTGGGTACTGCTGGCTGTATGTCAGAGTGCAAACTGTACCAGAGGTGGGCTATCCCAGAGTGGGTGAGGCCCATACTCAGTGCAGGGTGGAGAACTAATACCGGAATAGAATAAACATTCTGGGGCATCTCTTGTGGGTGTCATTGTGGGTAAAGTGGCACAAACTTGCGCAGGGTAAAATCTTGAATTCAAGCCACTTGTGATTGGAGACTACAGAGGCATGCTCACTATTAGTAGAGTCTTTTTTAAATATAAAACTTGCAAACCTTTAAACTAAAGTTTATTTCTCTAAAAAGGATAATTTGGGATGAGAATGGATGCAGAAGGATTGGATAGGAAGATTGGGGTATCTTGTAAAGGCATCTATTGCATTCATTATTATTATTGCTTGCTGAGTACCTAGTACTCACCCTTGCTTAACCCCTCCTTTTCTTAGACGATGAGATCCTTGGACAATCCTCAGAGACATGGTTGGAGGACAACTCCCAGGAGCAAGACCTTCCAGAGGATGGCTACTACTACTATTACTATCAGGAGTAGTAGCAGTATTAGTCATCCATTTTCCCGGGCTAGCCAGTTGATGGGAGATAGGAAGTTAAGGGCATCATTTGTTGTAATATTATGATGTAAAGTTAAGACTTGGACAATAGCTCTGCGTGGCTAATGGAATGTAATAAAGGATTCTGTTATCTGTCTCTAATTATTGTTCTGCTGCAATACTCTGTACACAGTGTAGTAACTAATAAAGCATCGGAATGTCCGATGTTTTGCTAGTTACTGTTACCAGGGGTTAATTATGCGGGTCGCCACAAAGAAGTAGCTAAGTAGGTTTAGGAGGGTGCATGTAGTGGTTGTAAGCTAAAGTAGTTTGTGTCGGAATCCGAATTGGAATCTGAAGAGGAAAAGTTTCAGAGTTCAGTTTTGTTTCGGTAGAAAGCAGAGGGTTGTGTTTTTCGAAAGAGTCACAGTGTACACGTCCGAGTAGAACTCCAGTTTTGAATCAAGTTAGTTTTGAGTCTGTATTCCAGTCGGTAGTTTGGGATCTGTTTTATCTATATATTGGCAATACAAAAACAGAAATGCTACGGTAGATTGTAGCACCAAAATCTCTTATTCAGAGTATCTCTGAATATCAAGCTGTTAGTTGTTTCGACTATGTTGTTTTGTTCCGTTCGGCTGCACAGGTGTTTGTTCCGGTTAGCAGCGACAAAAGAAGAACAACGACTTCAGATGTTCGGCAACAACCGCGACAACAGGAAACAACTTCAGAGCATCGACAACAACTGAAGATCAGCAGCGACAACAGAGGTTCGGGTAACTTCGATCTTGTGGCTTTGCTACAATAGTGGTGATCAACAGTTAGAGGGACATACTTATCGGCAACGTTGTTGTTTATGATTATCCATGTAAAGATTAGCAATTAAATGAAAAGATGTGTAGATTCAACGAAAGCCTTTGTTTTCCAGAGGGGTGAAATTGAAAACATTCCAATTTCCACGATCGAATCACCTGTCTAAATTCTCATGGACCATTGCAGGTTTGCAACCAACAAGCCCATAGTCATCATATCCAATGCTTCCTTAGTCTAGCATGCTCGTGAATGCAGCACAGCTACCGCAAGCTAACCCAGGCAGGTGCTCAATCTAAATACGACACTAAGGCTGAATCTACTTATCTACGTCAAGTGTCGTGGCGAAAAGATTCTTAATATGGCATGTTTCTTATGCTTTACTGAATTTGTTGATCCTCAACTCGTGTGTTAGAGCTCTTTGTAGTTATGCACAGCACAAATGCATGATTATCTTCTTAACCTAGTGAAGATAGATGGTTTTACTTGGTGATATCTAATAAGCATAGATATACCTTTTGATAGTTAACTTGTTGATAGATCTTTTCCTGTTAGTATATATCATCAATCCATATTTGTCTATACTGGGTTATATAGCATCACAAGGAATAAGAACTCAACCATTGCTCTCTCAACCAAATATATCCTGGAGACGGTCGTTGATTGGAGCTAAGTTGGTTGCGTGGAATAATTTGCTTTCACATATCGTCAATGTTCAGTTAACACAAGATGATGATGAATTTCACTGGAAATTATGTCAATCTGGACAATTTTCGGTGCAGTCTCATTATCTAGCTTTAATTAAATGTGATGTGCCTAATTTAAACAAGCGATTGTGGAAGTTAAAAGTACCTTTAAAAATTAAAGTGTTTCTGTGGTATCTTCGACGAGGGGTAATTCTGACTAAGGACAATTTGGCTAAACGTCATTGGCAGGGTAGTCAAATTTGTTGCTTTTGTCATGAAATTGAGACAATCAGACATCTGTTCTTTAATTGTCGATTTGCTCGTATGGTCTGGGATTTTGTGTTCCTAGCGTTCGGTATTGGTCGACCTATTAGCGTTTCGAATATGTTTGGAAGCTGGCTTGTTGTTTTTCAGAAGGACCTTAAAAATGTTGCTTTACTAGGAGCCGCATCTATTTGTTGGTCTCTTTGGTTAAGCAGAAATGCGATAGTCTTTGAAAGAAAATCCAATTCATCCCCTTTGCAGGTTATCTATGCTGCTTCCCATTGGCTGCGTACATGGGCTGTGCTGCAGAAGCCGGATTTGCGGACTATTATGCTGGAGGCTATGCAACGATTGGTGCAGGTGGCCAGGGATTTCTTCTCCCAGGTGCATGGGTGGCGGTTTAGTCTTCGGATTGCTAGTCACTAGAGTGTGTGTGGGTGTGTTTTTTTCCTTTATTTTTGGGCTGTGTGCTTCTTGTTAAGCAGAGGCCGGAAGAAGTTTCAAGGCCTTGTATCTTCTCGATGTAACGTTCTTGAAATTAATAAAATCTTCCTTTTCCAAAAAAACATGCATTATCCATATAACTTTATCCGTATGTATGCGTGTGTGTATTATCCGTATTCATATGCTTTGATTCAACATATATTACTTTATGCATGTGTCCATTATCCATATATCTCTATCTGTTTCCAATCCGAATCCGTCGTATATCTGATCTGTGTCCGTATCCTGAATTATTCGGATTCGTATCCGGATCCGACTAGTCTATATCTGATTCTGAATCTAGGAAAAAAATATGAGTTAGAATACGAAAAAAGCAATATCCACCTGTGTCCGATCCATTTTCACCCTAGGATGTTGGATGGTGGTTATGTGCGTGCTTTGGTTGGCTTGCTCTGGTGATTGTCTAAGGCTTGCCTTAAATGGTTTGGCTTTTAAGCCCTGGTGGCAAAAGGCCCTGGAGAGAGCTGGTTCGATGGATTTGGGGCATGGCTGCCTGGTTGCCTTAAAGACGAAGTCTCTGGACTGAGGGCGTGTCCCTGGGGCACAGTAGTGCATGGTTATCCTATTTACTGTACTCATTTTTACTGAGGGTAAAATATTTTATACCGCACGATATTTTCTAAAATACGCATGTGCTTAAAACAGGTCTGTATGAATTGCCGAATAAGACAAATAAGAAAATACGCATGGTTATCCTATTTACTGTGCTCATTTTTACTGAGGGTAAAACATTTTGTGCCGCGCGATATTTTCTAAAATACACACGTGCTTAAAACAGGTTTGTATGAATTGCCGAATAAGACTAGTAAATCAGAAGAGGTGGTGATTTGGCCCTCGGACAATATCTGGTATCTCAGTGAGCGATATCAAATATTTCGGGCTGATGGCAACTCTCAAATTAAATTTACTTAAATCTTCTTGTATTATTAAATTTTATTGTCTTGCTGATGACTGTAATATTTTTGATAATTGCAGGTTATACAAAGATTTGGATCATAGAAGACTTCAGAGATAAATATTTCTTTTCAGCTTTTGTAAATATTCAATCTTGTAAACAGGATGTAAAGGTAAATTTAAATTTTAACACTCTATAGTTTATTTGATTGTACCAAGATGTTGGAATTTTTTTTATTAAATTCTGACACTTTCACTGTTGTTAGTCAAGAATCATTAAATCACCTTTCATATTTTGTTTAATTTGGAAGAAGTTTTATATTGCAGCTTCTTCTTTTATTAAGGTTGGTTTTCCAGAAATTGGGAAATAGATAGTGATTTAAATCAAAATCTTGATTCTAATTTAAAAGTTTTTATTTAATTTTATTTTAAAATTTCAATTTTTTATTTTTCCCCTTTTTAGAATTTTTGGGTTGTTACAAAAATTAATCATAGTGAAACAATATTAAAGGATAAACTAAACTATGCGTGCATTTTCTAGATAGAGATTGATCTTTTATGTATTTTATTTACTATTTTAGCAATCATCCATACAAATCATAGCATGATGTTTCATAAAGACACAGGGACTCACCGAATTAAACAGACCACGGGCTCGAGTGGAGGAGGAGGTCATTGAGGGGGAGGAGTGGAGGATGTTGGGGAGGAGGTCACCGAGAGGGAGCTAGGTCGCAGAGGAGGAGGAGATCGCTGAGAGGGAGGACGCCAGGGGGCTAGGGTTTAGGGGAGACGAAACGCACTAGGTGCTAAGGTGTAGGCGAGGTACCTCGGTATGTTTATATAGTGGTCGCAATTAGTTTATCATAGACAGAACCCACAATTTTTAACACAAACGATTTTTGACAACTGTCTGTAATGAAGCATCTAATATAAGCCTTTCTATAGTAATGTGATTTTGCACTCCGCAGACGACCATCATCAACAAGATTTGAGCGCTGAGTCAAGAAATTTCTTTCACGTCATCTTTCAAAAGTTTCTCTAGATTGCTTCAACTGTCAAAAAATTTGACAGCTTTAAGGCCATGACGGTGGAGGAGCTTATTGGGCGATTGAATGTGCATGAGGAACGCCTAGGAGGATATGGTGATACCAGAGAGGAACATTTATTGCTCACCCATACTGAGTGCAAGGCCAAATAGGCGAAGTCCAGTAGACGCTACAAAAAGTTCGACAAGACAAAGTTGAGATGCTACAATTGTTAGGATTATGGGCACTTCGCTTTTGAATATCATAATATGAGGAACAAGAGAGCGGTGGTGCATTTAATTGAGGCAGATGTTGAAGAGCAACCGGTGCTACTTTGATGCTGAGTCTAGCTCATCATGAGTCGAGTTCAAGATGTTGAGAAGATGTATTCGCCGTCTTGAATAAAGTAAGCCCAGTTCAGGATGTTAAGGTGATGTGTTTGCCGTCCTAAGTTGAGTTTGTAGGAGATGTGCCCAGGACGTTGAGTAGATGTGTTCGCTATCCTGAGTCATGTTCGTCGAAGATGAGATCAAAACGTTGAGGAGACGTATTCGCTGTGTTGAGTTAAGTTGAGTACATAACATTGAGAAGATGTATTTACCATCACGTGCCGAGTAAATGTTCAGTAAGTCGTAGTTGAGACCAGCTGCCTTAACAAGTTTGAGTTTAGAGCTAGTTGATACTACATAATTAAGAGGGTGAATGTTAGATTTGAATTTGGAAGAGGAATCCGATCCGAATCAAATAAGGGAAAGAATTCTTTTCCAATTCGATTTGATGAATCATATTCTAATTCTTAGAGCTGTAGATTTGGGTATAAATTTCTAAATAGCCCAGAGTTTTTTTTTAAGCAAGAAGCAAGCAAGAGAACAAGAAAATAAGAAAATGTGTTAGTTGTGCCCCACCACTACAATATTTGTTTTTGTGAGTTTTTATGTTTGATTTTTTTTTTTTGCTGTTGTACGTATATATGTGCGTGCGCTAATCTAAGACTAAAACCAACAGCACTGTCAGACCTCATCCGACTCGATGTGGAATTGCAGAATGCGCAGGACTTGAAGGTTAAGCCCTGAGCTTTGGCCCGGGCGTCCACGAGGAGTACCAAGTGCTACATGCCACGACCTGAAGCATAGCTCGAGGAAGAGCTGTCTTGCGAGGGGAGAGATGTCATGCCCATGGGCCACGCAAGGCGCGCAACCAGCAAAATGTTATCCTCATGATCCTCTTATATCTAGCTTCCCTTTTTGTCAGGATTATTTTCCTTTTGTTAGGATTATTAGTTAGAATATTATCCTTTAGTTAGTCAGGAGATTCGTTAGTTGATTAGCTGCTATTTGTTAGGCTCGGCAGGACCATACAGCCTGGCCGAATATTTCATGGAAGGCAAGCAAAGTGTTAAGAAACTATCTCCCTCACATCTCTGCTTTCTCGCTGGCTTAAGGCTCCTTCGTCTGTCTTCTTGCTGCCCCCAACCAATCTATTTCTATTTCTCCAATTTCTACTCTAACTACCCTTTCCCAAAGTCAGATTAAATCGCAGTTTGTAGCCTGTCGATGTGAGGCCCAGCTACAGTGGATCCTACGCATCGTGATTTACTATAACATACATATTTTTTACTATTTCAAATATGTGGTATCTGTGATTATATATAAAAAACTATATTTAAGTTTGATCCAATGATTTGGAAAAACAAGGAAAAACAGCTCGTACAAAGAAATGATTAGGAAAAAGGCATTGATCCGATGATTTGGATTCAGAGTTTGATCCAATGATGCCTCAAAAAAAAAAGATTTAACATGATTTCAGATCCAAGGACTAATTTCTTCCGGAAAGAAATACTAAAGTAGCCAAGGCCAGTATATGGCATGATTAAAAAGTTCAATAACTCTCTTTCGCTCTCATGCTAGTTAGTCTACGCTAGTATAAAATATACAAGCCAGCATGGGGATATATTCACAAAATTGGATGGGCACTACTACCCATTCCATCCCCATTGACAAAGGTCCTAAACTCCAAAGCGCCTTGTCATCTTTCCTAAATACTACCAAGTCTGGGACGCAAAATATGAACTATACACATCATGCGGTTCATGGCAAAACTCAAGTAAATAGCATCTTCAGATGCTCGATGCGCGCGTGGCGGACTTCCTCATCCGTCAGTGCCCCAGAAATCATCCTCTGCTTGCGCGCTTGCACCTGTTGCATCCGCTCCTCGACGGTATCCTGAAATGCAGACAGCAAGCAATTGAGTTTGCTGGTTACCTGGGAATGTGAACAAGTGATGCATCTCAAAGAGGATTGCTAACGTCCTTCACTTACCTTGACGATGAATCGCCTGACCTGGACCGCCCTTGTCTGCCCGATACGGTGAATTCTCATGATAGCCTGCTCTTCCACTGCAGGATTCCACCATGGATCCTATATGAACACAGAAAATGTTAGTGCGACCAACTAGTATAGTTAATCTATGTCATGAGTAATGCATATTCACTGATTGTTTTTTCTTTTTGCTGAGGTAATTCACTGGATTGACATGGTATAGTAGAATTACCATCAGAAAGACATTGGAGGCAGCAGTTAGATTCAGGCCTACACCTCCAGCTTTGAGTGACATTAGTAGGACCTAATTTTCAGACCAAAGGATCAGCAAATATGATGCTTCAAGAATTAAACATGCAGAAATGAAATTAAGAGAATGACTAGAAATGAGTCCTTCATACCAGCTTGTCCTGGCTTTCACTGAACTCCTTCAGAACTTTTTCTCTATGCTTCTGGCTAAGCTTCCCATCAAACCTCAAGAACTTGATTCCTTTCCGAGTAAAGGGAGTCTCCAGAAGATCAAAGAAAGAAGTGAACTGGCTGAACACAATGCTCTTCTCCCTCTTCTTCTGAAGGCCCTCCAGGATCATGATAAGTTTGCCCACCTTGCACGAATCCTTCCAGTTATTTTCAGCATCAACCTCGAAGCGGCACTGAGTAGGCAATGTGATCAGCTCAGCTTTCCTTATGGATCTTCGGCAGAGCGGACATGGCCCCGCAGCTGGCGTCCTCCAGCTAGAAAGAAGGCACTCACGGCACATCCGGTGTGCGCATGGCGTGAGCACAGGATCATCAGATGCTGACTCAAGGCAGATGGGGCATTCGGTTGTTGCACCCTGGCGAATTTCTTCAACAACCTCCTCTACATACGCTCGCGAGGGTAGCGCACTGCGTCTTCCAGAATCACTTTGTACCCCTTCAAGGAACCGTTGTGCTAGCTTGTCAAGGTCAGTATACTTTTGAGTATCAGCTCGGCTGCACATCAAGAATTCAGAGGGTGAGATGCAGTCCAAGACAGCATTTCTTGCAATTGCAGTGCCTGGCTAACCTGATAACCAGAAAAGGATGATTGCAGCACTGCCTTAGCCGAAGAAGAAGCTCAAGTATATTAGCATAGTTGCTAAGAACACTGCCTTGCGCCACAAACTTGTCAAATTGAACCTGTTGGAAGGACCATTTTGTGTCAGACATGCACAACGTATCAAACAATGAACTTTTAAAACCATGCCAATAATGGTCCAAAGCATAGTTCAGTTAAATCTCACAAAGATTAACAAGAATTCTAATGTTAGTGTCCCATGTCAGTTAAAGTTCAATCATGACTTCCATATTCTCGTATCAACCAAAACAAGAAAAAAAAACTCAACATGAATGTACCTTTGATCTCCTGAAAAGCGCTTCATAAAAATCACGTTCCTCTTCAGATTGTTCGCATTCCACAACCGCGATATGAGCTGGGGGGAGGACCAGTATGGGACTGAAACAAGTATTGGAGTGTTGTGAGCAACAGTACTTCTAAGGGGAAGCATGATATATGCTCACTGATGCAATTAAGAACTTCGAAGAAAAACAAAGTAAGAAAATGCATACTTTCCCATCTTGTCTTTTGTCTCTTTGGTTCTCCTCAGCATGAGCGGCCTAAGAATAGCTTTGACAAGTTTCAATCCCCTCTCGTCACCATTCTCATAAGGTTTCTGAATCAGCCTTTGCCACCTAGAGAAATCAAAACAGTTTATTGGTCGGGTTTTCAAAACTCCAACAACAAATATATGGATTAAGTAGTCTGATGATATCCATACCAAGTTGCATTGCACCATGGTTCTACATGTAGGAAGCAAAGAAGACTGTAAAGGTCCTCCAAATTATTCTGCAGCAATGTGATCTCAATAAGCTAGCTTTACCGGAAACTACACAAATTGGATAGTACTTTCCAAAATCATTAACAATTTGCATTTTGACAGACTGGCAGCTCAAATGGAAGTATTGAATCCCTCTAGAAAAAATGATGTTAAAAAACAGATACAAATGCAATGGCTGTAAACGCACCTGCAATGGTGTACCTGTAAGGCACCATCTGCAGTGTGAGGTTAATGCAAAAGCTGCTTGGGCCACTTTGGTTTTGGGAGATTTGATTGTATGCGCTTCATCAAGCACAATTCTATGCCAGTCTATCCTGTGAAAGACACTGCTGGAATCCTGTGAAGGGTACCATTTTCATTAGCCAAATTATAAGGCCATGTTTCCTCCAATGAAAACTATTACCATGATACTGGAGATGAAGGCCAAATGCCAAACTCTTACAGTTTTGTGAGCTGATTGAAGGACACCATAGGTTGTTAAGACAACACTATGCTCAGCCATCAGTCTGAGATCGTCAGTTTTATCACCACCATAGTACACAAGCACAGAAAGAGCGTCTGGTGTTGAATGTGCCTCCAACTCATCCTGTGAGATAGGACAATGGCCACATTATTACTTATCGTGTGCAATGAAAAGTTTCATGCAGAAACTGGGTTGCTTCAGCATGCAGTGCAGGAAAAAAAATGGCAAACTGCAACCTAGCAATGCCCTTTCAGCTATTCTGAGGTTGATTGCAGGCAATAAAATAATGTTCATTAAGGACAGCTCATTGAATAATGTACAACATAATTGTAACATCAGAGATGATTGCATACCTTCCATTGACCCAATAATGTCATTGGGCACACAATAAGGGTACCTCCTCTTACAGAGGATCTCGAGGTGTGTGCTCTGGTCTCATGATCCCTCGCACCCCTCAGATCTCTTTCTATGTAGTTAGACCACTCCCCCCTTGGATTTGAAAGTATTAGAGCAATAGTCATCACAGTTTTCCCAAGACCCATTGCATCTGCCAGTATCTACAAAGACAAAGATAATACATAAATACTTCTCGCAATAACACCATGTAACTATGATCCAATTAGGCAAATGCAAACGTTCATATTCGCATGAGAATTTAACAAAATTGAAAGAACCATTTCATGAAGATTTTTGTTATCAACTAGCATCAGAGATTCAGAGTGGTAAGCATAGTGTTCATCAAACATGCACTAACATTTACCACAAACCTCTCCTTGGTAGACATACGCTGTAATATTAGACAAGCAAGGCTATAATTTACATGTCAATCCACGTTCCAGGATCCTCTCAACAAAAGCCAATCTGATTTCAAATATAGCCTAAACCTGGCACATACATGAGCAACAGTCAAAACAGACTTACGCCTCCTCGTGTTGTCTGACTTAAACATGGAAACCGGGTTGTTGCTTCTCCAGAGAAAACATTAACGTACACTGCAGGAGCTCTCCTGGAAAAAATATTAAAAATTCTGAGTTATGAATATCAACTAATCAACATTTCTTTTGAATTATACCAATGACACTGAAAAGCACATACTTGTCAACGATATTATAGGCACTCCAACAGGGATGAAGAGTTTTTGTTGCTTGGTCAACACCAATTCCCTTCTCCAATTCAGACATCCAGAAGAGAGCTTCTTTCTGGTATGGTTTTAGAACCGAGACGAGAGTACTTGGGGGCTCTGCTTCCTGTTTTACGGGGCATTATTTTAAAAATAATAATTTAATGTCTATGCAAAAATTAGGAGGTGTGAGTTAAGAGTCAAACTACAGTGCAGTTGTGTTGTTACCTTCAAGTCATATGTTTCAGCGGTGCCAACAATTTTGTTCAAGGCAGCCTCTGAAATAGCCTGATCATCAGTGCCTTGCTCTGGAAAAGTTTGGCCACCTGTGCATCGCCTCTCTAGTCCAACTATAGGAGTGGATTCATCTTCGTCATCATCATCACCCTAATTCAAGCATCAGAAAAGATAATTACCAGTAAGCATCAACAAAGAACCAAGTAACAGAAAAGAATGCTAAGCAAGCAGAAATGACAAGAAAAAGCTATAAATCTGTGCGCCAATATAAATGAATACAGCAATGGACATTATCATTACACTGGATGCTTGCCCCATTATAGATGCAACAGACACACATACTGAATAACTAATAACAGTAACAAAAAACGAAATAACTTGTAGCTCACCCTCAGATTTCGCGACCGCTTTCTTGTGTTGAGCTCATCAGGAGTGAAATCAGCCTGATCATGACAAACACCGGCATATAAATGGATCCATTATTCATCAACAACGCTACAAGAACAGCAAAGTTCAATAATTGATTTGTGTGTTACCTTTTTAAATGCCCTTAGCTTGAGTAGTTTGAACAGGGTATAAAGAGGGTTGGTAGAATAATCAACATTTGGAGGCGCGAGCAGGTTCCAAGATGAATTGTCACCTTCCGTAAACAAAGACCTGTGGATGTAGAAGCTGTAGAAACAACATTTAGCATTAGAAACCAACAAAATGGCGCAACATACAAACTAACAAACCAAGCAGCAAGCATGCATCACATCAGTCATTACCTAACATACAACAAAATCTCCTGCATCAACCTCAGCTCCATTGTCGGAAACACGATCTTCCCCCGGATCATAACTTTCGAAGAGTTCACCAGTGGGACAAGGCACTTTGTCCATTCCGGAGATAGCTTCCCAATCTACAATAGCCATTAAGTAAACAAGAGTAAGATAACTTCGCACAAAGAAATCATTCATTAGCAACCACATTCAAGTGATACGCATCACAAGGTTAAGCAACAACTTCTCCAGCTCGTTTGGTCGAGAAGCGCACAATCTCCGCCAACGCCAACGCCTTCTTGCTTGACACTTTTATCCCACCGTAGATCCTCTCGTACGAAGGGAAAGCAAAATGGACGATCTCGCCGGCGTCCATCATCCTCCTGCCACGGTTCGTCGACAGCCCGGTGACATAGGACCTACAGACGAGGAACCAATCGCGCTCCTCGGGGAAATCACCAAACTCCGCTTCCGGCCGCGCCACCACCATCCTGCAATCGCTCTTCGGCGCAGGCGCAGTCGCCGAGACCTGCCGCGGCCCGTACATCTCAATTGCCTCCTGCGGCGGCACCGCCCGGATAGGCCTCGGGTTGAGGTACGGCACCGGGTGTGTCGTCGTGAGATCGATGGTCTCCACCTCGTCCTCACGAGGCCGCTTCTTCGACCGCGGCAATATGCTTATGCCGCTGTCCCGCATCGGAGCCGCGCCTTTCTTGCACGAATCGCCCCGAGTCGCCATCAAAGACGGTTCCTTGATGGGCAGATCGTCTGCTTGCCTCTCCTTCTTGACCCGACCTTGGGGGCCAGATGGATCTTGGGAGGAGCCATCGAAATCGATCGGCTCCCCCTTGACGTTAACAGCTTCCGAGCCATGTGAACTTTGGCTCCACACGGTCTTGTCAGGGACTTCGACCTTCACCTTCACCGGACACGGTGTCGGGGCTGCACCGCCAACGTTGCGCTCCGCCTTGACGGGAGGAGCAAACTTCGGAGCGCCACCACCACCGCGACCATTGTTGGGGTTGTCGACGCCCTCGTCGGCAGCCGCCGCGGCGGTGGCATCGTCGAGGAGCGCGTTGATGGCGCGGTCGGTGTTGCCGCCGCAGCGGGAGAGCGCGGCGACGACGTCAGCCTCTGGGAGGTCCGCCCCAAGAACGGCGCGGACGGTGGCGATCTCGTCGGCGAAGAGGATGGACTGAGCGGGGTACTCGGGCCAACCGGAGGAGTCGTCGCCGCAGCCCGGCATGGCAGCCGCCGGCGGGGAGGAGGCGAAACGGCGGGAGTAGAGTAGTATCCTGCGGTGGCGTCGGCGGTGATGGAGGAGGATGTAGCGCGGGAGGAAGTGGTGGTGGGGAAGGAGGAAGGGCGAGCAGGTTTGGGGAATTGGTGGGGGAAATGGAGGGGTTTTGCGGGGGTTTTTAAGGGGCTTGGACGTTTTTTGGCGCGGGATGGGTGAAGAAGACGAGGGAAATGTTTTGGCGGGGGAGGGAAAAGAAAAACTCAGATGGTCGAGTCGGGTGAAATGTGGCGCGGTTGCGGTGGTGTGTAACTGTAACAGGCTAACGGCGAACTATCTCTCTCTCTCTCTCTCTCTGATGCAGGTGGGCCAGGCCCAGTTTCTTTGGACGGCCCGGTCGGCCTTGGGACTTCCAAGCGATAACCAGGGAAGGTAAAAATGTCCACTAAACCTATCGTGCGCCTACACGTGCATTAGGTCATGTTTGATACAATTGTAGCTTTTCTAGTTTTTAGGTTGAGGCTGTATGGTTGAAGCACTGTACGGTTGAAAAGGTTCGGTATTTAGCAATCTGCCATTTAGTTTGACTTTTAGGTGTGAGGGATGCAAATTAGTAATGAGAATAAGATAGGTGGTGTTTATGATTTTATACTTAGTAATGGGGTAATTTTTTTCAATTCTAGTATAAAGTTAGAATTCCAACCCATCGAAGCCTTAGGAAAGGTATCTCAGACCAGCTTTCGATTTTTAGCTTCTTCTAATACAGATAAGTTACTGGCTTTTAGCCTCTTGCTACGAATAAGACAACTGTTTGGAATAGATTCTAGCTTTCAAAGGAAAAAATCTGAAGGTGAAGCCATTCCAAATAGTGCCTTAGCCTTACAGCTTTTATGCGCAACGAGAGATGGCTTTCATTTTGCATCAACTACTGCTGTAAATGATCCTATTTGTCATAGGGTGAAAACCAGCTGGAGTCTGGAGACGAGTGTAAATTCAAAATATGGATTTGGGTACGGATTTTTCAAGATATGGGCAATTGGCGAATTTTGATCGGATTTGAATTAGTTACGGATAATTTGATGGATACTACACATAAAAAAATACAACTTTTATAATGAAAGTGTTGAATTACAGTGCTTATTAAATAACTATTTATCCTATTTACAATATAAATATAAGTAAAGATAAAGTCATATTATAAATTAGCCAATGACTAGAAAACCACTAAGAATATTAAAGGATATTGCCATATGAAGCTAGATTTTAGTCATGGGTGGTCAAATTTTAACTTTTTAACAATATAAGTGCAAAGATACCAACATTTAAATAAAAAAATACCAAACACAATATGATCAAATAAAAGCTTTAACAACCATCGCTACAGACAGAGTCTACCGAGAAAGTCCTACGATTTTTTCCCTACAAAAAATACCTAAAGGCTAATAAATTTTGGACCAGGTGGTCCTCACCACCGTGATCAATCGTTGTGTAGCCTCCACCATAATAATTCGCAGTTCGCTTCAAGCAGACAAACCCATGTACACGTACCAATGGGAAGCAAAGATAAATAACTCGCAAAGGGGATGAATTGGATTTCCTTTCAAAAACTATATCATTCCTGCTTAACCAAAGAGACCAACAAATGGTTGCGGCTCCTAGTAAAGCGACATTTTTAAGATCCTTCTGAAAACAAACAAGCCAGCTCCCAAACATATTAGAAACACTAATAAGTCTAGCAATGCCCAAAGCTAGGTACAGAAAGCCCTAGACCATATGAGCAAATCGACAATGAAAGAATAAATGCCTAATTGTCTCCATTTCATGACAAAAGCAGCAAATTTGCTGCCAATTGCGTTTAGCCAGATTGTCCTTGGTCAGAATGACCCCTCTTCTAAGATACCACAGAAACACTTTGATTTTTAGTGGTGCTTTTAACTTCCATAAGCGCTTGTTTAAATTAGGAACATCACATTTAATCAACGCCAGATAATGAGACTTCACCGAAAATTGTCCAAATGGGCACAATCTCCAGCGAAATTCGTCCTCATCCTATGTTAAATGAAAATTGGCGATTCGTGAAAGCAAATTATTCCACGCCACCAACTTAGGTTTAATCAATGACCGCCTCCAGGATATGTTTGGTTGAGAATCCGTGAGAACTTTAGCAATGGTTGAGTATTTCTTCCTTGTGATGCTATATAACCTAGAATATTGATTTTTTAAAGCACAGCTTCCAAGCCAGATGTCTTCTCAGAATCACACTTGTGATCCATTATTGATTTTGAAGGTTCTAAAACGAAAGAAATCTCGTTTTACCTTCATCAAACTGGACCAGAAATGCGAGTCTCCTTGTTTCCATTCAACTTATACTAATGGTTTAGATCCAATGTACTTATTTCTAAGAAGCTGCTGCCAATTACTATCCGATGTTAAAAGCTTGAACAACCATTTACTCAGAAGTGCAATGTTCTTAACATTTAAGTCATGAATCCCCAGGCTCCCTTGATCTTTGGGTTGACATAGAATACTCCATTTGGCAAGACGATATTTTCTTTTACCCTCATCACCTTGCCAAAAAAAACGAGAGCGGAAATAATCAAGTTTTCTAAGAACACCTTTAGGAATCTCGAAAAAGGACATCATGTACATTGGAAGGCTGCTTAACACTGAATTTATAAGTGTTAGTCTGCCTCCAACTGAGAGATGTTTCCCCTTCCAACTGGTAAGTCTCTTTTCGAATCTCTCTTCTACCTTTTTCCAATCTGAATTCCGCAATTTCTTAAAATAGATAGGTATTCCTAAATACTTCAGAGGGAGCTCCCCTTCCTTACAACCGAACAGATCCAAATACTGTTGTAAAGAATCTTGGGCCTCACCAAAACAGATTAATTCACTTTTATGGAAATTTATTTTGAGACCCGAGATTTGCTCAAACGCACAAAGCAATAACTTCATGTTACGATCTTTATCCAGATCATTTTCCATAAATAATATTGTATCGTCTGCATATTGTAAGATAAGTAAACCTCCATCAACTAAGTGAGGCACTACACCACCGATTTGCTCCTGTTCTTTAGCTCTTCTAATCAACACCGCCAACATATCTACGACAATATTAAACAATAGTGGTGACAAAGGATCATCTTGGCGGAGACCTTTTCTAGTTTGGAAATAGCATCTCACTTCATCATTTACATTAACCGCCACACTTCCTCCCGAAATGAAGGACTTAATCCAAGAAATCCATTTGGATGAGAATCCTTTCATTCGGAGAGTCTGAAATAGAAAAGGCCATTTAACCTTGTCATAAGCTTTCTCAAAATCAATCTTAAAGATAACCCCACTCAGTTTTTGTCTATGCATCTCGTGGATAGTTTCATGCAGAATGACAACCCCTTCTAGGATATTTCGGCCAGGCAAGAAAACTGTGTGTGTTGGACTAACTACCTTGTCCGCAACCATATTCAATCTGTTTGTAGCCACCTTGGTAAAAATTTTGAAACTGACATTTAGGAGACATATTAGTTTGTATTGTTGTATTACATTTGCTTCCTGAACTTTGGGAATAAGAGAAATTATTCCAAAATTCAGGCTAAAAAGAGGTAAATCTCCAGATTAAAGCTCCTAGAACATAAACAAAAGATCGCATTTAATAGTATCCCAGAATTTCTGATAAAATTCCGCAGGAAAACCATCTGGGCCAGGGGCTTTATTATGTTCCATCTGGAAAATAGCATCCCTAACTTCTTTCTCAGTGAAGCAGTAAGAATAACATTTTCCTCCTGGGAAACCTGCGGTATATCTTGGCTGTCTTCCTCATTGAGGCCTAACAGACTCTCCTCCGGTTCCCCAAAAAATTCTTTATAGAACTTAGTTATGTAACTTTTAAGGTTAGCTTGCCCCTCAATCTTAATATCCTCATGGTCCAGAGAATAGATTCTTTTCTTCCTATGTTTGCCATTGGCAATCATTTGAAAGTATCTAATATTGTTATCGCCTAAGAGAACATCTTGCACCTTTGCCCACTGATAAAATTTAATTTCTTCCTCTCTAAGAAGATTGGCCAGGTGCTCCCTAGCCTGAGCAAGATTCTCTTGCTCGAGTTCAGACAAGTCCCTAACCTCAGCGGCAATATCCAGCTCAGTAATTTTTGCTTGGAAATCGCTTTTCTTTTACTTATAAACACCATTGGTATGCAGTTCTCAACCCCGAAGAAAGCTACGCAAAGCCCCCATTTTGCGGTTCCATCGTTGGACAGAGCTATTTCCTCTCACCGGTTTATTCCAAATTTCCACCACCTTGTCATGGAAATCCTCTCGGGTAAACCAACTAGGTTCAAATCTGAACTGTTTAGCTATCCTAGAAAATGTTGAAGCACCGGTGTCTAACAGAAGGGGGGTATAATCCGAAATGCCTCTATCCAAAGCCTGAATAGAAACAAGTAGGAATTTAAACTCCCACTCGGTAGACATAAGAACCCTATCTAACTTCTCGTATGTTGGACTAGGGAAAGAGTTCGCCCAGGTAAACTGACGGCCAGTGAGTTCAATCTATCTCAAATCAAAGCTGTCAATTACAACATTAAATAAGAAAGGCCAGCGATCACTGAATCTATTGTTATTTTTCTCCTTACTTGTCCTCATAATATTAAAATCTCCCCCAATAAGAGTTGGTAAATGATTTTGTTGACAAGTCCTCACCAGTTCAGCTAGAAATGATGCTTTAAAGTCCTCCTGGGCTGGACCATATACTGCCATGAGAATCCATTTAAAATTGTCTGTCTTATTAATAAGATGGAATTTGATAAAGAATTCGCCTTCCACAATAAAAGATAGATCAAAAGAGAACGTGTTAATTCCTAAAAGGATCCCACCTGATCTACCTCTAGGGGGAAGACAATGCCAAACGAAATCCGCACCTCCAGAGAGTCGTGCAAGATTCAATTTTGACAAGTCTTTCTTTCCTGTTTCCATTACATCAATAAAGTCCAAATGGTTATCTTTACCAACCTCTGAGTTGTACCGAAATTTAGCCAAGTCTAAAAGACCTTTGCTATTCCAGAAAAAACCTTTCATAGATACCTTTTATTTTCTTTTGATTTACGATTCCTACGAGACTTACGACAGGAGGCCATTAGATCACAAATTCTTATGTTTAGATCCTCTGTCTCTAGGTCCACTTCGGAAACATCCTTGATCAAGTGTGCAAGAAAGTCACTATCAACTTTAGTGGTTTCGTCATCACTTGATTCAAAGGGATTAACCTCCCTGTTTTCTAACTTAAGTAGGGTCTATAGAAAAGCTCTATGCTCCTAAGCCGCTCAAACTCGGCTCGAAAAATAAGAGAATTGAAATGAGTCAACTTTCTAGCTCGTATCTTAACTAGTCGAGCCTAAGCTAACTTATGAGCCGCTCATTAGTTCGTTAAGGTTTGGTAACTAAATATTCACCGAGATGATTTTTTATGAAAAATCTTTTAATTAGCTAACTATTTAAATTAATGTGTAGCATATGCTTATGACGTGGCTTAGCTTAGCTCCTAACTAATTACCCTGGCTCACATAGCTTAGCTCAGATTAATTCATCTTAACTGATGTGACTCGTGAGCTACTCACAAGTAGCTCAATCTTTTTATTGAGCCGAGCTAATTTTTTAGCTCATTAGCTTAATTAGCCGGGCCGAGCTAGCTCGGTAACCAGTCCTACCCTCAAGCGGCTCACGATGATGCAGTGAGGTCGGTGGGGCGATGAGGGAGGAGTGTGGTCCGTGTAAGTGGCCGCAAAAGCAAGCACATTCTGGAGTAGCTATGCAAACCATTTGTATTGGTTTGCTTCGTTCCTAGGATAAATAGGTGATTTCCCTATAAATATAGTATTTCAATTCTAGGAGTTAGTGCTTGGGTGATTTTTGCAATTGTTTCGCTGGTTTTGGGGTTGAGATGTGGTACTAGATAGTAATTTAGGTGAAATTGGAGGTAAGAGTTCAGGTGATTTTGTCATCATTTCGCTGAGGGTTGATGGGTGCTAGTAGATGCAACAGTAATCTGGGCAAATTGTAGGTCGAGTTCGACGGGAATTTTTGCCGATGTTTAATTGCTCTATTTGGAGATATACGGTTACTTTGGGGTGTAGTTGGTAGCGTCTTTTTGGGGGGAGGCTATGGATGCAGTGGGCGAGGTTTTCTTTTGCAATTTTTTTTTCAAGTTGTATGGAAAGATAACTCAAGCTAGAAAGGGAGGTAGCTGGTGTACAGATTCATGGTAAGATAATTATTGTCACTAATTGAACTAATGCGACTGACATATCAAGAACAAATGTGTAACTTTACTTGCATTTCCGGATAACTCACATGTAGCAGGAATTAAAAAAAAATGAAGCGTTATTTTTTTGTTAAAACAAACTTTTACCCCTGCACTGGTTTTACGCTGAGGTAATTTTAAGTGGATCTGATTTCGATAGCATTTGGAATTATTATATCGCGTTGGTTGTTGAACTAGGATAATTTCGAGGTTACAGTTCAACTGCCGGCACTGTTGGGACAGAAGGGAAAGAACTTAATGTAGAATGCATATCCGCCGCAGGCAGATTCACCGCCGGTGAACTCCACCGTGCCGCGTGATGGGAGGTGTCGTCCGTTTGTGGTGTGACGCAGGGCGGCACGAGGTAAAAATTGTTTCATATATAAAATAACTATTGTCTCCCTGGCACGAGAACTTAGCAGCACATGGTTTAATAACTATTGGATATTTGCCACCTTTCAACGTGAAAATTCGATGCCATGTACAAAAAATGCCACTCCAGTAGCATAATTTGTATATGTCGTCGAAGTTTGAAATTGAAGAGTGGCAAATTTCTAAATCTCCCTTATTTTTTTGGTGCCATACCTTTGGTTTTAGTGACAAGCAAGTAATAAGATAACTTTTTCAAAAACCATGAGGTAACAATTGTTGTATAAGAAGACATGTTAGGTTTAGGGACCAAGCACACGCACAGATCAAAAAGTTGACACGGATTTTTACATGGGAAATCCTTGTGGAAAAAAACACGGAGACAAATGCACTATTTTGGTTCAATCTTTACATGTATATGGGGTTAGCTTATATAGTCACAATAGAATCCGTGAGGATTAGATTAGTTTGGTAAGTTAGGATTTGAGGCACTGTGATTATCTCTAACAAACCTCCCCTTGACTCAAAATCCATAATGAATTATCTCCATAAAACCCCGAAAGGCAATTAAGCACCATGAATGCCAACCAAGTCAAGGCAATGCTTGAATTTGGTATTTGAAAGTGTCTTGGTCAGCATGTCTGCAAGATTTTCATCAGTACGTATCTTTCCCACAACAATTTATCCTTCAGCGACAACATCATGAATAAAGTGGTACTTGATATTAATGTGCTTGGTTTTAGCATGATACATATCATTCTTGGTCAAACAAATAGCACTCTGGCTATCACAATAAATAGTAAAAGTATCATGTTTAATGCCAAGTTCAGAAACCAGACCTCGCAACCAAATAGCTTCCTTAACACCTTCAGTAGCTGAAACATATCCCGCTTCAGTAGTAGAAGGAGTGGCAATAGGCTGTAAGGATGCCTTCCAACTGACTGTAGAACCATATAATGAGAAAATATATCCAGAAATTAACCTTCTTTTATCAAGATCACTAGCATAATCAGAATCAACAAACCCAAAAACATCATTTGTCTTCACTTTATTCTTATCAAACATCAAGCCAAAATTAGAAGTACCTTTCAAGTAACGAAGAATCCACTTAACTGCATTCCAATACTTTTTACCAGGATTATGTATAAATCTGCTAACAACGCTAACAGAATGAGCTAAATCTGGTCTGGTGCAAATCATAGCATATATGAGATTACCAACTGCACTAGAGTATGGAACACGAGATATATAATCTTTGTCTTCTTCATTAATAGGACGCTAACTTGAAGATAACTTAAAGTGTGAGGCAAAAGGTGTAGAAAAAAGTTTGTAATTACTAAGATTAAATCTGTCAAGTACTTTCTCAATGTAATTTTTCTGAGATAGAAATAATGTGCCAGCTTTGCGATCATGTTGAATTTCCATCCCAAGAATTTTCTTAGATGGACCAAGATCTTTCATCTCAAACTCATGACTAGGTTGAGCCTTCAACTGTTTAATCAGTAACTTGTCATGAGAAGCAATGAGCATATCATCAATATAAAGTAGCAAATAAACAAATGAACCATTTGAAAACTATTTGAAATAAACATAGTTATCATAATTGTTGCGAGAATACTACTGTGCAGTCATAAAAGTATCAAACCTTTTATACCACTGCCTAGGAGCTTGTTTAAGGCCATAGAGAGACTTTTTCAAATGACAAACTAAATCCTCTTTTCCAGGAGTAGCGAAACCCTCCGGTTGTGTCATAAAAATCTCATCTTCTAAATCTCCATGTAAGAAGGCAGTTTTAACATCAAGTTGCTCTAATTCTAAATCAAATAAAGTAACAAAAGCAAGCATAACCCGAATGGAAGAGTGGCGCACAATAGGAGAAAAAACTTCATTGAAGTCAATACCTTTTCTTTGATCAAAACCTTTTACCACTAAACGGGCTTTCCATTTTGCAAGTTCAACTCCAGAAATGACATCCTTCTTCTTATAAATCCATTTGCACTTTGAAGGTTTCTTACCTTTGGAAGCTTAACCAAATCCCATGTATTGTTTTTATAAAGGCTCAAAATTTCTTCATTCGTAGCTACCAACCATTTAGAAGAATTTTCACATGAGATAACTTCAGAATAAGAACAAGGTTCAAAAATATCATAAATATCTTGGGTAGCAAGAAGAGCATAACAGGCCATATTATCAGTGTCACAATATCTAGCAGATAATTGAATATTTCTTCTTGGTCTATCTCGAGCAATACAGTGATCATTAGTACTAGGAGATGCAAAAACTGGTTGTGACGAAGAACCACTAGGTGCTGAAATTGGTTGTGAAGAAAAACCACTAGAAGAATCATTATCAATAGTAGGTAAAACTATCTTAAATTTTGCATTTCTTTCAGCAACTTAGAAGTTTCAGATTCATCTGTGGATGAACAACCATCACTGTCACTACCAGGTGAAAGTAAAGCATCTTCATGAAAAGTAACATCACGACTAATGATTAGTTTGTGAGAATCAGAACACCATAAACAATATCCTTTGACACCAGACCCATATCCAACAAATATGCATTTTCTTGTTCTAGGCTCTAATTTTCCATCATTAACATGAGCATAAGTAGGACAACCAAAAATTCTCAAATTAGAGTAATCAACTGGTTTACCTGACCAAACCTCTTTTGGAATTTTAAAGTCAATAGCTGAATTTGGAGAGCGATTAATCAAATAAGAGGCTGTGGAAACAGTCTCAGCCCACAAAGCATGCTTATTCCATAGACCTGCATTTAAAAGCATGCAACGGGCTCTTTCTTGAAGAGTGCGATTCATACGCTCTGCCACACCATTTTGCTGAGGTTTACATGGAATTAGCACAAATCAATATAGTATCATTTTCGGTTGAAGAGGTGAGAGAAAATGTCAGGACATGTGTAACACCCCAAAATTTGGCCATTTTAAATTTCGTAAGTTATTTTGAATTTTTGAGAATTTTTGGAATTTATTTGGATTTAACTAGAATTTCTGGAATTTAATCTCTTTTAAAAATTAATTAAATAATGAATAATTTCTGCAAAAATATAAATGAAAATATTTTATTCGAGTCTAAAATGCTCTAAAGTATTTTTTGGAATTTTTCTGATATTTTAAAAGCCTCAAAAGATTTAATTGAATTACTAGAATTGTTTTTATTCGGAAATCCGAGAAAAAACTTGATGAACAGTAATGGGCTAAGCCTAGCCCATTACTGTGCGCGTCACCAAGCCCACGCCGCACGGAACCCTAACGCCGCCGCTCGTCAACCGTCTGATCCACATTGGACGGCTGAGGATCCGCATTGGGGAAACTCTGTGGTTCGGGGAAACTCTGTGGTTCGGGCAGGACTGGACGTCGCTTGGGATGTGAAGATCACGGTTTACGCTCGAGATAGGGGGAGAGCGAGTCATCCTATTCACATCACTGCGAGGAGGTCTACGTTGAGGTCAAGCGTCCGTGAGATCGCGCCGACGACTTGCGATCTGGCAGATCGCTCAAGACCTACTCCGCAGAGCTAGAGGGCACCGTCTTCCATCATCGCGGGACCGAATTTGCAAATCCGGACCTTCAGGTATTCAGACTAGTCCAGATCACGCTAGTGCACACAGCCTCAACATTGGTACATATCACACCATAACCAACGAAATAATAAGTACTTTGATTAAATACTCAAACTAGTTGATCGACCTTATGGTCAAGTTACAAAATGCGATCTGCAGGCTAAGAATTATTATAAAATCCAAATGCAATGGAAATAAAATAACTCGTGGCGCCAACCAATTTGCCACAGCAACCGACCGGGCTCGCTCCTTAGTTCGCTGGCTCTTCCCGAAACTCCTCCTCCCGAAAGGGTTGCTTCCCTTCAACCGGTTGTGTTGTTGTGGGTGAGTACTTTGAGCACTCAAAGAAGTCATGCATGAATGCAATGCTAATATACTATATGCATGGCTTAGTACAAAGGATAGGCTATGGTTCATGTGCAAGACAAAGATTCCAAATAAACAAGAATAGATTGCAAAGCAAGAAACAAGAGTAGGAATAGTAGCTTTCACAAACATTTCAATTGTAATTCATTTTTCCATCCTAATCAAATTCATCATCACCAACCCAAGTATTTTCCATAAACAAGTCATTTTCATGAAAATCTAACCCTTGACCGTAATCACCGAGCGATGCTCATTACCGTGAGCACGGCTATTCAATAGGTTGTACACTCTGCAGAGGTTATACACTTTACCCACAAGATACACCAAATACCACCAAGGCAAATAACCGTAACGGCCTTTCCAAAGTTCCATCTAAACCCAAGACGCTTCGCTAAGGTTTCAACACCGAGGGACTGGTTACCACACCAGGGCCCCCTCTTGCGCCATGTGAGTTCTCATCCGCTTCTCTGCCTCACACCACCACGACAAGTACAAAGAATAGATTTCCCATTTATTTAGCTAAGCCCGTCCCCATTACGGGCTTGTGGTTGTATGAAAGACTCAGCTCAAATGCTCGCAAGGTTAAGTCCTTAGTTGACCGAGGCAAGACTAACCAAGTGTGATCTCAATTATCCAAAACCAATAAAACCAAATCGACCGCCTTGATTGCCACTTTTGGCCCACTGTAAACAATCTTGCCATTTGCCCCAGTCTAAATCATTTTCCCACCCGGTTCTTTACCATTGCACCACGTGCCATCATCAACTCAATAACACATGTCTCATTCACAAAGCATGTTCAATATCTCATTAAGTCAGTATTCACTTTGGTATTCCAAAATCATGAAATGTCCACGTGGCAGGGCTAAGCATACTACTTCGATCTACTCAACCCATGTTGGCAAATTATAAAAGTCCAACTATTAATCCATATCCTAGGGTGACAAAAGATTCAAGGCCTACAATTATATATGACAAGGTGGCATACAGCAACTTAGGCATTTAACTAATCCCAAAACTTATTCAAAATCATTTATATCAAATTAGCATGCAATAGTTTAAATCAAAATAATTTGCTCTAATAGGTCCAACATGATCAAACACAACTTGCCTTCAAAAAGTGTTGGTTCTAGTTCCTGAGCTTGCTCCTGGGTCAGAACCTCTCCCTCGAAACCGTCGGGGACTTCAACGTCTACGCGTAACGTATACACAAAACAATAAAATAAATAAACAGTAGACAAACAGTGCTCAAAAATTCAAATAAAATTCATAAACAGAAAGATCACAATTTTACAAATTTATAGAAATTGGAATCACTCAAATCGGAGTTAAAACGCAAAAGTTATAAGCGTTTGAAGTTTCAAAATATATTTAAAATCAATATACCGAAATAAATAAATATTTTCTTTTTCGGAAAATTAATTATTGCGTCATCTTTGACACGTGTCGCCACCACGAATCGACACGCTGCCTTGCCGACGCCACCGACCGACTTCGTCTTGGACGCCAAAGATGACGCCATCATTGACTCATCGACAGTGGGACTCCACCGCGTCGCCACCGACGTCACCGGTCCGGTGCGGCTGACATGCGGGCCCGTGCTGTCAGCGACTCATGCGCACAGTGCGCGGCGTGGTGCGACTGACATGTGGGTCCGCCTTGTCAGCGTCACGTGCACAGTGAACGGCGACGTGGCTCTACGGCTGCCCTCGGATTTGCATCTAACGGTGGAGATTAGAAGATGAAGTTTACTATTTGCGGGGCGACGTGGCGAGATCCGGATCGTTGATGCGCGATCGGACGGCGGATGACGCTCGGGCTCGGCGACGTTGGCGCGGCGACGAGGTTTCACCGGAGCGGAGGAAGAAGACGTGGCCGGCGGCGTTTCCGTGCTCCTCCGGCGTGAAGAAGTGGCCCTTCCGACGCGCTTGACGAGGTGAGTCTCGAGGGTGCCACAGCGACGGCGAGGGTCACCGGCGGCATTTAAACAATGCGGTGTGGCGGACGGCCGAGGACTTGGCGGCGAGCTCGTGGCGGCGAGCGGCGCCTCGGGCGGTGAGAAGTGTACGGATGGATGCGTCGCAAACCGAGGAACACAGGAGAGGCGGCAGCGGAATCCGGCGGGGATACGAATAGGCGACGTGGCGCGACGTGGACCGTCGGATGAAGATCGGACGGCTACGGCGCTAGGGTTTTCCGAGCTGGGCCGCACAGTGTTCGGCCCAACACTGTTCATCCGATTTTTAATTACTTTTTCGATTAAAAATAATTCCCGAAAATAAAATAATCCATTTGGGCATTAAAAATACTAGAAAAATTCTGGAAAAATTCTTCAAAAATATTTTAGGACATTTATGACTCAAATAAAATATTTCCAGCAAAATTTTATTTTAACTTTTCTATTATTTAATTAAGTTGATAAATGGTTTAATTCAAAATAAATCCAAATAATTCCAAATAAATCCAAATAAATTCCAGAAATTCAAAATACCATTAAAATGCAAGAAAAGCAAAAATAGGGATGTTACAAACCTCCCCCCCTTAACGGAATCTCGACCCCGAGATTCAGGGCTAACTAAGGAATAGGTTAGGAATTCCTTCTTCAAGTCCTCTTCAAGCTCTCAAAGTTGCTTCGCTCTCGAATGGTTACTCCAATCGAACTCTGCAAGCGGTTCGATTTATTTCTCTTTCTCGATCCATTGTGTCCAAGATTTTCACCGGTACTCTTTATAAGTCAAATCCTTCGCAGCTCGACCGACTCTAACGGCATCTCTTCTTACGCACTCGGAGACATTTCTTTAGTTGTGACACATGGAATACATCATGCACTCTGCTAAAGACCGTGGTAGCTCCAACCGACACGTTACCTCACCTTTACGACTTAGGATCTTGAATGGGCCGACATATCTTGGCGCTTAACTTCCCTTTAGTGTGAAACCTCTTAACTCCTTTGAGTGGGGTAACTCGAGGTACACAAAATCTTCAGCTCAAAGCTCAAATCCTCGCGCGATTATCAAGATAACTTTTCTGTCTTGATTGTGCAATTTTCAACCTTTCCCGATCATGGCTACCGCTTCTTCAACTTCTCGAAGAATGTCCGCCCAATATATGACGCCTCCTGGTCTCATTCCAATTCAACGGCGTTCAGCAGGTCTTCCATATAGTGCTTCAAATGGCGACATCTGCAAACTTGCTCGGTAGTCTGTTGTTATAGCTGAACTTCGGCGTCGGCAAGCACTTGTCCCACGGTTGTATAAGCCAATGCACATGCCCTCAACATGTCCTCCAAGATTCGATTAACTCTTTCGCTTGCCCGTCCGTCTCATGGGTGATATGCGGTCTTCAAATTCAGACGGGTTCCTAGGGCCTCATGCAACCTATCCCAAAATCTTGAGGTAAACCGGTTCCTCTCGTTCGATACAATTTTCTTTGGGACTCCATGCATACACAATCCTTGACATATACAAATCTGCTAGGCGGTCCCCTGAATAGGTAGTCTTCACCGGTAAGAAGTGGGCGACCTTTGTTAAACGGTCCACTATAACCCATATGGAGTCATACCGTCGGGTCCTCTAGAGACCGTAATGAAATCCATTCCGATTTCCTCCCATTTCCACTCAGTATCTTCGGGTCAGAAACAGCTCCTCTTGCCTTTGATGCATTGCTTTGACTCTTTGGCATATGTCGCACAACGCCACATGCTCGGCAACTTCACTTTTCATGCTTGGCCACCAAAATCTTTCCTTCAGGTCTTGGTACATCTTAGCGCTTCCCGGATGAATAGAGTACTTGGAATCATGGGCTTCCTCCAAGATCAGCTGCTTCAGCTCCTTCTTGTGCGGTACGCATATGCGATTTTTAATCCACAATGTACCTTGCTCATCCAGCTTGAAATCCTTCGCCTTGCTTTCCTCCATTTTGGACTTAATTCTCTGAATCTTGACATCATCCTTCTGTCCCTCACGAATCTGATCTTCCAAGGTAGGCTTCACCTCTAAAGCGGCTACGAATCCCTTGGGTACAACTTCCAACTTCAGCTTCTGAAATTCCTTGCATAGCTCGACCTGACTTGCTTCCACCAACATATTCACCGAATGGCTTTTCCTACTCAAAGCATCGGCCACCACATTGGCTTTCCAGGTGATAATGAATCCCAGATTGTAATCCTTAATTAATTCCAACCACCTCCTCCGCCTCATGTTCAGATCCGATTGAGTAAATATATATTTAAGACTCTTATGGTCAGTGTACACCTCACATCTGTTTCCAATCAGATAGTGCCTCCATAACTTCAAAGCATGCACTACGGTTGCTAACTCCAAGTCATGTGTTGGGTAGTTCTCCTCATGCGGCCTCAATCGCCTTTGACGATATGCGATGACCTTCTGCTTTTGCATTAACACGCAACCAAGCCCTTGGCGTGATGCATCACAAGATATATCAAAGCTCGCTTAAATCCGTAGAACTAACACCGGTGCCGTGGTCAAACGTTTCTTCAACTCTGAAAACTCCGCCACATTCCGGCCCATGTAAACTTCTTTTCCTTTTTCAACAATTGCGTAAGAGGTCTCGCAATCGCTGAGAATCCTTCAATAAATCGGCGGTAATAACCGCCATTCCAAGGAAACTACGGATTTGAGTCACCGCCTTGGGTGGCTCCCAATGCAACACTTGCTTCCACCTTACTTGGGTGAATCGACTCTTCAAGGGTCATCACATGTCCAAGAAATTCCACCTTGTTCTTCCGTAAATCACACTTGCTAAACTTAGCGAAAAGTTGTCGCTCTCTTAACTTCTCCGTAACTAGCTTCAGATGTTCTAGGCATGCTCTTCTCTCGTCTTAGAGTAGACTAGAATGTCATCTATGAACACAACAACGAACTTGTCCAGTATTCCATGAAAACCTTGTTCATCATGTTCATGAAGTATGCAGTGCATTTGTCAAACCAAAAGACATAATCAGAACTCAGAGTGCCCATATCTTGACGAAAATGCGGTCTTGGACATCCTCCGATCGAATCTTCACCGGTGATATCCTCGATCGAGGTCAATTTTGGAGAAAACTCCGCTCCTCTCGATCGATCAAATAGGTCATCGATCCCGGTAGTGGTACTTATTCTTGATAGTGACTTCATTCACGCTTCGGTAATCCACACACATCCCAGAACTTCCGTCCTTCTTCTTGACAAATGAACCGGTGCTCCCCATGGCGATGAACTAGGTCTAATAAATCCCTTATCCAATAATTCCTCAATCTGCTTCTTCATTTCGACCAGCTCATCGGTTGACATCCGATAAGATCTCTTAGCTATCGGGCCGTTCCGTACTTAACTCGACATAAACTCTATGTCCCTCGTCGGTGGCATCCTGTAAATCCTCCGAAATACATCCGGTATTCTCGACAACCGCACATCTTCCATGCTAACGGCCTTCACACTATTGACCATCAACTCGTCCATCCCGAACGGCGGTTGCTTGAAACTCTATTTTTCTCCCACAAGGACTCTCGATCGATATGACTCTTCGTCCACGCCTAATACAACCTTGTGTTTAGACAACCACCCATTCCCAAAATAACATCTAGGGTCCAGGTATCTAACACCACTAAGTTTGCTAGGAACTCTGCTCCATCTATAAGCAACTTTACCCCGTAACATCCTACATCGATCGGAGTTCGATCCCGGGATTGTACTAGCAATACATGCCTAAGGTTCACCATTTTCAACCCATTGTTCACAGCAAAAATCCGAGATATAAACGAATGCTAAGCTCGAAATCAAATAAAATCATTGCAGTGTAATGAGTTGACCAAGAACTTACCCAAGACGACGTCCGATGTATTCTCAGACTTGATCTGCGGTAACATGATTGACTCGCCTCTTACCACGATCGTGTGGCAGCTCAGATTATGTAGCTCCACGGCTTGCTCTCGACGCTGGTGCCTTCGTTGGAGTAGTTCCAAGATTGAAGCGAATGGTGTCACTCCTCCTCCTTCTTAGGACGAGAATTGGCAAATGCTCGCTCGTGATGATAAAACAACGTTTAACTGCCGATCGCTTGCTCCTCGCAATGCATTCCCAACCGGTGTTGGTGTGCGAAATTTTGTCCGCAGGTCTTGGTACCGGTGGTGGCGTCGTCATCACATTCCTTGGCCGAATCAAGAACTGGTTTGGTGTAACCCTCAAACGCTGCGCTCCTGGCATGCTCCTTGTTTGTGCCATCCTGCGCTTCGGTTGTCCTCCAGCTCCTTGCGCTTGTCCTCCAATATCGGCGCTTTGTTCACTAGCTCCTGAAAGTCGTGAAAAGTGTGGGTTATAAGTCCCACTGCGATCTGAAATCAGTCCTTCATGAATCGAGACCGCTGGCCTTATCCGTTGCTACATCCTCAAAAAGCGTAAGCGTGCAGTGCGTGAACTTATTCAGATACTCAGACATCGATTGATTGCCCCGCTTGATGCCCTAAACTCCTCCTTTTCAGCTCCATGATGCCTTCGGCACATGGTAATGCCAAAAGCAATTGTGAACTCCTCCCACCGATGTCCCGTGGGTGCTCATGAGCGCAAGCAGAGTTTTCCCACCATTCACCAAGGTTCCTTCAAGTCGATGAGAGGCATAGAGTACCCTCTCATTTCCTTCACACTTGGGTAATGTGCAACTTTCTCTCTATCGTCCTTAGCCAATCATCGCCTCCAATGGATTGGCATTCCCGAAAATGTAGGCGGTCGTGTCCTCATGAATTCGACACCTTGAGTGTGGCCTCAGACCGGGTTAACTGGTTAACTTGGGCGTAGCAACGGCTTAAGCGGTGACTCACTTGCATCTGCTGCATCATGGCATGCATTAACTGGTCTCAGGCACAATAAAGGCTCCAAAGTTACGCATATCAACCGCGGTGCTGGTTGAGGTTCTTGTCCTTCACCATCGATGTTTCGGTGAAGTGAACCACTCCCATTTCCTCCTTGGTTTCTCGAGTGTTCACCATCTGCCGATTGCGCCATGGTTTAGAGACGAGAGGAAATAAGAATAGACAAGTAATGGAGTACTTATGCGGGGACAAAGGTATAACACAAAATCTAACTTTATTGCTTTATTAATATCGGGTATGGTTGCTCACAATGCCTATGGGCCTTGCAACACATACCGATCACTCACAAGCATGAAAGAAGCAAATCGAACTAACACTCTGAGTCAAACGCCGCTAAGGGTGACTCTTATTCCAAGACGCGACTCGTCGCAGAGTCTCAATCGCTAACTCTAACGCCACTCGAGCCAACCCCACCGAACTCCTGGTGGATACACCGCGGTGTGCTGGTGCCGGTACAAACCTATCCCAACGATCCTCCGCCGGATGCGCCTCGCACAAGCTCAACCTCCATTGGTTCTGCTTGGCTCCTCCGGGTCTGGTTGTGTAGCTCCAAAGACGGCTCGGCTCCGTCCGCATGCTGTCTTGTCTCCAGCTCCCCAATCCTCTGGATAGAGTGGGCCAAGTATTCACAAGTCTGCAACAGATGCGCCCTCGCCTGCGTGAACTCGTCACGAGACCTCTGCAGCTCCTGAACCGTCTCGTCGATAACATCCTCTTGAGCGATGACATATCTGGCCAGGTGGGTGATCGTGGCATCCTCCTCCTCTATGGGCTCTCGGTTGTAGCGAGTGTCTCTGCGTGGGTGGTGACGAAACATCCGTGCCATCCAACTCCCCGGGTAGGTGCGAGCAATCGCCTCATCGCCAGACGCGATGTCTCCTGAATCCCAAATCAAATGACAACCTCCTGTCAGGATGCGGATGGGACGACTTCGCCGCCCTATCCTAAGCGTGAGACCGTGATAGTGACATCCTGCAATATCGATCTGCCCGATCCATAGAGTCCCCAGTAGATCGGCTGTCATATCCTCCAAGCTGCTTGCATCATACGCCAAAGCTCCGCGTGCCCTCCAAAGGCGCCACCAAAAGAGGATCATCCTCATCTCGCCAAAGGACACTCACGTGAAACTCGAAATTTTTAAAACAAAGCGAGACGAGATAAATTCAGCAGGGGTATGAAAGAAGAGAAGGGTAAGTCGAGATTGCATTATCATCTTGGCACATTTTAGCTTTTAGAAAATAGTTTTATCCTCACTACGACCATTCTAACTAAGGGCTGATCCTCAACAAGTATGGCTCGATACCACCTCTGTCGGGACCGAATTTGCAAATCCGGACCCTCAGTGTATTCAGCACTAGTCCAGATCACGCTTAGTGCACACAGCCTCAACATTGGTACATATCACGGTCATAACCAACGAAATAATAAGTACTTTGATTAAATACTCAAACTAGTTGATCGACCTTATGGTCAAGTTACAAAGCATCGCCTCAGGCGAAAGAATTATTATAAAATCCAAATGCAGAAATAAAATAACTCGTGGCGCTAACCAATTTGCCACGAACAACCGACCGGGCTCGCTCCTTAGTTCGTTGGCTCTTCCCGAAACTCCTCCTCCCGACGGGGTTGCTTCTTCTTCAACTGAAGTTGTGTTGTTGTGGGGTGAGTACTTTGAGCACTCAAAGAAGTCATGCATGTAATGCAATGCTAATATACTATATGCATGGCTTAGTACAAAGGATAGGCTATGGTTCATGTGCGACTGACATTCCAAATAAACAAAGAATAGATTGCAAAGCAGAAACAAGAGTAGGAATAGTAGCTTTCACAAACATTTCAATTGTAATTCATTTTTCCATCCTAATCAAATTCATCATCACCAACCCAAGTATTTTCCATAAACAAGTCATTTTCATGAAAATCTAACCCTTGATCAGTAATCACCGAGCGATGCTCATTACTGTGAGCACGGCTATTCAATAGGTTGTACACTCTGCAGAGGTTATACACTTTACCCACAAGATACACAAATACCACCAAGGCAAATAACCGTGAACGAAGCCTTTCCAAAGTTCCATCTAAACCCAAGACGCTCGCTAAGGTTTCAACACCGGAGGGATGGTTACCACACCTGGGCCCCTCTTGCGCCTTGTGAGTTCTCATCCGCTTCTCCGGCCTCACACCACCACGACAAGACTCAAAGAATAGATTTCCCGGTTTACTTAGCTAAGCCCGTCCCATTACGGGCTTGTGGTTGTATGAAAGACTCAGTTCAAATGCTCGCAAGGTTAAGTCCTTAGTTGACCGAGGCAAGACTAACCAAGTGTGATCTCAATTATCCAAAACCAATAAAAACCAAATCGACCGCCCGCTTGCCACTTTTGGCCCACGAAACAATCTTGCCATTTGCCCCGTCTAAATCATTTTCCCACCCCTGTTCTTTACCATTGCACCACGTACATCATCAACTCAATAACACATGTCTCATTCACAAAGCATGTTCAATATCTCATTAAGTCAAGATTCACTTTGGTATTCCAAAATCATGAAATGTCCACGCAAGGGCTAAGCATACTACTTGGTCTACTCAACCCATGTTGGCAAATTATAAAAGTCCAACTATTAATCCAAATCCTAGGGTGACAAAAGATTCATGGCCTACAATTATATATGACAAGGTGGCATACAAAGAACTTAGGCATTTAACTAATCCCAAAACTTATTCAAAATCATTTCTATCAAATTAGCATGCAATAGTTTAAATCAAAATAATTTGCTCTAATAGGTCCAACATGATCAAACACAACTTGCCTTCAAAAAGTGTTGGTTCTGGTTCTGAGCTTGCTCTCGGTCGAGAACCTCTCCTCGAAATCGTCGGGACTTCAATGTCTACGCGTAACGTATACACAAAACAATAACATAAATAAACAGTAGAGAAACAGTGCTCAAAAATTCTAATAAAATTCATAAACAGAAAGATCACAATTTTACAAATTTATAGAAATTGAAATCACTCAAATCGGAGTTAAAACGCAAAAGTTATAAGTGTTTGAAGTTTCAAAATATATTTAAAATCAATATACCGAAATAAATAAATATTTTCTTTTTCGAAAATTAATTATTGCGTCATCTTTGACACGGTCGCCACCACAGAACGACACGCCTTCTTGCCGACGCCAGCCCCGATCCGTCTTGTGCGACGGCATATGACGCCATCATTGACTCATCGACAGTGGGACCCACCGTGACGCCGACTGATGTCACCGGTCCGGCGGTGACATGCGGGCCCATGCCGTCACGACTCATGCGCGCACAAAGGCGCGGCGTGGTGCGATCGACATGTGGGTCCGCTTTGTCGCCGTCCACGTGCAGCGATGAACGGCGACGTGGCTTCTACTACGCCCTCGGATTTGCATCTAACGGTGGAGATTAGAAGATGAAGTTCTTCGTTTATGGGCGACGTGGCGAGATCCGGATCGTTGATGCGCGATCGGACGGCGGATGCCGCCGGGCTCGGCGGCGTTGGCGCGGCGACGAGGTTTCACCGGGCGGAGGAAGAAGACGTGGCCGGCGCGTTCCGTGCTCCTCCGGCGTGAAGAAGTGGCCTTCCGACGCGGCAGACGAGGTGAGTCTCGAGGTGCCACGGCGACAGCGGAGGATCACCGGCGGACGAAACAATGCGAAGAAATGCGGCGGACGGTTGGAGGACTTCGCGAAGCGTCGGCGCGGCGGCGGCGCCTCGGGCGAGAAGTGTACGGATGGATGCGCCGCAAACCGAGGAACACTGAGAGGCGCGGCGGAATCCGTGAGGATCTGAATAGGCGACGTGGCGCGACGTGGACCGTCGGATGAAGATCGGACGGCTACGGCACTAGGGTTTTCCGAGCTGGGCCGCACAATGTTCGGCCCAACACTGTTCATCCGATTTTTAATTACTTTTTCGATTAAAAATAATTCCCAAAAATAAAATAATCCATTTGGGCATTAAAAATACTAGAAAAATTCTTCAAAAATATTTTAGGACATTTGTGACTCAAATAAAATATTTCCAGCAAAATTTTATTTTAACTTTTCTATTATTTAATTAAGTTGATAAATGGTTTAATTCAAAATAAATCCAAATAATTCCAAATAAATCCAAATAAATTCCAGAAATTCTCAGAAATTCAAAATACCATTAAAATGCAAGAAAAGCAAAAATAGGGATGTTAGAAACCTCCCCCCCCTTAACGGAATCTCGACCAGAGATCTGTATCGACTAAGGAATAGGTTAGGAATTCTTCTTCAAGTCCTCTTCAAGGCCTCAAAGTTGCTTCGCCTCGAATGGTTACTCCAATCGAACTCGCAGGCGGTTCGATTTATTTCTCGTTTCGATCCATTGTGTCCAAGATTTTCACCGCACTCTTTATAAGTCAAATCCTTCTGCAATTCGAATTCGACTCTAACGACATCTGCTTCTTCTAGCACTCGGAGACATTTCTTTAGTTGTGACACATAGAATACATCATGCACTCCTGCTAAAGACTGTGGTAGCTCCAACTGATACGCTACCTCACCTTTACGACTTAGGATCTTGAATGGGCCGACATATCTTGGCGCTAACTTCCCTTTAGTGTGAAACCTCTTAACTCCTTTGAGTGGGGTAACTCTGAGGTACACAAAATCTTCAGACTCAAAGCTCAAATCCCTGCGGCGATTATCAGCATAACTCTTCTGTCTTGATTGTGCAATTTTCAACCTTTCCTCGATCATGGCTACCGCTCTTGACTTCTTGAAGAATGTCCGGCCCAACATATGACGCTCTCGGCCTCATTCCAATTCAACGGCGTTAGCAGGTCTTCCATATAGTGCTTCAAATGGCGACATCTCGCAAACTTGCTCGGTAGTCATTGTTATAGCCGAACTTCGGCACGGCAAGCACTTGTCCCACGGTTGTATAAGCCAGTGCACATGCCCTCAACATGTCCTCCAAGATGTCGATTAACTCTTTCTGCTTGCCCGTCCGTCTGCATGGGTGATATGCTTCGAATTGAGACGGGTTCCTAGGGCCTCATGCAACCTATCCCAAAATCTCGAGGTAAACTGGGTTCCTCTGTCTGATACAATTTTCTTTGGGACTCCATGCAGACACACAATCCTTGACATATACAAATCTGCTAGGCGGTCCCCTCGAATAGGTAGTCTTCACCCAGAAGAAGTGGGCGACCTTTGTCAAACGGTCCACTATAACCCATATGGAGTCATACCGTCTGGTCCTCAGAGACCGGTAATGAAATCCATTCCGATTTCCTCCCATTTCCACTCGTATCTTCAATGGTCAGAGTACCTCGCCGCCTTTGATGCATTGTTTGACTCTTTGGCATATGTCGCACAACGCCACATGCTCGGCAACTTCACGCTTCATGCTTGGCCACCAAAATCTTTCCTTCAGGTCTTGGTACATCTTAGCGCTTCCTAGATGAATAGAGTACTTAGAATCATGGGCTTCCTCCAAGATCAGCTGCTTCAGCTCCTTCTTGTGCGGTACGCATATGCGATTTTTAATCCACATTGTACCTTGCTCATCCAGCTTGAAATCCTTCGCCTTGCTTTCCTCCATTTTGGACTTAATTCTCTGAATCTTGACATCATCCTTCTGTCCCTCACAAATCTGATCTTCCAAGGTAGGCTTCACCTCTAAAGCGGCTACGAATCCCTTGGGTACAACTTCCAACTTCAGCTTCTGAAATTCCTTGCATAGCTCGACTCGACTTGCTTCCACCAACATATTCACCGAATGGCTTTTCCGGCTCAAAGCATCGGCCACCACATTGGCTTTCCCAGGGTGATAATGAATCCCCAGATTGTAATCCTTAATTAATTCCAACCACCTCCTCTGCCTCATGTTCAGATCCGATTGAGTAAATATATATTTAAGACTCTTATGGTCGAGGTACACCTCACATCTGCTTCCAATCGATAGTGCCGCCATAACTTCAAAGCATGCACTACTACCGCTAACTCCAAGTCATGTGTTGGGTAGTTCTCCTCATGCGGCCTCAATCGCCTTTGACGATATGCGACGACCTTTCTGTTTTGCATTAACACGCAACCAAGCCCTTGGCGTGATGCATCACAAGATATATCAAAGCTCGCTTAAATCCGTAGAACTAACACCGGTGCCGTGGTCAAACGCTTTCTTCAACTCCACGAAAACTCCGCCACATTCCGGCCCATGTAAACTTTTTTCCTTTTTCAACAATTGCGTAAGAGGTCTCGCAATCGTTGAGAATCCTTCAATAAATCGGCGGTAATAACCGCCATTCCAAGGAAACTACGGATTTGAGTCACCGCCTTGGGTGGCTCCCAATGCAACACCGCTTCCACCTTACTTGGGTCAATCATGCGACTCCTTCAATGGTCATCACATGTCCAAGAAATTCCACCTTGTTCTTCCGAAATCACACTTGCTAAACTTAGCGAAAAGTTGTCGCTCTCTTAACTTCTCGTAACTAGCTTCAGATGTTCTAAGCATGCTCTTCTCTCGTCTTAGAGTAGACTAGAATGTCATCTATGAACACAACAACGAACTTGTCCAGTATTCCATGAAAACCTTGTTCATCATGTTCATGAAGTATGCAGTGCATTTGTCAAACCAAAAGACATAATCAGAACTCGAGTGCCCATATCTTGACGAAAATGCGGTCTTCGACATCCTCCGATCGAATCTTCACCGGTGATATCCTCGATCGTAGGTCAATTTTGGAGAAAACTCCGCTCCTCTCGACCGATCAAATAGGTCATCGATCCCGGTAGTGGGTACTTATTCTTGATAGTGACTTCATTCATTTCATTAATCCACACACATCCCAGAACTTCCGTCCTTCTTCTTGACAAAGCAGAACCGGTGCTCCCCATGGCGATGAACTAGGTCTAATAAATCCCTTATCCAATAATTCCTCAATCGCTTCTTCATTTCGACCAGCTCATCGGTTGACATCCGATAAGATCTCTTAGCTATCGGGCCGTTCCTTCGATACTAACTCGACATAAACTCTATGTCCTCGTTCGTGGCATCCTGTAAATCCTCCGAAATACATCCGGTATTCTCGACAACCGCACATCTTCCATGCTAACGGCCTTCACACTATTGACCATCAACTCGTCCATCCCGAACGGCGGTTGCTTGAAACTCTATTTTTCTCCCACAAGGACTCTCGATCGATATGACTCTTCGTCCACGCCTAATACAACCTTGTGTTTAGACAACCATCCATTCCCAAAATAACATCTAGGGTCCGGGTATCTAACACCAAAAGTTTGCTAGGAACTCTGCTCCATCTATAAGCAACTTTACCCCGAAACATCCTACATCGATCGGAGTTCGATCCCGGATTGTACTAGCAATACATGCCTAAGGTTCACCATTTTCAACCCATTGTTCACAGCAAAAATCCGAGATATAAACGAATGCGAAGCTCCGAATCAAATAAAAGCTGCAGCAGTAATCGAGTTGACCAAGAACTTACCCAAGACGACGTCCGATGTATTCTCAGACCGTGATCTCAGAACATGATTGACTCTCGCCTCTTACCACGATCGTGTGGCAGCTCCAGATATGTAGCTCCACGGCTTGCTCTGACGGGTGCCTTCGTTGGAGTAGTTCCAAGATTGAAGCGAATCGGTGTCACTCCTCCTCCCTTCTTAGGACAAGAATTGGCAAATGTGCTCGCTCGTGATGAGATAAAACAACGTTTAACTGCCGATCATTGCCCTCGCAATGCATTCCTAACCGTGTTGGTGTCGGAAATTTTGTCCAGCGGGTCTTGGTACCGGTGGTGGCGCTGCCATCACATTCCTTGGCTGGAATCAAGAACTGGTTTGGTGCAACCTCAAACGCCGCGCTCCTGGCATGCTCCTTGTTGTGCCATCCTGCGCTTTCGTTGTCCTCCAGCTCCTTGCGCTTGTCCTCCAATATCGGCGCCTTGTTCACTAGCTCTGAAAGTCGAAAAGTGTGGGTTATAAGTCCCACTCGATCTGAAATCAGTCCTTCATGAATCGAGACCGCTGGCCTTATCCGCTGCTACATCCTCAAAAAGTAAGCGTGCCATGCGTGAACTTATTCAGATACTCGACACCGATTGATTGCCCCGCTTGATTGCCCTAAACTCCTCCTTTTTCAGCTCCATGATGCCTTCGGGCACATGGTACTGCCGAAAAGCAATTGTGAACTCCTCCCAGCTGATGTCCTGTGGGTGCTCATGAGCAGCGCAGTAGTTTTCCCACCATTCAGCTGCGGTTCCTTCAAGCTGATGAGAGGCATAGAGTACCCTCTCATTTCCTTCACACTGGGTAATGTGCAACTTTCTCTCTATCGTCCTTAGCCAATCATCTGCCTCCAATGGATTGGCATTCCCAGAAAATGTAGGCGGTCGTGTCCTCATGAATTCCGACAGCCTCGAGTGTGGCCTCTGCACTGGGTTAACCTGGTTAACCTGGGCGGCGGCTGCGGCTTGGGCGGTGACCTGCTGCATCATGGCATGCATTAACTGGGTCTGTGCAGCAATAAAGGCTCCAAAGTTCTGCATATCAACCGGCGGTGCTGGTTGAGGTCCTTGTCCTTCACCATCGATGTTTCCAGCTGAGCGTGAACCACTCCCATTTCCTCCTTGGTTTCCTCGAGTGTTCACCATCTGCCGATTGCGCCATGGTTTAGAGACGAGAGGGAAATAAGAATAGACAAGTAATGGAGTACTTATGCGGGGACAAAGGTATAACACAAAATCTAACTTTATTGCTTTATTAATATCTGGGTATGGTTGCTCACAATGCCTATGGGCCTTGCAACACATACCGATCACTCACAAGCATGAAAGAAGCAAATCGAACTAACACTCTGGAGTCAAACGCCGCTAAGGGTGACTCTTATTCCAAGACGCGACTCGTCACAGAGTCTCAACTGCTAACTCTAACGCCACTCGAGCCAACCCCACCGAACTCCTGGTGGATACACCGGCGGTGTGCTTTGCTCTGGTACAAACCTATCCCAACGATCCTCCATTGGATGCGCCTCCTGCACAAGCTCAACCTCCACTTGGTTCTCGCTTGGCTCCTCCGGGTTCAGGTCGTGTAGCTCCAAAGACTGCTCCGGCTCGGTCCCGTCAGGCCATTGTCTCCAGCTCCCCAATCCTCTGGATAGAGTGGGCCAAGTATTCACAAATTCACAACAGATCGCCCGCTGCGTGAACTCGCCACGAGACCTCTGCAGCTCTCGAACCGTCTCATCGATAACATCCTCTTGAGCGATGACATATCTGGTCGTGTGGGTGATCGTGGCATCCTCCTCCTCTATGGGCTCTCTCTTGTAGCGAGTGTCTCTGCGTGGATGGTGATGAAACATCTCATGCCATCCAACTCCTCGGGTAGGTGCGAGCAATCCGCCTCATCGCCAGACGCGATGTCTCCCGAATCCCAAAGATCAAATGACAACCTCCTGGCAGTGATGCGGATGGGACGACTTCGCCTCGCCCTATCCCTAGCGTGAGACCGTGATAGTGACATCCTGCAATATCGATCCCCGCCGATCCACAAGAGTCCCCGGAGATCGGCTGTCATATCCTCCAAGCTGCTGCATCATACGCCAAAGCTCCGCGGCGTACCCTCCAGTGCGCTCACCAAAAGAGTGGATCATCCTCATCTGCCAAAGGACACTCACGTGAAACTCAGAAATTTTTAAAACAAAGCGTAGACGTGATAAATTCAGCAGGGGGTATGAAAGAAGAGAAGGGTAAGTCGAGATTGCATTATCATCTTGGCACATTTTAGCTTTTAGAAAATAGTTTTATCCTCACTACGACCATTCTAACTAAGGGCCGATCCTACGATCGGATGGCTCGATACCACCTCTGTCGGGACCCGAATTTGCAAATCCGGACCTCCGTGTATTCAGCACTAGTCCAGATCACGCTTAGTGCACACAGCCTCAACATTGGTACATATCACACCATAACCAACAAAATAATAAGTACTTTGATTAAATACTCAAACTAGTTGATCGACCTTATGGTCAAGTTACAAAATGCGCCTCAGGCTTAAGAATTATTATAAAATCCAAATGCAATGAAATAAAATAACTCGTGGCGCTAACCAATTTGCCACAGTAACCGATCGGGCTCGCTCCTTAGTTCGTTGGCTCTTCCGAAAGTCCTCCTCCCGAAAGGGGTTGCTTCCTCTTCAAGCTGAAGTTGTGTTGTTGTGGGTGAGTACTTTGAGCACTCAAAGAAGTCATGCATGTAATGCAATGCTAATATACTATATGCATGGCTTAGTACAAAGGATAGGCTATGGTTCATGTGCAAGACAAACATTCCAAATAAACAATAATAGATTGCAAAGCAATAAAAGCAGAGTAGGAATAGTAGCTTTCACAAACATTTCAATTGTAATTCATTTTTCCATCCTAATCAAATTCATCATCACCAACCCAAGTATTTTCCATAAACAAGTCATTTTCATGAAAATCTAACCCTTGACCAGATTCACCGAGCGATGCTCATTACCGTGAGCACGGCTATTCAATAGGTTGTACACTCTGCAGAGGTTATACACTTTACCCACAAGATACGACCAAATACCACCAAGGCAAATAACCGTAACGAAGCCTTTCCAAAGTTCCATCTAAACCCAAGATCGCCTCGCTAAGGTTTCAACACCGAGGGACTGTTACCACACCTGTGGCCCCCTCTTGCGCCATGTGAGTTCTCATCCGCTTCTCCGGCCTCACACCACCACGACAAGACCAAAGAATAGATTTTCCAGTTTACTTAGCTAAGCCCGTCCCATTACGGGCTTGTGGTTGTATGAAAGACTCGGTTCAAATGCTCGCAAGGTTAAGTCCTTAGTTGACCGAGGCAAGACTAACCAAGTGTGATCTCAATTATCCAAAACCAATAAAACCAAATCGACCGCCTAGATTGCCACTTTTGGCCCACTGTAAACAATCTTGCCATTTGCCCCAGTCTAAATCATTTTCCCACCCCTTTCTTTACCATTGCACCACGTGCCATCATCAACTCAATAACACATGTCTCATTCACAAAGCATGTTCAATATCTCATTAAGTCAAGATTCACTTTGGTATTCCAAAATCATGAAATGTCCACGTGGCGGGGCTAATCATACTACTTGGTCTACTCAACCCATGTTGGCAAATTATAAAAGTCCAACTATTAATCCATATCCTAGGGTGACAAAAGATTCAAGGCCTACAATTATATATGACAAGGTGGCATACAAAGAACTTAGGCATTTAACTAATCCCAAAACTTATTCAAAATCATTTATATCAAATTAGCATGCAATAGTTTAAATCAAAATAATTTGCTCTAATAGGTCCAACATGATCAAACACAACTTGCCTTCAAAAGTGTTGGTTCTGGTTCTGAGCTTGCTCTCGGTCGAACCTCTCCTCGAAACCGTCGGGGACTTCAACGTCTACGCGTAACGTATACATAAAACAATAAAATAAATAAACAGTAGACAAACAGTGCTCAAAAATTCAAATAAAATTCATAAACAGAAAGATCACAATTTTACAAATTTATAGAAATTGGAATCACTCAAATCGAGTTAAAACGCAAAAGTTATAAGCGTTTGAAGTTTCAAAATATATTTAAAATCAATATTCCGAAATAAATAAATATTTTATTTTTCGAAAATTAATTATTGCGTCATCTTTGACACGTGTCGCCACCACGAATCGACACGCGGCCTTCTTGCCGACGCCACCGATCGGATCCGTCTTGGCGACGCCAAGATGACGCCATCATTGACTCATCGACAGTGGGACCCACCGTGACGTCACCGGCGTCACCGGGTCCGTCGGGTGACATGCGGGCCCGTCTTGTCGGCGACTCATGCGCCGATGCTTGTGCAGTGCGATCGACATGTGGGTCCGCCTTGTCGGCGTCACGCACGATGGAACGGCGACGTGGCTTCTACTACCGCCTCGGATTTGCATCTAACGGTGGAGATTAGAAGATGAAGTTTACTATTTGCGGGGCAACGTGGCGAGATCCGGATCGTTGATGCGCGATCGGACGGCGGATGACGCTCGGGCTCGGCGACGTTGGCGGGCGGCGAGGTTTCACCGGCGGAGGAAGAAGACGTGGCCGGCGGTGTTTCCGTGCTCCTCCGGCGTGAAGAAGTGGCCCTTCCGACGCGGCTTGACGAGGTGAGTCTGAGGGTGCCACAGGCGACGGCGGAGGATCACCGGCGGCGACGAAACAATGCGAAGAAGTGCGGCGGACGGCTGGAGGACTTCGGCGAGCTCGTGCGGCGAAGCGGCGGCGCCTCGGGCGGTGAGAAGTGTACGGATGGATGCGTCGCAAACCGAGGAACACAGGAGAGGCGGCGGCGCATTAAATAGTGCCTTCGACGTCCGTGAAATGCGCGGAAACCGAGGCCCACACGGGCGGCGGCGGCGGAATCCGACGGGGATACGAATAGGCGACGTGGCGCGACGTGTACCGTCGGATGAAGATCGGACGGCTACGGCGCTAGGGTTTTCCGAGCTAGGCCGCATGTTGTTCGCCCAACACTTTATTCATCCGATTTTAATTACTTTTTCGATTAAAAATAATTCTCTAAAATAAAATAATCCATTTGGGGCATTAAAAATACTAGAAATATTCTAGAAAAATTCTTCAAAAATATTTTAGGACATTTGTGACTCAAATAAAATATTTCCAGCAAAATTTTATTTTAACTTTTCTATTATTTAATTAAGTTGATAAATGGTTTAATTCAAAATAAATCCAAATAAATTCCAAATTCGTAAATTCAAAATACCATTAAAATGCAAGAAAAGCAAAAATTAGGATGTTACTGACCACCACCAGGGACAACCGCTTCGACCGATCCGACGAGGAGGAGGACGCCACGATCACCCACTGGCGAGGTTCACATCGCCAGAGGAGTCCATGGACGAGATAGTCCAGAGTCAGAGGCCCGTGGACGAGGTCACGGATGTCGAGACCTGGGCCAGGGAGGTCCGAGAGTACCTTGCTCACTCCATCCAGTGGGTTCGTGAGTTGGAGGAGGCACTGTACGCACCTGAGCCCGAGCCAGAGCTAGAGCTGCACGACCCGGACCCTGAGGAGCCATAGTAGGTGGCCCTGGTGCAGGAGGTGCCAGAGCCACCGGCAGAGAGCAGCAAAGCCCAGAGCCGCCAGAGTCGGTGGGGTCGTTTACTGCTAACTGTGGGGCATCGTGACCGCTTGCTCTTATGCCACCGCACTCCGCTTGAGCACTCCACCGGAGGACCGCAGCCTGGATGGCTCGACGGCTGAGAGTTTTATTTTCTTTTTAGAGTCAACTCAAATGTTGAGTCAATGTTATTAAATCAGTTTTATTGAGTCTGCTTTAGAACGTTTGTTATATTTTTCCGCTGTTTATTTCTTGATACTCTGATTAATGTAAGCCTTGTGTGGCAAACTATTGTAAGGAGGACCATAAGGTCGTACAACTCGTTTATATTCTTGTTTGAAGTACTTATCTATTATTCCGCTATGTATGATTGTGGTACTTTAACCCTATTTAGCATGTGTGCATTAGTGTGATCCTGGACTAATGCAGAATACACAGAGGGTTCGAATTTGCAGATTTGGGTCCCGACAACATGAATAAGCAAATCTGGACCATCTATGTATATCACACTAGTTCAGGATCACACTAGTACACACAGGCTCGATATAGATGAATATCACAATCATACACAGCGGAATATAATAAAAGATTTCATATATTAATTATTAACCTATTGACTAACCTTATTGTCAACCTTACATGACTCTGCCACATCGGCTAACTATGACTAACAAATTATATCAGAAGCGAATGAAAACGAATAAACCTTCAAGATACCACGTGCAAATGATAAGGTCAGACCTAAACATTCGCTACCGTGTGACCGAAGGACGTTCGGTCTGGTTTTTCCTGAGAGGTACATTTTTGGTACCGTAGTGGGCGGTATGATCGGACCCCCTCCGGTCAAACCGGCCATGTGACCAACAGTCATTGATAGCGCATTAAATGTACTGTAGGGACTATTGGCTACTAAGGGCATGTACAATGGGTATTTATTGTTGACTCTAAAAATTGCCACATATGCAAAGAAACTGACGTGGAGGAAAGAGAGAAGAAGGAGAGAGAAACATCGATGTTTCGCTTAGCATCGTCTCTTGCGTGCGGATCGAAAAAAACTTTGATGCTAGAGTCGACCCTAGGAGAACCAGCCGGCCCCAGCGCCTCCTTGCGCGATCCGTTGCAGTCTCTGTTGCCGTCTTCGGCCGCTGGCTCGTCGCTCCCTCCGCACGGTTCCTTGGCGTCCGCACCTCCGCGCCCGTGGTCACGACATCCGAGCTCGCACCCGCTCGGGGTCCAGCGCGCCGCGGTTTGTTGTCTTCGATGCGCTCCGATGCTTCTCGGCGCCCGCTTCTCTGAGCCATCGCCGTTCATCGCGCCGTCGCCGATTGGCCTCCAGTCGGTGCTCCGTCCGGCTGCCGACTCCATCCGCTCCATCGCCGGCCTCTTTGGTGCAGCCACTAGCTGCTCGCGCGCCCTCGGCACCATCAAGGCGACCCGAGCCTCCTCGGTTTTCACGCCAAGAAGGTTCGCCCGTTGCTCGCTCGGCTTTGAAGAAGCACCGGCGGCCTCTCTGCTCCTCCGCCTAACGCCAAGTTTTTTTGCTTGTGAAGAAGCTCTCCAACGAGTTGCTTGCTTGATAGTAAAGAAGCATCACTTTTGTTGTGACTAGAAGTGCTTGCCGAGTCTTCCTCTTTGCTCGTGAGCCGAACAGAGTGGACTCCCGTTGCAGCTTTAGTCACGTGAAGGAGACAAAGCAGAGTGCGGACTCAAGAGATCTCGGTACTGAATTTCAATGTTTTTCTCAGGCACGAAGCTTTTACCAAGGAGGCAACATAATAGACACATAGCAATAATTTACAATTGATCCTACCATAAAAGAGACACATGCTAAAAATTAATTATTAGGCATTTAATGAAGAGACAGCTTTAGAAACAACCATTGTATACGAACTGACTCTTGCTGACGTGGACTGCCTAGGAGATTGAGCCGGGCTCAACCTTTGTACATGCCCTAAGGGGTGGTCATACCATACCAGCCCAAGGGCAGTATGACCGACCTCTTAGGAGGATTTTGGCCAACTTTTGGCCAATGAATTTTGGTTGGTGGGGGTTATAAATACCCCCCACCTGCATTCTAGAGCATGTTTAAGACCTCATTTATCATCCTAGAGCTATAGCAAGTAGGGGTGCAAACGGAGCAGATACGAACGGTTTTCATTCATTCTGTATCCTATTCCAAATTTTTTCTTAGATATAGAATCGGATACAGAGCGAAGGCCGGATTCAATACTAATACGTGATTACTTGGCCGTGAATACAGAGTTTAATACAGATCGCTCCGATCTGATTAGTCTCGGTCACGAATAGTTAGTTGGATAATGCGTGAAAACAGAAACCATATATGTTATGCATATTAGGATCGATTAACCATACACAAAATTTTACTAGAAGCTTCAAGACATATAAGTGTTTCAAATTCAATAACAGGTGTCTTCCCTACATAAGAATAATATGCAGCTAATTATAATTTCAATCAACATATGAACTTATATGATGTATAATGTTTATGTTTATCGGATCTGTTATCGATATCTATTTCACTAATTTACATTGATATTTTTCAAATATCTTGGATATGCGGGTATAGATCGGATACGAATCGGATACTTCTCTTCCCATATCTTAACCCATATTTTTTTCAGATAGGCGGATTCGAATCCGGATCGAATCTGGATATAACCGGATATCATTTTTTCGGATTCAAATCGGGTTTTAAACGAATTCAGGCTAAGATCGGTCGGAAATTATCCGCTCCGTTTACACCCCTAATAGCAAGTCTCCTACTCATTGTGTGCATTAAATTCTCATTTTGTGAGAGTGAGGAGCAAAATTGAGTGTTGCATTTAGTGTTGAGCCTTTAGACACTCAATAGTCAATCCGACCTCAATCAAGAGTCAAGACTTATTACTCTTGGAGGTTTCCGCCTCCTAGACGGTTTGGAGGTGTTGGTGTGTCGGGACCCAAATATGCAAATCCGGACCCTCTGTGTATTCTGCACTAATCCAGGATCACGCTAGTGCACACAGTCTCAACATAGATGAAATATCACAATCATACACAACGTAATAATAAAAGTAACTCAATTATAAAATATAAAACTATTGAACGACCTTAAGGTCGACCTTACACTTGAGAGGTCTTGATGGTTTTAACTTCAAATAGGTAAACATCAACGGAACGAAGAGCGTTGGTGAGTCCCATCAATATGCCACCGGCAACTGACAAGGTTCAACTCCTAGATATTCGCCTCCTCATGGAACTTCTCCTTCGAAGTTGTAGTCATCTTCTCATCTGATGATTTGTTGTTTGCAAGGGAGTGAGTACACACCGTACTCAACAAGTCATGCATGTAATGCGCTTCTATTACTACATGCATGGCTTATTCCAAAGGAATGGCTGAATGGTTCTTTTGCAATAAAGCAGTATTCAGAAATAATCATAGTAGATAGAAAAGCAGTAAAACAAGTAATACCCATAATAAATTTTGTAATCATTCTCAAGTAAACAATTTCTCATCCTTAACCAATTTTCCATATCACATTGTCCACATTCCCAACTTCATTTTTATCAAAATCTAACCCTTGACTGTAATCCCTGAGCATTGTCCAGTACCACGGATACGGCTATTCGAATAGTTTTTACACACTCTACAAAGGTTATACACTTTACCCACAAGATACAGTCAAACACCACAAAGGTGAGTAACCGTAACAAAGCCTTTCCAAAAATCCGTCTAAACCCAGTACTGCCCGCTAAGGTTTCAACACTGAAGGGATACACCTCTACAACAGGGCCCCCCTCTTGCGTTATGTGAGTTTTCACTCGTACACCCGGAACTCACACCACCACGACAGTACCAAAGAATAGATTTCACAATTTACTCAGCTAGGTCCGTCCCACTCCGGAACTTGTGGTTGTATGGTTAGCCCAGTTCAAATTCTTGCAAGGTTAAGTCCTTAATTGACCGAGGCAAGACTAACCAAAAATTCATCATGTCAATATGTCATAAAAACCAAATGCGACCAACCTGGTGCCACACCTGGCCCACCACTTAACTTCTTGCCACTTGCCCCATTCTAAACCATTTTATCACCCTGGTTCGTTTACACGCTCCTCGTGCTATCAACAGTATCAAGACACATGTCACACTTTCCAAAATTCGTTCCATAGCTCATTAGTCAATATTCCATTTTTCTCATAGAAATTGTGTCAATGAAACGTTTTGCATGGCTAAGTAGAACTACCGTGTTCTAATTTTTCCACAGTGGTGTATTATATCAACCACATAATATAACCCAATCTAGGGGAACAAAGATTTTCATGGCATACAATTATTAGGGACAAGGGGACATTAACAAGTGGTGTTTTAACTAATCCCAAACTATTTGAAGACATTGTAAACAAATTAGCATGCATAATTTAAAACAAAGTAATTTTGAAAGCATAGGATCAAAATGGTCAAAGCACAACTTGCATGACCCTTGCGATTTTTACTGTTCTTTACTCTTTATCTTTGACTCTGGATCTTCGGTCTTCAATCTTCACTTCCTTGATCTTTAGCTCCTTGGAATGACTTTCGGACAACGCGTCTAGCGATTAAAGAAGAAGCAAACACAAACCAACTCAAAAGATAAATCGAATAAACTCCAAATTGAGAACGGATAATATTGGATCGCAACGGCTTAGATGAATTTAGGAACTTGAATGGACTAGATCGAAGATTAGACAAAAGAGGATGAGCTTTCGGAAAATACACCAAAAAGGAAAAGACTGATAACTGAGAAAGAAAGAATAATATTCCAAAGAATATTTCTTCTGAAGTTGTTATCTTGATTAGACAGACAATGACATATGGGCTCTTGATCCATAGACCGGGTCCACAAAGATATGTTAGTTCACAATGAACTATGCTGATGCAAAAAGTTGACTTTTGTTGACTAAGTAGATACACAATCAAACAAAAGAAAGATAGGCTGATAGATTAGATATGGCACAAGGATATGACACATGGTCAATGGTCTATCGACCAGGTCCATGAACGATTTCCAGGTCAAAGACAGAGTAGATTTTCAAAGAGAAGGCAAGGACAAGTGGGGTCGACATCCACTACGATTCGATAAGGGGTTCAGTCATGCGTCGAAGAAGGAACTTGACGATGATAAGGCGTCGATGATAAGAAGACGGGGCTAAACTCAATGTGATAGGGCTAGATCACATCAAGGCGATAGAAAAGATGATGACATCGCACTAGGGTCTTTACTTGAATGCACGCCTGCGATGAGAGCAAGGCATTAACGGCGGAAGGTTAACGATGGAACGTTAACGATGAAGGTGAAGCGTTAACAGAACACTTATGAGATTACAGGGTGGCGACCATCGGTACAATGGTACTGCAGCGAGGTCATGATGTGGCTCAAGTTTGATTTGCGATCTGCGAGGTACTCATGTCATGACGCAACGTCAACGACAAATTGGACCAAAGGTTAAGGTAGGGTTAGAGCGAAACGATTCAAGGATGGATACACTTGGCATAGGGGTAGAATGGGTTAGGGTTGACTCTGCGATTAAAGGTTACCAAGGATGGCAAACCGAAACGCGAACCGATACAAAGGACTAGGCCGAAAGACGACGGTTAGATACTAGAATATGGCTTTGACGGCAAACGGAGACCAAATAACCTCTAAATATGAGCAAAACAGGGAACAACAGTCTATTGGACAAGATGACATGGCCATGACAAAACAATATGGTTGGTAGCAAAAGGCGACGCGCGACGGTGTCAAAAGGCGACGAGTAACGAATATTAAAATTTTCGGAGGATAGAACAACAAAGGGGAAGTGAGCACCACGTAGAACGTGGTGACACGAACTCAACGGTATAGCCGTGGCGAGGGCTGGGCATCCCTTGACCGGTCAGCGGGCTCCCAGGCTCAGGAGGCCTCGACCACGACCTGGGCGTCGTTGGGCCCCGCGCGACCTGGGCGTTGTTGGGCCCCGGGCGACCTCGAGTTCGAGCGGTAAGAGGCCTTATCCCCGCTCGACCTCGACCTGAACCCGGGCATGCGTTTACTCGACGGTTACTAAGATCTGAGTGACTGCGTCGAGGCGGAAGTGGGCGGCGTTTCCGGGGCAGTTGCAGCCCACCTTTAATGCTTACGGAAGCCACTTCCACGGGAATCTCTCCCGCCCGTTGCAGGCAACATTCGAGTGATTATAAGGCAGTGCAGGGCGCATGTACAAAACACGAACACACAAGAACTCGAGCATTAGACATCGCCATTGTTGAGCTCAAGCTGTAATACACATCATGCTTTTGATAGTAACAAAGATCACCGCCCTTGAGGTGACCGGAGTAGAGCTATTACCTTGCAGGGCTCGAACCAAGATAAATCCTCGTCTCACGCCGCTGCCGCCTAGCTCCGACCTCCAAAGACGTCGAGCCCTTTTCCTCATTGAGCCAAGCCCGCTCGGTCCCAAGTCTTCTTGACCCTGTTTCATTTCTGCGCTTGGCGATCCCGATCATCGACAATTTGGCGCCTAATCAGGGGCCCGATTGGCTTTGCTCATTTGCGGAAAACTCCAAGATCTTGGGAGCATGGCGCGCCGTCGCGGACATTCCTCGGCGTGGGCTCGGCGTGACTCGACTCGCGTCCTGTTTTCACCACCACCACCACCACGAGCGACCGTCTCGATGGCGAGCAGTCATGGCGCGGGAGAAGCTACGGACGGCCGTGACCCGCAGACTCCTGAGGACGCCATCCGGATGGTCAATGTCACCATCAACCAAGCCATAACCGCCCTCCGGTGGGAGAACCAGGAGAGGGCCGGTGCATCTACTAGCCATCCCAGACTCTCTCCTTCAGGAGAACGCCTCCGCGCTATCGCCCGGGTCATGGTTGATCCCGATAGAGCGAGGTCGGAGCTTTTTGGCCGAGCCCTGGCCGAAGAGCTCGATTGGGCCGCGACCGAGGCCATACCACCGCAGCACCGAAGCCAGCACTCGGGGACCCACTCCCTGAGAAGTGACGACAACTCATCGCGCCGCCGCCAGCGCACCCGCCGGACGCCTCCCGCGCAGGGGGCACCCTCTCGCCAACAGCGGTCTCGGGACGTGGCTTCGACGCCACCATGTCTCCGTCCCACAAGTGCCAACCCAAGCAAGGTTAGGCGCGAACCGGGCTCCACGAGCTCCACGTCGTCCAGTAGCGAGTCAAGAGGCCTTTCCCGATGTTCGCCTAAGCGCCGGTCGAGATCGTCTGCGTTACCTCGGTGACTCCAGCAGCGCGCCATGGTCGTTCTCGCCAAAGGTCGGACGCGAGGCAGCCTCGACTCGAGTCCAAAGCGGCGAGGGCCTTGTCGGTGGCGACCACACCGGTGTCGCCCGGTCGGCCTCTGGTACATGGCGTACTCGACCGACGCCACAGTGTGTTGGCGGCTCGATTCAAGCGGCGTTGATAAGCGCTTTGATGGGACCAAGAACCCCGACGAGTTCCTATCCATCTACTCGACCGCCATCTTGGCGGCCGGGCAACGAGCTCATGATGGCGAATTACCTCGGCGACCGTCTGGGCGATGCGCGCGGACCTAGCTCTTCAACGTAGCTTTGGCTCCTTGATTGTGGCGCCAAATTGAGCGCCCTCGCTCCAACTTCGAGTTGCTCTGAAAGCGGCGGGAGGAGAAGGACCTAGATCGCGTCATCCAGGAAGGAACGAGCCGCTTCGTGACTTCATGCGGCGATTTATCCGCACGAGGAACCTGATCCCGAGTATCTCTAACGAGGCCGTCATAAAGGCGTTCAAGTTCGGCGTCTGCGATCGGCGCCTCACCGAGGACCTGGAGATTACCTCGAGGCTCAGCGTCAACAAGCTTTTACGCATGGCGAGCGGATGCGCAGAATCACGGACGCTGCCGCTAGAAACGCGACTACGACCAAGGTAAGCTCGGTTTGAACCCCACAGAGGCTGGACTATCCAACTCCAAGGGCACCGACCACGGCGCCGCTGCCAAGAAGCGGAAGCGTGACGCAGAGCGGTGGAGGATCGCCACGAGTGATCGTCTCGTGAGGCGGTAGCGAGGTCCTTGAAGTCCGAGATCGAGCTCGGGAGGGGTCCCGACCTCGCCAAGGTCGGCCTCGACCTCGTCAGGTACAAAACCAGCCCCATCAGAGGGCGGACGGCTAGGCCCCGGACCGATGCTCGGCCGCGGGCCGAGGGCGTCGAGATACGATGAAGCGAAGTTCGCTTGTTCCATAGGCGGTGGCCACGACCTGCGAACTCAGGGGCTTGGCAAGGCAAGCTGGAAGCTTTCTACGATGGTCAGGGAGAAATGCCCGTGTTGCCGAAAGAAGACGACCAGCCGGACAGGGTGAATGCTGGGGCGGCCTAGGATGACCTCGACCTAGAGTTCCAGCAGGGCGAGCGCCGCATCGATGTTATCTTCGGCGGCTCATCAGCTTACTAGTCCCGGCGCAAGCTCAAGGCCGCCTCGCGAACCATCTTCCAGGTCACCGCCGGGAGGCCCATCGAGCAGCACTGCAAGTGGGCTAGGGCCACCATCACCTTTTCTCCAGAGGACGCACTTCAAGGTATGGCCCGAGATCTGAAGACCGCCCTGGTCGTGACCCCGACCATCAGCAACACCGTGGTCGGTCGAGTCATGGTCGACGGTGGTAGCTCCCTTAACTTGCTACAGGCTGGAGCGCTTGACCGGATGCAGATTCCCCGGTCGAAGGTCAAGAACATTGCCGTCCCCTTCTTCGGGATCGTCCCCGGGAGCTCAACCGTCCCTTTGGGGCAGGTGGTCTTGCCCGTCACCTTCGGCGACTCGGCCAATTTCCGCACCGAGCTGATAACCATCGAGGTGGTCGAGGGGGACCTCCCGTACAACGCCATCCTTGGGCGACCCGCCCTGATCAAGTTCATGGCGGCCAATCACTATGGCCATCGGTGCATGAAGTTGCTTGGCCCCAATGGCATCATAACCGTCGGGCGACCTACAAAGCGGCACACGTGCGAGACCAAGGCCCCAGCCCTTGCCGCATCTGCCCAGTGAGGCTGGATGCGATGGTGAAGCGCTCGTCGAAGGCAGCAATCCAGCCAGTGGGGGACAAAGGTTGTGCCGCCGAGGAAGGCGACCCGGCACCAGATGCATCCATGTCTCGGTGGTGAGTTCCAAATAGGAACTCGAGCTCGTCACTTTCTCCGCGCCAACAAGGGCATATTCGGCAGGAGCTCGCGAACATGCTGGCGTCCCCGAGGGAGGTGATCGAGCACAAATTCTGGTGAGACCCGACTCTCGACACAGGCACGGAAATCGCGCTCGTTTCTCCCGAGAAGGTCGCGCCATCAAGGAAAATCTCGAAGCTTTTGAAGGCCGGTTTCATTCGTGAGATCGACTACTCTGAGTGGTTGGCAAACCCGGTCATTGTCCAGAAGAAGGGCGGAAAGTGGAGAATGTGCGTGGACCACACGGGCTTAAACTCGGCCTGCCCAAAGGACAACTTCCCGCTCCCGTGCATCGACCAGATCGTCGACTCCACCGCGAATGCCAAGATCTTGAGCTTCTTGGGCGCCTATTCGGTACCATCGATCAAGTCGGGCGGTCGGCGACGAGAGCAAGGCGTCGTTCATCACCTGTTCGGCACCCTCTTGCTACGACCATGTTGTTTGGTCTGCACAATGCGGGGACCACGTTCCAAATAGTTCGATGACCAAGACGTTCGACCCCGGATCGGTTGCAACCTTGAGGTCTACGTGGGCGACATCATCGTCAAGAGCCCTCCGAGGGCGACCACGTTCATGACCTCGAGAAACCTTCAACAACCTGAACAGGCACAAGATCAAGCTCAACCTCGAGAAGTGCGTGTTCGGTGCCGCGTCAGGGAAGGTGCTCGGCTACATGATCGGGGGCTCGGGGGTTGGCCCGAACCCAGAAAAGATCGAGGCGATCGAGAAGATGGCGCCCCCGACCTCGGTCAAGCAGGTGCAAAGCCTCACAAGCCGTATGGCCGCCCTCAGCAAGTTCATCTCGAGGCTCGGTGAGCGTGGGCTTCCGTTCTTTAGAGCTCTGCGCAAGCATGGGAGCTTCGAGTGGACGCTGGAGGCACAGCGGTCCTTTGACGAGCTAATGGTATACCTGTCGACCCACCCCTGCTTACGACCCCGCAACCCGGCGAGAAGTTGCTGCTCTACCTTGCGGCCACCGCTCAAGCTGTCAGTGCCGTCCTGGTGGCCGAGCAGGGATCCCAGCAGCACGGCCCGAAGGAACACTACCCGCAGGTACAAAAACTGATGTACGCTCTTCTCATGGCTTTGCGCAAGCTTCGACATTATTTCCAGGCGCACTCTGTGGTCGTCCCGAGCAACTTTCCGCTCGGGGACATCTTGCGGAACCCAGAAGGCGGCGGGTGAATCTCCAAGTGGGCTATGGAGTTGGCGGCATTCGATATCCAGGTCGTAGCCCGAACAGCCATCAAGTCGCAGGCGCTTGCCGACTTCGTGGTCGACCAGACGTCGCAACCTGCGCCCGATCCAGAGGTCGAGGAAGAAAAGCCCTAAACCATGTTCTTCGACGGCTCGAGGTCCTTCAAGCGCTCGGGGGCTGGAATTCTTATTCTCACCCCGCGCGACGACCACTTGAGGTACGTAGTTCGCTTTGAGTTTCCAGCGACCAACAACGTGGCCGAGTATGAAGCCCTCTTGGCGGGCCTACGAGCTTGCAAAGCGTTAGGCGTGCGTCGTTTGGTTGTTAAAGGCGACTCCCAGCTCGTCGTCAATCAGTACAACAAGGAGTACTAGTGCTCAGATGACTCAATGGCAAAGTACCTAGCCGAGGTGCGCAAGATGGAGAAATGGTTTCAAAACCTGGAGCTCCAGCACATACCAAGGAGAGACAAAACGGGTGCCGACTCCCTCTCCAAGCTCGCCTCCTCCGACGACGAGGTCCCGCCCGATGTCATCCTGGAGACCATGGTGGCTCCCTCGATCTCTTCCCAGACGGTCTTGCTCGCCGTGGTCGAAGGTACTCCCTCCTGGGCTGAACCAATCCTTAACTTCCTTGCAAGGCGACCTCTGCCCAACCCCTCCGAGAGAAGCAGGACCAGCGCCGGGCGAAGTTTGTACACGCCGTCGGGGGCGCTCTGGTGGAACATTTCTGGCATTCTGACACGGTGCATCTCTACGGAGGAGGGTAAGTACCTGTTATATGACATTCATTCAGCCTCTGCGGGCGCACTTTTCATACTGAGGATGATGGTCGGCAAGGCATTCCGTATGGGTATTATCGGCCTTGGTAACCAGGATGCTTGTGACATTGTTACTTTGCCGAGCATGCCGGTTTCACGCTCGAAGTCGCATCAACCGCAAGATACGCGCAGACTATCCCACTTGCTCGGCCCTTCTTGACACGGGGCCGGACATCCTCGACCCTTTTCCTCGGCGATCGGCGGCAAGAAGTTCTGATCGTTGTCAGTGGATACTTTTACCAAGTGGATTGAAGGCGAGCGGTCTCGACCATCATTGCCGAGCGGCCGTCCGTTTCTTCCGCTTGTTCGTGGTCACAGTGCACGGGTCCCATGCAAGATTATCACCGACAACGATACTCGGTTTACAAAGAGTTGTTCGGGAGTTTTGCGAGGGCCTCGGCATCAAAGTGTGCTTTGCTTCTATGGCTCACCCCAGAGCAACGGAATAATGAACGTGCCAACGGCCAAATCGTTCGAGCGTCAAGAAACGAGTTGCGGATGAGCTCGAACGCTACGGCAAGACTGGTGGATGAACTTCCCACCATCTTATGGTCTATTCGCACCCGATCGGCCGAACCCACAGGGTCCACTCCTTCCAAATCGTGTTGAGATCAAAGTCGCCCCGCCTCCCGAGGTTACACTGGCTCTGCCAGGTCGACTTGGTCGACTGTGTCGACTTGAGCATGAACGGTCTCGACCTTACCCTCGCAGAAGAAGCAAGATGCCGTGCATCGCTTTCGATCAACGCACTACCTGCAAGCTCTTCGCAGACATGCGTCTCGGTTGGTACGACCTAGGAAGCTCCTTGTTGGGGACCTAGCCCTGAGATGGATTCAGGGCTCGTCCAACACCAACAAGCTATCCCCGTGGTGGGAGGGCCCCTATAGAGTCGTTTCAACAGATCACACGGGGGCTTACCGGCTAGCGATGCCCGATGGCAGGGAGTTCTCTAGCTCGTGGAACATAGATCAGCTTCGGAAGTTTTATGTGTAAACTCTATACCTTAAATTTTCAGTAAAGCTGTTCTTCTATTTTCGTCCCGTATAACTTTTTTCGTTTGTAACTACACTGTTATTGTTTCCCGATACTGCCGTGCACGCGACTCGCTTCTTGGTCTAAAGCCTCATGAGCTTAACGCTCACCCCGGTGGTCGAGCTAAACGTAGTTTAATCTATTATAATCTGCTCTCCCTCGCGCGGGCTCGAGCCAAAAGCCTTGCGGTTTTTGACCGTTGAGCAGTGTGCGTGATCGTGGTCGTGATTCGAACGTTAGTCTGGGTGCGACCATCTATTTATTGAACTCGCTTTTGTCACGTTCTTTGCCTGCGAACCCTTCCTCAACTCTGCAGGTCGTGGTCAATTGCCCGAGTGTAAGTCTTGTGTCCCATGCCGGCGTTGCTCGACCTTGGACCCAACGGGGGCTGGATAAGGCTATCCTATCAGCACACGACCTAAGAAGTCTCGGACTAAGAGCGGAAAGGGCGAACTCCAAGTTTCCTCGGCTATGAATTTAAATCAAGACAAGGATTTCTTTGTTCTCCAAAAGAAATTTAGCTCTATTAGAACATTTTGTTCTTAATCATGTTTTACAGGTCAGCCATTTCGCAGGCAAGCTTCTCCTGCTCGAGCGCAGCTACCTTGGCCCTCAGGGTCGCTATCTCGCTTTGGTACTGGAGGGCTTCCTTGGTGGCATCCGCAGCTCGGCGCCGTTCATCTTCAAGCTGAGCCAGGGTGCTCCTCGCAGCTTTGCTGGCGCGCCCAAGCTTCTCCTCGAGCCCCAGGATCTTGGCCTCGAGCTCGGGGGATGTCTTCGCCGAGGAGGATGCCTTCTCTGCAGAAGCCTTCTCGAGCGCCTCGACCTTGGCCCGCTCGGCCTCGAGCGCCTTGCTGGCGCGCTCGAGCTTTCCTTCAAACTCGAGGATTTTGGCCTCGAGCTCGAAGGACGCCTTCGCCATGGACGCCTGCTCCGTGGCGGCCTTCACCAGAGCCTCGACCCTGGCCCGCTCGGTCTCGAGTGCCTTGCTGGCGCGCTCAAGCTCCTCCTCGAGCTGCAGGGTCTTGGCCTCAAGCTCGGGAGATGCCTTCTCTGCGAAAGCCTTCTCCAGCGCTTCCAGCTTGGCCCGCTCGGCCTCAAGCGCCTTAGCCGACCGCGCGCGCTCTTGCTCCATGGCCTTATAGCCATGCTCGCGCTCGGAGGTTCTGGCCTGCTCGAGCTCGGCGGCGTGAGCTACCTCCTGCCCCCTCATCGTCGCGCGCAGGTCGTCGAGCTCCTTGGTCTTCTGCTCGAGCTCCCCCTGCTCAACCTCGATGGTCAAGATAAGCTTGGAGCGCTCGGCTTCTCACGCCTCCACCACGTCCATGAGGCTCTTCAAGACGGGCGGCGTCTCTGAGGCCTTTCGGACCTTGGGAGACGCTTGCGATCGCTCTTCATGACAGAAAGGTAAAATGAGAATAGAAACAAGAGGACTAGAGCTAACAAGCAGCAAGGTGCGCGATGGGTCTTTACCTCGTGAAGACGGGTCTCAAGGCTTGCGCGGGTGAATTCCTCGCACTCATCAATATGGTCGCGGGGAATCTCCTCCTCGTCGGCGACCACCCCCGACGCGCTTGGGCCAAGCCCCTCGGTCTCCACGCCAGTGGCGGCCTGGTGTTCTGTCGCCTCCCTTGGCGGGCTCAACTCACCGGCAGGGGCGGGGGCGACAGCGGCATTGGCCCCGACCTCCGTGGTCAGGGCTTCGCTTGCCTCTGGCGCCGGGGGAGCGGCGGCTGGATCCGCTACACTATCTTCCGCGGCGCGCTCGACCTCCGTGGCCTGGGGTGCTACGGCCGTAGCGCCCGGCACCACTGCAGGTGGGCAAGTCTGCGGCACCTCTTCGGAGTGGCCATCTTCGGCGGTCGGCGGCATCACGGCCTTGGCGCCCAGAGCGACCGAGGTCGGGAGAGCCTGGGGAACCACCACGGTTGCGACCACGGTGCTCTGGGTGCCTCCCCCCGCGCCGACCTCGGGAGGATCGGTAGCAGCGGCTGAGTCATAGGCCTCGCCGGTGCCGTAATCCTCACTTGTCGCGGGCTGGATCTCCTTGGTTGATTCATCGATCCCTTGGTCGTAGTCGTCGACCGGGCCCATTCGGGACCCGAAGAAGTCCACAAGACGGCACGAGGGCGGCAGCGGGGCAAGACGTCGTCCGCCTCCTCCTCGGACTCGGACTCGCCCTGGACAATAGCCATCGTCAAAATGGGCAAGTTTCGAGCGCGGATGCTCGAGGTCTGCGATCAAGAACAGACACTAAGCAGGAAGGCGCTGGAGGGGGCAGAGTGAACTAAAAAGCCAAAAACTCACTGAGTCACCGACCTCGCCTTTGTCGGGGCGGCCAGAGGTCTTCTTGCCCGATCTTTGCAGGGGACCTCACTTTCGTGCCCCACCGGCCTGGGACCTCGGAGCTCGCGCCGGGTCTACGTCATCCGTGGCGGCAGACCTGGAAGCCCGACCTTGGGCACCCTGGGCTGGCTGGGGGCTCGAGGTCCTGGCGGCAGTGGCCACGCTCTGTTGCTGCGAAAGGGGACCCAAATCAGAAGGCGAATGAGCACGAGCAAGAAGCCTGGGGGCTCGGCCATGGGAATCCTTACCGTGGCGCGGTCACCCCACTCGACGTGAGGTTTCTTCACCACCTGGCGGTCTGCCCCGGGCACGAGAAGCCTCTTCTTCCCCTTCTTGCCGCCGGGCAGCGGAAGCATCCTCCTGGCCGTCTCGGTCAGCTCTAGGTGATCCTGCGAGCATGCGGGGTTCAAGAAAAGCCTCTTGGACACTCGAGTTGAGTTCTTGGTCGGGGGGGCCTACCTCGTCTTTGCGGCGCAGTACATTCCTCGGCACGGGCTCGTCGAGGGTATAGTCGTTCGCGGCCTTCCCAAACATTTCATTCATTCGGGCAGCGATCCAGGACTCCCTCGGTGCTGCTAAAGAGACCAAGTCGTCAAGAGGAGCCAGGGAGCAAATCCGCAGCAAATATTGAGGCAACACAACTTACCAACCGTCTCTTCGCGAGTCACGTCATCGTGACCTTGGATCTCGTAAAAGGGGTGCTCCCTCCGCCGCAGGGGGAACACCCGACCTCTCAGGAAGTCGTTGGCGATGGCCTGCCCGGTGAGGCCTCGCGTGGCGCAGATGTGGATGGTCGCGATGGCCTCTTGGTCGTCGTCCAGGTCGCCCGACTCCAGGGTCTCCTTCTTCCCGCTGAGGGGCGTACCCTTGAACTCCAGCGTGCCACCCTCGCCCCGTTTCAGATAGAACCATCGCTCGGACCACGGGCCGAGGGAGTCGTGGTAGCGCGCCTGCGGGAAGGACCACGGGATTCCCGTCCGCTGCTGGAAGTAGAGGCACCCGACCACGGGGTCCTTCCCGGTGCGGAAAAGGGAGAAGAAGTGAAAAAACAGCGAGGGGGTGGGAAGGATTCCAAGGAACCCCTCGCACAGGTGAGAGAAGACGGAAAGCAGAAGGACGGAGTTGGGTACCAGATTGATCAACTCAATCTCGCAGATGGTGAGGACGTCTGCGAGGAACTCGCTCTCCGGCATCGGAAGGCCGAAGAGCATGTACTGCTTCGTGCTGACGAGCTCGTCGTCCCGTGGCTGCGGCTCGGTCTCCCCGTCCGGTAGTCGCCATGAATATTGATCCAGCAGCCCCAGGCTCTTGAGCTCTTTCATCCTCGACACCGTCAAAGAGCTTTTCCCAAGTTTGGCCATGACAATCGAGAGGGAGCTTTGGTCGGAGGAAGAAGGGGGGCTCAAAGCAAGAAGACAAAGGCTACGAGGAAGCAGAGTTCGGAGAATGGCGGCGGTCGCAAGTTTTATAGGGCCAAGGCACTACGGGCCTGGTCGAGGGCGTTTGAAGGCGTGCGGCCGGTGATGTGACAGGAGCACTTCAAGGCCACGCGGCGGAATCGAGCGCCACGAACGGTTCATTGTCCGCCAGATCGAGTTTCGGAGATCAAGAGGCGCCAGGTGTCGTTTCGTCACGGCCTGGCATTACGTTTCCGCCCGACCTCGACCTCAAGCGCGAAGGCTCAGGAAATCGGCCCCGTCTATGGAGGCTCAAGGTCGGCCCGTGTCCCTGCCCCGACCTTAAGCCTCGGGGGCTAGCTGACGAGGGCTGGGCGTCCCTTGACCGGTCAGCGGGCTCCCAGGCTCGGGAGGCCTCGACCACGACCTGGGCGTCGTTGGGCCCCGCGCGACCTGGGCGTTGTTGGGCCCCGGGCGACCTCGAGTTCGAAGCGGTAAGAGGCCTTATCCCGCCGACCTCGACTGAACCGCATGCGTTTACTCGACGGTTACTAAGATCCGAGTGACTGCGTCAAGGCGGAAGTGGGCGGCGTTTCCGGGGCAGTTGCAGCCCACCTTCAATGCGCACGGAAGCCACTTCCCCGGGAATCTCTCCCGCCCGTTGTAGGCAACATTCGAGTGATTATAGGGCGGTCACGGTATGATGTACAAAACACGAACACACAAGAACTCGAGCATTAGACATCGCCATTGTTGAGCTCAAGCTGTAATACACATCTGTACTTGATAGTAACAAAGATCACCACCGCAGGGCGACTGGAGTAGAGCTATTACCTTCGCAGGGGCTCGAACCAGTATAAATCCTCGTCTCACGCTCGCTGTCGCCTAGCTCCGACCTCCAGCACGTCGAGCCCTTTTCCTCATTGAGCCAAGCCCCGCTCGGGTCCCAAGTCTTACTGACCCCTGTTTCTTTTCTGCGGTTGGCGATCCCGATCGTCGACAAGCCGGATTTGGCGGCAACCCAACAGACAGATCGCAAACTGCCGATGAACGGCTATCGAAGCCAAAAGATCAAATGGTCATAACTATTAAAGTAGTATATGAAACCTAACCAAATTTTATAGAGAGCTATCTGGGATCATTTGGCACAATATGACATGAACAGAACTGTGTTTTACCTTTTGGATCAACGGGGAACACGCGATGAAGTTTTCTACCGTTGGAACGCAGTCTGCTCGAGGAAGATTGATTTTTCTGCACAAATCCCGCAGGCAAAACCTTGAGTTAGGGTGAGCACCATGTAGAGGACATCAAGATGAGTTTACAGAAAAAGATTCACGATCAAACTTGCAGAAACAATGGAGAATGGGCGGCGACAAGATTTGAGATTAGAACGGCCGAAACTTTAGATTCCGCGGATGAAATTGCACCAAATTTGGTGGAGAGACAGATCTGACCATTAGGCACGAGATGATGTGGTTGGATTTTAGAAAAACTCACCGGAACGATGAGGAATGCGACGCCAAGTTCGGCTGATGAGAGGCGGCGCCCGGGAGATGAAAGGGTGCTATTTTTAGTGTTTGGGAGGGGTGCTCTAGACTTTAGGGGGCATGTGAGGGGTCATGGCACCCTTGAACAAGCTTAGGAAGTTGAACCAATCAAGAAAACGCAAAAGACACTGAAATCAAAACCGAAATGGCTGGAATCGAACAGTTGGTGTGCAGCTACAGTAATAGGCCGGCCCATTACTGTTCATAGCTTTTTTCCAGCGATTTTCCAATAAAAATAATTCTAGTAATTCAATTAATTCATTTGAGGCAATAAAAGTACCAGAAAAATTCTAGAAAAAAAATCCTAGAAGCACAAGGAACCCAAAATAAATCTGAATTTCTTTTAATTAAAGTTTATATCAGTCAAATTAAATTGTTTTGACTTCAGAAAATTCCAGTTTAAGCTTTATTTAAGCGAGAAAAACAACGGGGATTTTTGGGAAGCTAATCTTCATAAAAGATTTTTGAAAACCCAAATTTTGGGATGTTACATGGTGCGCAGTGAGCTTCTCAACGGAGGTTGTGAGAAGCCCCACAAGTTGTGAAGGCCGGAGTTCGCCTACTCGGAGCAAGGAAGAACTACCATAGTGATCGAGGAAGGCTCAAGAGGTTGGAGTCGGCTTAAAATTGTTCAAGTCACCTCAACGTGGATTAGGGGAGACCGGCAAGTCTCCGAGACCCCGAGATAAAATCTTATGTCTTATTTTTCTTGTGGTTTGCCTTTCTCAATCTTGTGATCAATTTACATTTCTAGCAATTTAAGTTTATTCATTAGTACTTAGAATCTTGTTTTGCTTATACTTGAATTGTTGGAGCATTTAGTGTTCACTAGAAAACTTAATAATCTTATAAATTGCAATTAGAATCGAAAAATTTAAAACCTCCTACTACTCCTTCTAGTTTGATCCTACAGTATCGCCCTACTGAGGTCGGTAGTGCTGCTCCTAGCAGATACAACTCAAATTGCTTTATTTTAAAAATTCAAATCAAACTCAAACCAAAACATACAAGCTCAAATTTAGTCAAATACTCATCACCAACACAGGTAGACCCCCACATGGTCTTTCAACTTGATTAATATTCAACCTTTTTTGCTCTTTAGGGTGGGAATTCAGTGGAGTGCCTTTGTGGCATGCCTCCTGATTATTCAAATCTTCGCCTCTTTGGGTGTGTGCGCGCTATGTCCTTGCACCTCGTGAACACAATAAGCTGACTGCTCAGTCTGTTGAGTTCGTTTTTTATAGGCTATAGTGCTGAGGATAAGGGATATCACTGTTGGAATCTTGTTAGCTGATGGATCGGATTTCTCAGGATGTTACTTTTGATGAGTCTCATCCCTTCTACCCTCGTCCTTCTTCCACTCCAACATCTCTTGTCGAGCCTCTTTCTTTTCTGACTTTTCCTAATACTCTACTTATCACTTTTCTTTCTCCACGGTTGACGTCTCCTTCTTCATCGACCTCTCCACAGGAGTCTTCCCCTTCGATGCCTCCTCCAAACGTTTCTTCTGACATTGTTCCTTCTTATTTTCTATACTACACTTGTTGTCCACGAGTTGAGCATTGCTCTGATGTGCTATCATCTCCTACTAAGTCACCTTCTTTAGTGCCTCCTCCTTGCTATGCTCTTCACGATCGTCAGTTTATTCGGCCTCCAAAGCACCTTGGCTTTGCTAGTGCAGTTCTTATAGAGCCAACTTCTTACTGCGATACTGTTATTCATCAGGAATGGCAACATGTGATGGCAGAGGAGCTTGCTGCCCTTGAGTGCATTGGCATGTGGGTATAAAAGGTTAAGACTCGCTTTGATGGTTCTCTTGAGTGCTACATGGCTCATCTTGTAGCTCGTGGTTTTCATCAAAAACATGGTCATGATTATGATGAGACTTTTGCTCTTGTGGCTCACATGACCACTATTTGTATTCTTCTTACTATGGCTTCTATTCGTGCATGGTCTATCTCTTAGCTTGATGTTAAGAATGCTTTCTTAATGTTGAGCTACGTGAGGAGGTTTTTATGCAGCCACCACAGGATATTCTATTCATGAGGGCATGGTTTGTCGGCTTCATCGCTCTCTTTATGGGCTAAAACAAGCCCCTCGTGTCTGGTTTGAGCTTTTTTCTATGGTCACTACTGTTGGTTTTTCTGCTAGTGCTCATGATCCTAGCTCTTTGTTCACACTTTATCTCGTAAACAAACTCTTCTTCTTCTTCTATATATTGATGATATGATCATTAATAGAGATGATTATCTATATATTGCCTTTGGAAGGCACGTCTCAGTGAGCAGTTTCTCATATGTGATCTGGGACTGATGTTCTTCTATACCTGAGGGTTTCTTTCTATCCCAAGAGAAGTATATTCAAGATCTTCTTAATCGTGCCTCACTGATCAACGCATAGCTGAGGCTCCCATGGAGCTCAATATTCACTTTTGATCGACTGATGGTGAAGCTCTTGTGGATCCTACTCGCTATCGTCATCTTGTTGGGAGTCTTATTTACCTTGGTGTCACTCATCCTGACATTTCATATCCAGTTCATATCTTGAGTCAGTTCATTTCTACTCCCAGTCAGGTCCACTATAGTCATCTTCTTCGTGTTCTAAGATATCTTCATGGAACTATCTCTCGCCATCTTTTATTTCCTCGCTCGGCTCGGGCATATTCTGATGCTACCTAAGTTAGTGATCACTTTGATCGTCAGTCCCTTTCTACTTATTGTGTTTTTCTTGGTGGTTCTCTCATTACTTGGAAGACTAAAAAGCAGACATCAGTTTCTCGTCCAAGTGCTAATGCTGAGTTACAAGCTATGGCTCTTTCGACTGCAGAGGTTACTTGGCTACGGTGGCTACTTGAGGATTTTGGTGTTTCTGTTTCTACATTGACTCCTTTTTATTTGACAGACCATGTGCTATTAGTATTGCTCGAGATCTAGTGAAACATGAGCTCACCAAGCATATTGGAGTTGATGTCTCTTACATGCAGTCACAGGTACAGGATCAGGTTGTGGCTCTTCAGTATGTGCCTTCAGAGCTTCAATTGGCAGATTTCTTCACGAAGACACAAACTAAAGCTCAGTACAGCTTTTATCTCTCCAAACTCAGTGTTGCTGATCCACCATAAGTTCGAGGGGGTGTTAGTATCTTAGTTGCCTTATATAAGAGATTACTAGTTGCCTTGTATAAAGATTGTTAGCCTTGTATAGATATTGCCTTATATAGATTTTCCTTCTATAACCTGATATACATGTATTTATACTGACTCATTGGCCTCATATTCAATACAAGTGCTATTCATAACAATTGTAACAATATATAAACTATACACTATAGATTGGAAGGTTATATACTTAATTACTACCTTATATACAGCATAAACTACTCAATGTATAACTTATATTATACGCAGAGAGAATGCCGGCTCCTTAGTGCTGCCACATCACCTTTCTCGCGAGTAGGCCCTTCAGAAAATTGAAAATTACGTTTAGGTCCTTCCATCGGTTTTTTAATAAAATAGACCCAAAAAATGAAATTACGTTTAGGTCCCTCTGTGGTTTACGTTTAGGTCCTTACATCGGTTTTTAACATAATAGACCTGAGAAAAAATGAAATTACATTTTGGTCCTAAAAATGGATTTTAGCCGAATTGATCCGAAAAAACAAAATTACATTTACGTTCCTCTGTGTTTTTTTAAAAAAATCCACTGATTCACCGACGGCTCATAGCAATCTATAGATTTGTAACATCCCAAAATTTGGGTTTTCAAAAATTTATATTTAAATTAGTTTTCCAAAAATTTTACATCAATCTTATTTGATTAAAGAAGCTTAATTTAGAATTTTCTAAATCTAAAACAATTTAATGTGCCTTCTGTGTACATCAAGTAATTTAAAATTTAGTTTTTGCAGTGTCCTTTGTATCTCAGGGAATTTCCCAAATTTGAGATTTGCTAAAAACTAATTAAAATTATTAATTTAAACATTTGGATGTTAATTGGATTTTTGATTTGAATTATTAATTGTTCGGGCAATTCTATATCCAAATTCCAATTCAAACCTTTCCTTTGAAATTCCATTTAAATTCAAAACTTGGATTTCCTTCGGTGTTCTAATTAACCTGGCATCCATATCCTTCCGAAATTAGAGTGCAATCCTTTTTCCGTCCGCACAGCCAAAATTTCAGTTTCGGTCCTTATTCGAAATTTCACCCGAGTTCCAAAATACTCCAAAAATATCAAAATTCATAGAATTAGGTTCCAAATATTCTATAATGATTTTGGGAATTTTTCTAAGATTTATAGAATCTCTCTAGTATTTTATCTCTCGCGGTCTTTCGTTAAATCCAGTATATTCGTCCCGGAATTGTCTAAATTCCAAAACTCATCAAACTTCAGTGAAACTAATTTTATTGGGTTCCAAATAATCTATAGTATTTTTAGGAATTTTTCCAAGATTTTTAGATTATTTTTGCTATTTTATTCCTCGCGCTTTTGTCCCTCCATTTCTTCCGGCCAATGAGAAAGCGACACGTGTCCTCTACAGTTCATCTTCAACCTCCAGCCATGCGCACTGTTCACGTTCCTGCCCCATTTGCAGCCCAAACTTCAAATGCTCATAACTTTTGCAATTCTCAACGAAATTGAGTGACGTCAGTTGCAAATCGTCGGTCTAGTTAAGGGCTTCAATTCCCCTGCAGTTTCCCCCTCCGAAATCAAGTGAAACGGCTGCTGCAATCACTTCTTTGCCGTTTGTTGTTTTAGCCATAACTCTTCTGTTTCTTCTTCCCTCAACGTGTGCGAGTACTCAAAAGTTTCGTCTCGACGTCCTCCATTCCATGGTCACCCTTGCTCTCCATTTCCAGAATGATTGCCCTCCCAAAAATCGAAGAAACGATCGCCGGACGTCCTCCGTTGACATCGCCGTGTCATCTTTTGATCCGGTAAGGCAAATCGACTTCCGTTCACGTCATCTTATACGCATTAGTGTGTGGATCATAACCCCTCAGGAAAATCCAGGATTCGTCAAGAATTGCTCCGGGAATTTGCGTTCGTTCGTCGTCAAGTCGAGTTCCGTTCGTCGTCGATTTCTCCCAAACCGGTAATCCCCGATTCAATTCCTTTTAGATATAGCCTAGTATGGTAGTGCTCTACGTCGTGCTCTCGCTAGTTTTAGAAAAAAATCGCGTTTTGACCTAGTTTTGAGCACCATGCCATTTGTCTTTGTTCATGGCGCCGCCACCATCTCATGGCGTCGCCGCTTCCGGCCGCTCGGCCTCGCCCGCGCTTGCACCAACACCGCGCCACCGCCGCCCCTTTCCCCACCCCAAAGCCGGTCCTCCCTTGCCGGGCGCCGCCGCCGCCATGCGCCCTAAACGCCGACCAGCGACCATTACCGTGCCTTTCCGTGCCATCGGCCCGATCCAGCCTTGACCGCCTCCTCACATCGCGCGCCCTCCTGCGCCTCCCGGCCGCTCCCATGCCGCCACATCGCGGGCGATCACAGAACCACATCTCAAGCATCTTGTCCTCAACGCCGATGCCACTCCTGCCTCCGATTCGCCGCTCAGTCACATGCTCAAACCCGCCGCGCCGCCCTCTTTCCATTTTGCTATTTGCCATGCGTCGCCATGCCCCCATGCTCTAGCAATCTTGATTGCCTGAGCTTGTAGTTTGGCTCTATAACATCCAGGGTGAAGAACGCTTGAAGAAGATGACAGCATGGGCCCACTAGTAAGGGAGAGAAAAAAACATAAATTCAGGAAAAATAAAGATTCTAAGGAATATTCCGTCATTTTCGAATTATTCAATCCGAGCCCATTCTTTTGATCATATCTTTGTCATCGTAACTCCGAATCGAGTGATTCAAATTTCTAAATTCATGTAAATTCAATACCTTCCTTCCAGTATTATTTTTGTAATTTTTATAATTTATTTGTATTTTGGCTAATTAATTATTGCTCCGTTTTACGTGTAAACTGCTTCGTCAGCACCAAATCCGCCGACACAAATATACCATATATTTTCCTCTCATGACCTAACCAATAATCGCTATGTTGTTATTAGGTGATCTAGCCCCAATATTTGTCAAATTAGCAACCACCGTCAATTTATCTTCGTGACCGAACCATAACCTAGCCTAAGACCGGCTCGATGAACCAAGTTCATCGTGGGCCGTGTAATCGATAATGTGATGCCTCTAGTTGTTCAACTACAATCAAACCTAAACCTAGCCGAGTTATGTGCCATCACCACAGATGCCATGTCATCACCACTATCCTATTTCGTATCCTTGTTGTATATCCAAACCTTATATTAGTGCCCAAACCCGAAGTGTGTGCACCACATATGTCATTCCCTACCCAGGTCATGTCCGAGCCATGCTATCGTTCCTATCTGTTCATATCATCACCGCTTCATCATCGTCAAGTCTCTTCATCGTCGTATGACCAAACCCTAGATCAAACCTTAGCCGATTGCTTATCGACCATATGTGTTTGTGCCTTACCTTAGTAAACCCTAATTTATCGTTGACCCAAGAATCGTTCATGGACTTGGTCGATAGACCATTAGCCCATATGTCACCCTCTCGTATCAAACCCTAATCTCTTTCTCTCGCATCAGCTCTATCTATTCCATCAGTCAACAAAAGTCAACACCGTGCTTGAGCTTAGTTCATCGTAAATCAAATCATCTTCGTGGACCCGGTCTATAGATCGAGAGTCCATATGGCATCGGCTATCCAATCAACATAATAACTCCGGAAGAAATATCTTTGGAATATTATTCTTTTCCAATTATTAATCTTTCTCTTCGGTGTATTTTCCGAAAGCGGTTCTCTTTTGTCTAATCATCGACCTAATCCATCCAAGTTCCTAATTTCACCTAAACCGTTGTGCCCAATGCTATTCGTTCTTAATTTGGAGTTTACTTGATTTGCTTTTTGAGTTTTGTTGTATTTATGTTTGTTTATCGTCAGACGTGTTGCTGGAAGTCGCTCGAAGGAGCTGAGAAGCAAACAAGCGGAGATTGAAGATCGAGGATCAAGGATTGAAGATAAAGAGTAAAGAATAATATAAATTACAAGGGCCAGGCAAGTCGTGCTTTGATCATATTGCTCCTAATTTTACAAATTTACTTTGATTCAAATTATTGCATGCTAGTTCAAAAATTAAAATGATTTAAATTAATTTGGGATAAGTTATACAATCCAATTGCTAATATCACCTTGCCATGATTAATTGTATGCCATAATTCATTTGTCACCCTAAGATGGTTGATTATTAGTTGGTTGTTATTACTTGCCAACGTGGGTTGGTTAGACCGTGTATAATTGCTTAGCCATGCCACGCAACTCATGTCTTTTGAAAATAAAAGAATAATACTGATTAATGGATTATGAAATGTGTTTGTGAAATGGTGTGACGTGTTGCCACACGATGATGTTGATATGTGGAACCAGTGTGGTTCTACATGGATATTGAGTTGTTGTTGGCATTGTGTTGCGCAATAATCAACTGGGGTGGTAAAGGACTTAGACTGGGGCAAGTGGCAAGTGGCTTTATGCCAGGTGGGCCATCGTGGCATTTGGGTGGGTTGAGTGTTGTGAGGGCTGTGCGCCAATTTTGAGAGAAGGATGTCTTGCCCTGGTCAGTTAAGGACTTCACCTTGCAAGCCTTTGACCTGAGTCACTCGTACAACCACATGTCTGAATGGGAAGACCTAGTTTAGTAGGATTCTGATATCTCACCTTTGATACCTCCGGGTGGCAGTCATCCAGGGGGGTGACTGTATGGGGGAGCGTGCCTGTGCTGCGGCTTGGTACCCGTCCAACGGTGTTTGTCGGTCCTATACTTCGGCTCAGTGTGAGGGAAGTGATAGTGAAGGCAACCCGGAGAGGTTCCTAGGTTGAGATAGAAGTTTCTGAAAGGCTTTGTTATAATCGCTCATTCGCATACTCTTGTATGGCGATTCACGGCTGACGTGGTGAGTTGATTGTATCTTGTGGGTAAAGTGTACAACCTCTGCGAGTGTAAAAACTATTGAATAGCCGAGTCATGATCTTGGACAATGCTCGGGGATCACAATCAAGGGTTAGAGTTTTGAAAATAAAATGAGGTTGGGAATGTGGACAATGTGATATGGAAATTGGTTAAGGATGAGAAATGTTTTACTTGAGAATGATTACAAAATTTATTATCGTATTATTTGTTTTATCGCTTTTCTATCTATTTATGATTATTTGTGAATCTTTGCTTTATTGCAAAAGAACCATTCATCATTCCTTTGGAATAAGCCATGCATGTAGTAATAGGATCGCATTACATGCATGACTTGTTGAGTACGGTTGTGTACTCACCCTTGCTTTAACAAAACATCACCAGTTGAGGAGAAGTCTTTGTCTTGAAGGAGGAGAAGTTCGCAAGAAGGCGAATATCTAGGAGTTGAACCTTGTCAAATGCCCGTGGTATTTTGATGGGATTCACCGACGTTCTTCGTTCATTCATTGCTCGTTTTACTCGAGTTGAAGCCATCTAGGCTTCACAATTGTAAATTGACCTTAAGGTTGTTCAACATGTTATATTAAAAGATGAATTCTTTATTTATTAATCCGTTGTGTATGATTGTGGTATTCATCTTTGTTAGCTGTGGGCACTAGCTCTTGATCCGGGACTAGTCTTTGAAAACACAGAGGGTTTCCGGATTGCGAATTCGGGTCCCGACAAGATTCAATGATGGCTCCTAGCAACTGAAAGACCATGTGGATGTCTACCTATGTTGGTGATGAGTATTTGACTAAATTTGATATTGGTATACTTTGGGTTGAGTTTGATTTGAATTGAATTTTCAATTTAAAGCAATTTGAGCCCTGTCTGCTTTTCCTGTTGCTACCGGCCATGGTATTACGGTACTACCAGCTATGTTAGCCCGGTGCTACCGACGAGTGGTAGCACCAGCCCAAATGCTCGGTGTCAAAATTCCAGAGGTGCTTTATGAGGGATGATCGTCGAGCAATGCTACCGGCCATGGTTGCCCGGTGTTACCTGGCGGTGGTAGCACCGGCTCTTCGAAGCGGTATGAGAATTTCAGAGAGAGATGTTCTGGTTTTGGGATGAAGGGCGGTAGCACTGGCCCTGATGAGCGTGGATGATCTAAAAATTGTGATTTTAGAAGTTTAATTGCATATCTTTTTGGACATTGCTATGTGATGAGTTTTCTTTATTTTTGATGGTTGCAGGATGATGGTGCTAGATCATAGTGAGCGCGAAGGATGATCGGGATTAGGCGAGGTGCGCCAAAGGTCCAGACAGTCGAGGATCGCTGGAAGATGATCAGAGATGGAGTTGGTGCAATCCCAGAAGACAAAGAAAGGAAAAGATGCTATCTAGATGCTGCGTGGATCAACGAGGGCCATCGGATCGTGGTCTAGTTGATAGGATAACAGGTTTAGTTAGTGTGCTTTGAAAACCGTGCAAGAAAATCTAATTTGTTAGGTGGGTTTTGGGTTAGCCCTTGTATAGATGTTTGAGTGGGTTAATCCTAGTCCTTGATGGAGTGCCTAAGGGTTGAGGGACTCATTCAAGGGTGGTAGGTAGTCTAAGAGTAGTATAAATAGAGGGGTAGGGATAGCCTTCCCCCTCTTAAAAGTTTTGAGGTTTTTGGTGCTCTTTTGAGTTTGCCCACTTTGTTGTGAGGTTTTGTAAACCTCCCTTCTAGAAGTACACAACTCATTTCCTTATGATTAATTTTCTTTACGTATTTACATTATGTCTTAAATTTTATATTAAAATTCTGCACTTACATTATTGCAATTTACATTTACGCAATTTGGATTTTCCTCCCCTCTAGGGATGAAAACGGAGCGGATTCGGTCGGATAGTGACATTTCCATATCCGCTCACATTTTTTTCACCCGGATGCAGATACGGATACGGATAATTTAAAAACGGATCGGATATTAAATCGGTATCGGATAATAATAAAACGGATAGTAATCGTAGTCGGATCGAAAACGGAAACGAAACCGAATATTTAGTCGGATAATATGCAAACGCGAAAACACAATTTTCAACACAGAATATTAGGATTTAGAGTACATAATCCACAAACATAACAAAACTTATAGAATAGTGTTCAAAACAAACATAAGGTAACGAAATCTTACCTTATATTTCTGTTAGAAGTGTTGGGCCTCGGGTCCATCCCAGCTCCGCTCCTGGAGGCCCGCCTGGAGATTGGAGACCTGCTGACTATACGGATATCCGTATACCGGATATCCGTATCCGCTCCGTATCCGTCGGATATCACCTCCCCCATATCCGCTCCGTATCCGTTTGTCCCGATCCGGATAATTATCTGTATCCGTATCCGTATCCGTCGGATATCAGATTCTTTTGCCATTTCTCTAAAAACGGATACCGAATACGGATACGGTCCGGATATTATCCGCTCCGTTTTCACCCCTACTCCCCTCCTTCTAGATGCTTATTCTTCTTGTGCCGAGAATGTTGATTGATGGATGAATCTTCTTTTAGATCATATCCCAATCATCTAGGCAATCCATGTATTCTTCTTGCAAGAAACCGATTCTGAGCTCTTAAGTGAATCATTCTTAAAGATCATGTTTGTGGAGTTTTTGACTTGTATTCTAACTTGCTGTGACATATGGGAGGCTATCCAAGATCATCTTGATCATCAAAATCCCAAGAACACGTCTTAGATTAAATTCTTGAGTTTTGCTCTAATTTGGTGTGTTCTTTCTTCAAAGTGAAAAAAGTTAGAACTTTGATGTCAATCCTTGCGATTGAAGATTGGAATGAGTTCCTGATATCCTTATGAGTACATCTACCATGTTTTGTGAGTTTTTATCTGGTCGATCAAAAGATTCCACAAAAATTGCTTTTGAGTCATGCTATTTTCATACTATTCTTGATGCTGTTTTTGAGTCTAGTGCTACCGCTCATTGTGCGGTACTATCGGACTTTGGTGCTATCGGTCTTCTTGCGGTAGCATCGCCCATACAGAATAGATTGCTCATTTCATTAGCTTCCTTTAAGTGTTTTTCTTTGAGGGTTTGTTTGGATTGTTTTGTATAGAGGAAATTTTTTATTTGAGATCATTTATCCTCCTTCTAATCGCCATCTCGATCCTTCAACAACCCTTTTTTAAAGAAAAAAAAAGAGAAAACCAAGATTACGAGAAAAAAGAATCCACCATTTTTTAGAAAATAACCTAAGAAAACCGAAATCGCGCAAACAAAAAACACATGTTTTCGCAGATTCAATGACGACTCCTAGTGATTTCGCACTATACAAAGATGACCCGTGGTGCCGCAAATTCGCCGATGGCTCCTAACTAGCGCATTTTTTAGAAAATTCTGAAGAAAAAAAAAGAATTCACATTTATGTTCTCACACCCATTTTTTCAGAAATAATCATCGGACCAGTTTCGTGTGGCGCAACATCACGCAGCCAGATTTCGCACGGTGTAGTGTAGCACGTAAACCCTTGCTAGTTCAAATTAGTTGTTTAGGATTCCAGAGTCCTAGATCTCTTAAGCATTGTTGATCATTTCAAACTGAAGCATTTTTCTTTTGACGCAACAGTTCGGGCATGCCAGGCAGGTCAGGCGAGCAGCGTGGCAGGCGTCGCGGTGGCTCGGCTGGATGATGGAGGCGAGTGACTCTAGCAGGCGACAACACTAGCAACAACGTAGGGCGGGGCGAGCGACACAGTAAGCAGCTCGGGCAGACGGCGATGCAGCAGGCAACACGGGGTTGGAGCCAGCGGCATGGCAGATAGCGCAGCAAGCAGCTTAGGCAGGCAGTGTGGACACACCCATTAGAAAATTTCTAATTCCGCTACTAGCCATAACAATGGCGTGCTTGTGATTTTGAAGCTATTCAATGAGAAATTTTTACTATACTAGTCTTGTTGAAAATTTTTATTATGAAAATGACCGCCTTTTACAAGTATTTGCAGAAATAGCCCTCTTCGTGCCTTCCAGTCGTTGTAGCAGGCAAAAACCGTGGCCAGGAAGCGCTGCACACAAATGCAACGCCCTAGGGGTGCTGCATTGCTGTATGTTGCCCCGGGGCATTGCACTAGTTAGGATTTTTTCCATTTTTAAAATTAAAATATATTAAAATATCCTTTTAAAAAATATAAAAATTCTATTTTAAGTGTGCAGCTCTCCTCCTTTTTTCAAAAAATATATAAAAATTCTTTTTTTAAGTGTGCAGCTTCTTGGAGGCGCTGCACCTTTTTTTAAAAAATATATAAAAAATTCCTTTTTTTTGAAGTGTGCAGCTTCCTCATGGAGCTGCACCTTTTTGAAAAAAATAAAAAATCTTTTCAAGTGTGCAGCTCCCACACGAAGCTGCACCTTCTTTAAAAATATGTATATATATAATTCTTTTTAAAAATAAAAAAACTTTTTTAAAAATATATAACCTCAGGAAAATTTTGAACTGTTCATTTTACGTTGCCCTCGGTGCTGCATTCATGTGGGGGCACGCGAATGTAGCGCCAGGAAGAAGAATAAAATGAATGGTTCAAAAATTTCCTAGGTATATTCATATATTTTTTATTTCGCAGGTACTCTTTAGGAAGGTTATTAGTACAAACTAGCAGTATATAAAATCACATATTAGTAGAACGAGCAGTACATGAAATGATGGTAATTGTAAAACTAGTATATAAAATAACAGTATTAGTACATGTAATGACAATAATAATATAATTAACACTACATGAAATAACGGTACATGCTACCATTATTTACGCCACATACCGTTGTTTCATGTACTGCTAATTACATTATTATTGTCATTGCATGTACTAATACCATTATTTTATATACTATTAATTGCACTAAAATCATGTTAAGTACACACCATTATTCACACCTTCTATCCTCATTTCACAAATTACTCATTATATCAATATAGTCATTTGACATACTACTACTTGCACTAACATCGGACCAATTATACCCCATTTTATATGTCTCGCATCATTGTTTTACGTCTTACTCATTACACTACTACAGTCATTTTTATTTTTTTAAAAAAGAATTATATATATATATATTTTTTTAAAAAAGGTGCAGCTTCGTTGAGGGAGCTGCTCACTTAAAAAAAAGATTTTTTATATTTTTCTTAAAAGGTACAACTTCATGAGGGCGGACACTTAAAAAGGATTTTTTTTATATATTTTTGAAAAAGGTGCAGCTCATCTAAGGAGCTGCACACTTAAAAAATGATTTTTTTATATTTTTGTAAAAGGTGCAGCTCCTCTAAGGAGCTGCACACTTAAAATAGAATTTTTTTATATTTTTTAAAAGGATTATTTTAATATTTTTTAATTTAACAAATAAAAAAATTTCCTAACTAGTGCAGCGCCTCCCGGCAGTGGTTTTTGCCCGCTGCAGCGGCTGGGAGGCGTAAAAAGCAATTTCTACAAATACTTATGAACGGGAGCCATTTTTGTAATAAAAATTTTCAACAGGGTTAGTACAGTAAAAATTTCTTCAATGATGTCTAGAAAACTTAAGTCTCAAGTGTGGATCGCACGCTAGTGCTGCTGCTTCTTCTTCTTCTGCGGAACATGCTTCTGATTTTATTACAAATGGCAAACGAAGACCTGCAAGTTCAAAATGTTTGGTTAATTGCCTAGCTAGGCTTCTCATTATGTCAACGCTATTCTTGAACGAAGATGTTTTGGAAATCAATCTGCTCTGCAAGTCAGCATAACCAGTCTAGGATAAGCCAAAGTTTTTTTAAAAACAAAAAACAAAAAAGGCCTTGCTCATTACAACAAGGTTTAAGTTCTACATCTGGACGCCAATATCATTTTAAATTGGGAGTGTATATGCATCTCCCGGATGATTTTGTGGCAAATAACATCCAAATTCTTGACCATTGGATTTCGGATCCAAATTCACCGGGCCGTTGGATCAAATCATACGATCGGATGTAATCGATACTCCCGAACATCCAAATTCACCGGGCCGTTGGATCAAATCATAGGATCGGATCCAAATTCACCGGGCCGTTGGATCAAATCATAGGATCGGATGTAATCGAATCTCAACAATGATCCAACGGTTCTAGATTTGGGTGATTTCAACAAAAAAACATCCGGTTGATGTTTATCAAATCCCTTTTAAATTAAGCATCAGCTCTCAATGCAGGCACCATTTGAGAAACATTGGACTCTCACAAGTCACAGCAATTTCTAAAGTAGGCGGTTGAGAACTCCGGAGTCCCACGTCTTCGGCATAGTAGTCCTGATTATTACAAACTGAAGTGCTAGTACCGGACTTAACAATGTGTGTACCGTAACAATGGCAATGTCCTGTTTTATCTGGAGAAAAGGAGAAATTTTACGTGCTTAATGGACAGGATTCTATCGTGTTATGCTGTGTTTTTGGTAGACAAACGAATTAAACTAGAGGCAGAACCGCAAACTCCATAGATTCGTCAAGGATATAAGTCCAACGATATTACTACACGAATGCTTAAATTATCTATCTCTACACGAGGAGCACTATAAATTGAGCACCAGCCCACGCCGTCCTCCACACAAATCAGCCAAACCGCCACATCATCCTAAACGCCCAATTCCAACGCAGAAGATGGCGCCGCCCAAGTTCTTCGCCCTGTTCTTCACCTTCGCCGTCGTGGCGGCGACGCTGGAGACCTCCGAAGCGAGAGTCCAAGGATTCAAACCAGCAGCCGCCGATCAAGAATCATCAGAACCGGCCATTGCCGGGAACCAAGAAGTGTCCGAGCCATCGTCCAAAGCTGCCGCCGGGGTCGGGGAAGTAGCGCAGCCATCGACATGGCCCGGCTTCCCGGGCTTTCCATCGTTGCCCGGCCTGCCATTGATGCCGTTGCTCCCTGGCTTTCCTTTTCCACAATTGCCCGGCCTCCCATTAATGCCACAGATCCCGGGCTTTTCTTTTCCACCATTGCCCGCCCTGCCATTAATGCCACAGATCCCTGGCTTTCCTTTTCCACCATTGCCCGGCCTGCCCCTGCCGCCATCGCCACCGCTCCCTGGCACACCGGGCACTCCACCGTCTCAGCCATTGACAGGTTTCCCTGGCTTATTTCCCTCATTGCCAGGCCTACCGCTACTAGGTGCACCACCTCACGCTGGTTTCCCAGGCTTAACGGGTAGCGCCCCTTCGCCACCACAACCGAAGGAGTGCCTAACACCATTGATGGGCATGATGCCATGCATGGACTACCTTACCAACACCAGCGTGCTGACACCTCCGAGCACGTGCTGCGACGGCTACAAGTCGCTCATCAACAGCGCGCCCATCTGCCTTTGCCACGGCATGAACGGCGGCATGAACACCCTCCTCCCCAAGCCCATCCTTCCGCTCCGTATGATGTTCCTCCCGGTCACATGCGGAACCATGCCACCAATACAAACTTTTTTCATGTGCTCCTGTAAGTTCAACCTTTAGCATACCTGCTTTCAACTTGTTTTGCATTTTTGTGGATTTTATGCTTGCAAGGAGATTAACTTGTGATGTATCTGACAGCGCAACCATTGCCACCACTAATTCCTGTCTCTCCAGCGCCTGCTAATCCTCCAGTGTCACCTTCTTCAGGTAATCTTTTTGGAATACACTCTTTGACCAAACGGTTAAAATCTAATATGCCCTTTTTTTTTCAGAGGCATCGCCGTAGAAGCAAGTGGATGGATGGTTTCGTTAAGATTAACCGTCTTCTTAGTGTTAAGATGGTATCAGGGATAACGGATATGCATTGTTTAGGTGTTTAGGAAGTCAGATGTAGTAGTACAGTCATGCAAGATTTCCGTTGCATGATGTAATCGTCACTGGAGTATTAGATGCCTTATAAAGTTCAGCCTTGATTGATAGCTTTATTTGATGTTTACCTCTGAATTTCTTTGTTGATGTTTGGTGTGAATCAGTGTTTCGTCGTAAGATTATCTTTGCTAGCCAGCGAACCAATCCTGAGAATGCCAAGCTGATTGCACGTTTATTGTGAAAATTACTTCCAAATTCGTAACCATATTCTGAAAATCATAATGCAGCGTTTTCAGGAGTTGTTTTCTAAAAATTAACAATGTTTAAGACCTTATTTGAGAAACCCAAAATTTGGGCCCACCTATATAGAAGACCCAGGATATCGAACTAAAATCCATATGAATGAACCGAGATTTTGAGCTTTCCAAACATGTCCTTAACAAGTTTACGACTAAAAGGAATGGACCATGGTTTGGCTTCTCTGATTTAACAAATATGGATTCGGATTATTTTAGAAAATATTTGAACTGACGTATTTGGAAGTAGAACAATGCTAGACCAAACAATAGGCCTGTGATGTGTTTTATACCTTTTCTGAACTCATCGTGAGATTGGAACTGTGCCTGTAGATGAAATATACTTCTTTACACGTTTGCATGTCGACAAGACAGAAGAGCTAGCTAGGTAAGATGGAGCCAGCCAGCAAACTAGCAAAGACATGGGATCAGTGACATAGGTAGCGTACATGCCTTTGTTCTGTAAGAGCTCTGTTTGGATACACTACGGTTGGACTTCCATGAGTATACTATGAAAGAATTCAACTGTCTTAAAAATGAATTCAATGTCCAAAAAGAAGAGGTTTAGGAAAACCCCATAATCCCAACATTGGTGCCAGTCAGGGTAGCCAAACTATATAAATATCAATCTTCATAGCAGCATCCAACCATGAGATTCATACCATTGCTTGAACGCAAAATAATAATACGCTTTAGTCTATTATTACACAAGCAGCTTCATTACTAGACATCATCACCCAACAACTGTACTCGCAGCAGACCACACAAACGAAGCATTGGCTAATTTATCTTCCGCACGCTACATATGGGTCACTAAAATGCTGATATCTCCTTTATGACCTGCTCCTTGTCTGCCTCAAACTGCTCATCCTCTGATAAAACCATAATTAACACTATTAGTTCATGTCGTATTGTGACAGCGAAAAATTAAATCCTAATATTAAACAATTACAGTAGCAAAGCTCAAGTGACGTATTTATAACCACCGATGAGCTGAAAATATGGCTGAACTACGTACAGGCAAGGTCTTGTGAGAAAAATGGCAAGCAAGTGCGAATGTAACTATGTAAGTACATATGGTGGTCAAAGTAAGCAAAGTACCTTTGTCAACCTTGAATCCGGCAAAAAATCGAAGCAAAAAATCTATTTGTGACTAGTTGTTGCGTTATCAATCAAGCAACAGAAAAATTAGGAAGAACCAGGAAATAGAAACTGGAAACGATAAAGTTAAGTCGTAGTTTATTCAGAATCTATTGTCTTACATTGTTTCATTAAAATAAGGTGCGGTTAGACAATGCAAGATGTAGTGCTGGAACTAGAAATTTCTTCGTGGAGATTTGTTCAGGATTGGCTGCAGGAACATTTGCTTGCAGAGGAATAGGTAAATTTTTCATCGTGTTTCAACTAATTGTTTCAGATGGAGGAGAATTGTGTTAAAGCATTAGAAAGATCATGTGGAGATCTATCTATGTTGGTGATGAGTATTTGACTAAATTTGAGTTTGATATGCTCTGGTTTGAGTTTCATTTTAAATGGATTTTTAATTTAAAGAAATTTTAGTTGTGTCTGCCAGGAGCGATACTATTGGCCTCAGGATCGCGTACTGCTGGCCAGGGGGCGGCACTACCGACCTGGGAGCGGTAGTTATATTCTAAAGAGGGTCTTCACTAGGCTTTGAGTGCGAGCGGCACCACTAGCTCTGGGGAGCGGTAGTGCCGACCTTGCGGTACTACCGGCCCCCGGTAGGTGGTAGTGTTGACCTAATGAGTGAATTTTGATATATGCATTTTGAATTTGCATGAGATTTATTGCATATCATTTTAGACAATACTATATGATGTGTTTCCTTACTTTTGATGATTGCAAGATAACGGTGCTAGGTCATTGTGAGGCGAAGGATGAATGGGACTAGGCGAGGTGCGTCGAAGGTCTAGATGGTTGAGGATCGCTGGAAGATGATCGGAGATAAAGTCGCTGTAAACCTAGAAGACAAGGAACAGATGAAATGCTAACTTGGAACTACTAGAATCAAAGAGGACCATTGGATCGCGGTCTAGGTGACAGAGTAGCGGGTGTAGTTAGTATTTTTTGAAAAGCGTGCAAAACCCTTTATGTGTGTGGGTTTCGGGTTAGCCCATGTATGAGTAAGTGAGTTAATCCTAACCCTTGATGGTGTTCCTTAGGTTTAAAGGAACTCATCCAAGGATGGAGTACGGCTCAAGAGTAGTATAAATAGAGGGTTATGGATAGCTCTTCCCTCTCGAAAGTTTTAGGCGTTTTGATACTCCTTTTATGTTTTAATTTTGATGCTTTGTAAACCTCCATTCTAGAAATGAAAATCCAATCCTATCAATTATGAATTTACTTTTCGTATCTAATTATATCTTAAATTCCACACTTTATATTTTTGTAAATTACTTTCCACATATTTGGATTTGCCTCTTCACCTTCTAAATGCTTGTAGATCTTATGCCAAGGATGAATGATTAATGGGTGTATCTTTCCTAGACCATGTCCCAATCATCTATGCAAATATTGTGTTCTTTCTTGCAAGAAACCATTCTTTTGTTCTTGAGAGGATTAATCTTGTAAGATCAGATTTTTTGGTGTTTTTGTCTTGTGTTCTAGCTTGTTATAACATATGGAGAACCATCTAGAATCATCTTGATCATTAGGAACGCACGAACTAGTTGAGGGCCAAATTTTTATTTTTGAATGCATTGTTGTGCATTTCTCCTTGAATTGGATAAAGGTCAGAATTTTGATGTCAATCCTTACGATTGAAGGTTGGAATAGATTTCTGACATCCATAGGAAGGTATCCACAAAATTTCACAAAGTTTAGATCAATCGAACAAAAGATTCATCAATTTTTCTTTTAAGTTGCGCTGATTTTTACTATTCACTAGGCCACGCTCCTAGGGATGAAATCAGAGCGGTAACTTTCCGACCGTTCCAGAGGAAAATAGAAATGGAAGCCTTTTTTCTGAAACCAAAATGGAAAGTGTTGGTACGGAAATGGAAATGGAAAATGTTTTCTAGAAACAGAAACAAAAATAGAAATGGAAACGGGAGAGTTAGTTCCGACGAAAATTGAACTGGAATTCTGTATAGCTCTAATCAGAATTTTCGAACCGGTCAAGCGCCTTAGGCAGCCCAGCCCACCAAACTATAAAGCGACAAAGCACTGAAGCCCACACCGGCAGAAATGCAACCCTAGCCGACTTCTCAGGCATCTCAGTCTCAGATTCTCAGCTCTGAGCCGCCCCCACCGCAGGCTCTGACCAGCAAGAACATCAACAAACAATTTAAATTGATTATCGTGATAATGCAATATAATCTACACAAGACTATAATCTAAAAGTATCAATTTAAATACTTATTACTGAGATGGCATTGACTCAAGATTGAGGTGATCGTCTTCATGCTCGGCTCTATTTTACAAATGATGAAGTTCTCTTTCTTTTGAAGAAGACAAACGTCCAATGCCTCTCCAAGTGCCTAGAAATCTTTTAGACACTTGTTGGTACCCAATTTTTTGTTAGGTCCAAGAATGTTAGTTACAAGAGATTTAGAGATCCAAATGGCCCTAACATTAATAGTCTTAGGTGAACTAACATGACTAGTAAAAGATTTGTATTTGTTATTACTCCTAAGAGATTTATTGGCATGGTAATGGGGAGACTTAGGAGTGGTAGCAATTTTAGCAATTTTATCCTTTCTAAGCATATGATAATCATTACTATGCACGGGCTTAAAGGATCTAGCATATCTAGCAAATGGTGTTCTATTGTTACTTCTCCTAGGTAAATTATTTGCATTGTTTTGAATGGACTTAGGAGTACTAACACATCTAGCAAATACATTTCTAGTTTTGCTCTTCCTAAGCAAGTAAATATCATTATTTTGCAAGCACTTAGGAGAATTTTAAAAACACATTACCATTTTTTGCCTTTCTTAAGCAAATAATGATCATTGTTAAGAATAGGCTTAGGAGTAGTACCTAAGGGACAATCCTTACCAACATGCCCTATTTCATGGCAATTGAAGCACTTGACGCTATTTGGTCCTCTCTTGACCTTCTTGTCGTGCTCCTTGCCGGTTGGCCTCATTGTTTGTGATGTGGACTTGTTCTCCACTTTGTTAGGACACACGGAGGCGAGATGTCCCTTCTTGTTGCATCAAAAGCACTTAATAGTCTTCAAGTGTCTTGCATTGTACCTTGCCTTACTATTCTCCTTCTCCTTCTTGGTAATGTAGCCAATCCCTCTCTTGTCTTGCAAGACCCGTTGCTTGCTTAGAATATTGTCGAGGGTGGTATTCCCTTTGTAGCACTTTTCTAAGTCACTTCTCATTGAGTGACTTGTTCCTTGAGGTCTTTATTCTTCTCTACAAAATTAGTCTCTAAACACATAGAGGAACTTGAAACAATTTTATTAGAGCAATAAGGCAAATCAATTAAATCCTCACAAGAGGTGGACATATTGACTTTAAATGAAATACAAGAATTAACATTTGAGCATGGCAAATAATCAATTAAATCACATTGAATTTCTATATCCACTCTTGGTTTAATGAGTTCCTTGAGAAGAAGAGACTCATGCTCACTTTTGAGCATATTATAATCATTTCGAAGTGAGTCACGCTCAAGCTTCAAAATCTTATATTTGGACTTTTCTCTCTCAAGATACTCATTAAGCTCCTCTAACATATTCATTAAATCATTGTAAGAGGGCTCATCATCATTATCATCATTTACCTCAATTTTACCTTTTGCCATGAAACAATGAGTTAATGAAGATAGCATTGGATGCTCATCATCGCTTGAGGTGGTGGTTGAGGTTTCTTTGTCGCTTGAGGTAGAAGTGGAGGTTTCTTCTACCGATGTCCAATTCTCAATGCAATCATCATTTGTCGATGTGGATGATTCAAATAATTCTTGAAGCTTGATCCACATTTCATGGGTGCTCTTGAGATTGCAAATTATATTGAAAATATCTACACTCACAACGCTAAATAATATGTTAGTAGCTTGAGCGTCGAGATGTAGGCATTTCTCTTCTTCTTTAGTTGGAGCAAATTCATTTAATAGAAGAGAAAAGCCCACATCTACGATCTTCCATATTTGAGGGCTCATGGAATTAAAATGAGAAATCATGAATAATTTCTATAAAGCATAATTTGAGTAATAAAAAATATGTGAATTGGTGTGGTGTACTAAACCACTAGTCGCTATCCTTACTCTCTAGGCAGTAAAGCCTAATAAATGAGAGACTAAGCTCTGATACCACTTGTAAGATCGAGGATGCCGACTAGAGGGGGGTGAATAGGCGGCTTTAAAAATTTCTTCGACGATTAGTTAAAATCTCGACTATTTATCCCTTTGTCAAAATCTAAACAAAAATGAATGCGAAAGCGATAAACTAAGATTTTGACAATTAAGCCTAAGTCAACTAGGCTCACTAAGTGCATTAGCTAATTATATCTCTAACAAGAATATGCAAGAATAAAGACAATCAAGCAATTTAATTTTACGAATGTAAATTGCAACAATATAAATAAGAATTGCAAGCAACCACAAAGAGACACACCAATATTTTACCGTGGTGTTTGGAGACTTGACGGTCTCCCCTAATCCATGTTGAGGCTAGCTTAGACCATTTTGGACCGGCTCCACGAATTGAGCACCCGCCTTGATTCCACTAGTGGTAGCTCTTTCCCTCTCCGGGTAGGCGAGCTCCGACCTTCACAACTTGCTGGGGCTTCTCACAACCTTTATCGAGAAGCTCACCGCGCACGACGCCTCCATGCCGTCTAGGTGTTGGCAAACACCAAGAATAACAAGCCAAACCTTCCTGCTTGAATTTTACCTAGTGCAACACATGCACTTTGATGATCACTAAGTGCAACACATTCACAATAGCTTCCTCAAGTGTAACACATGCACAAGAGACTATCAATCCACTCCTAATTGCAAAACATGCAATTAGGACTCATTCTTAGCTCAAGAGACAAATAGATGAGGGCAACACAAGCACACAACCTCTACAAACACCTAAATGCTCTAACAAACCTTAAATGTCAGCTCCAAGACTCCTTTTATAGCCTCTCCAAAGAAAACTAGTCGTTGGAGGACAAAATGGGGCAAAGAACCCAAGAAACCCGATGCTACCGCCCTACTAGCCATTTCATGTAGTACTAGTTGTATAATTACCGTCATTTCATATACTGCTCATTCTACTAATACTGTGCTTTTATATACTATTAGTTTGTACTAGTAACCTTCCAGAAGAGTACATGTAAAATAAAAATATATGAATATAGCTAGGAAATGTTTGAATTGTTCATTTTTTCTTCGCCCTCGGGCGATGCGAAGTTCAAAAATTTCCTGCAATCTATATATTTTTAAAAAGTGGATTGTTTTAAGTTTTTAAAAAAAGAATATATATATATATATATATATATATATATGGCAACGTATCCTGTGCACACAGACCCTCTCGTGTACACACCGTGCACACCAACTAAAACAAGTCGTGAAAAATTCTGAAAAAAATTTCTTCAATGATGTCTAGAAAACTTTAGGTGTTTAGGAAGTCAGATGTAGTAGTACAGTCATGTAAGATTTCCGTTGCATGATGTAATCGTCACTGGAGTATTAGATGCCTTATAAAGTTCAGCCTTGATTGATAGCTTTATTTGATGTTTACCTCTGAATTTCTTTGTTGATGTTTGGTGTGAATCAGTGTTTCGTCGTAAGATTTTATTTGCTAGCCAGCGAACCAATCCTGAGAATGCCAAGCTGATTGCACGTTTATTCTGAAAATTACTTCCAAATTCTAGCCCATATTCTGAAAATCATAAGGCAGCGTTTTCAGGAGTTGTTTTTTAAATATTAACAATGTTTAAGATCTTGTTTGAGAAACCCAAAATTTCGGCTCACCCATATAGAAGACCCAGGATATCGAACTAAAATCCATATGAATGAACCGAGATTTTGAGCTTTCCAAACATGTCCTTAACAAGTTTAAGGCCAAAAGGAATGGACCATGGTTTGGCCTCTCAAGTTTAACAAATATGGATTCGGATTATTTTTGAAAAGATTTGAACTGACGTATTTGGAAGTAGAAGAATGCTAGACCAAACAATAGGCCTGTGATGTGTTTTATACCTTTTCTGAACTCATCGTGAGACTGGAACTGTGCCTGTAGATGAAATATACTTCTTTACACGTTTGCTAGGTATATGGTAATGGGTAAGATGGAGCCAGCCAGCAAACTAGCAAAGACATGGGAGTGGCTTGGACAGTCACGGGACATAGGTAGCGTACATGCCTTTGTTCTGTAAGAGCTCTATCTGGATACAACCCCATAATCCCAACTTTGGTGCCAATCAGGGTAGCCAAACTATATAAATATCAATCTTCATAGCAGCATCCAACCATGAGATTCATACCATTGCTTGAACACAAAATAATAATACGCTTTAGTCTATTATTACACAAGCACCTTCATTACTAGACATCATCACCCAACAACTGTGTGATGATCTCACAACCAGAAGTTCTCCAGAGATGATATATTATAGAAGAAAGGGAAGTTCAGAAGGGAGTATAGAGGAGTTCAGGGAGAAGATACAGAAGGAAGAAGTTCAGGGAAGAAGTATTCTGTTCTTTTTCGCCTCTCACGCCTCTACAGCAGTCTCTTATATAGTCTGCTCACGCAACGATACAAGGCCCACACGGCCGAACACAGCCCAACACCTACGACACACACCACATCGTCAGTCTTCCTTTTGCCGGTTTGCCCTGTTCACTGTCCGACATGTGACATTCTCCCCCCGTTGAGAGCCAGCTTGTCCCCAAGCTGGAGCGTCAGGAAATTGAAGGCGTGCAGCAGACTCATGCTCCCAAGTTGCCAAAGAAGATGGTAGGTTGGACCATTGCAGTAAAACAGAGGAAATAACATGATCGCCATGCCTGATGAGTTTGTTCTTCAAAATGGTGAGCGGAACCACAGTATCCTCTATGGACAAACAAGACAGAGACTGAAGTGTTTCAACTGGTGTAGAAGGAGGAATGTACTGTTTTAACTACGACACATGAACCACCAGGTGGATTTTGCTTGTGCGAGTCGCAAAGTTTCCGAATTGAGCTCTGAAGTTAGACCGGCAGTCTTCCTCTATTCCCAGTTTCTCAGCGACAGTCGCTTCGGAACCCACGAATCCCATCGCTAGGAGGACAAGGGCAGCCTCAATGATCTCCTGTGATTCGTCGATTTCCTTGAATTGGAATCTTCTATCTACTTCCTCCCACTTGACCCGCACTACCTCGAGGGCCTTCACTTTTCCATTCTCATCGCCAATAAAACACTTCGGCAAGACTTCATAAGTTCTCGGATCATTTCCGAACTTGCTGGATGCTTCCTGGTGCCCATAGTCAACACAGAAGATCCTTGGCCACTGTGGCCAGGGGTTGTCAGCAGCTCTCTTGCTTGGTGGTTTGGAAAGAAGTTCAAGATGTACAGTTCTGCTGCAACCATGCCTAATAGATGTACCTATGCAATCTGTGCCTGTGTCCCCACCACCAATAACCACCACCTTTTTTCCCTTGGTAGATATGTATTTACCATCCTCCAAGTTTCTATCAAGTAATCTTTTGGTATTGGCATGGAGAAATTCCATAGCATAATGAACTTCTGATAGCTCACTGCCAACAATGGCGACCTTCTTTCCTGTTCTTTGAAGTGGAGGCCTTGGTACTATCCATCCCTCTTCAAAACCTTTGTCTATAATTGCACATTCTATGCTTTTGATAGATATTGGATTTTCAACAATGCCAAGAACAAACGACCCCTCACAGGAAGCAGGGCACACTCGTCCAGTAAATTCAGGGAAGTTGTTTGTCTCGAGTAAACGATCCAATGCTTCACGCCATCGATTCTGGTGAACCAATTCATTGAACTCTGGGATCTTATTTCCCAGAGGACAGTCAGCCCCTGAGCTTTCCTGATGACAGAAAGGAGTGCCCCAATCCATACAGCGAGCAGACTGTGTGTTTAATAGCGGCCCTGGCAATGACTCAATTGCAACTTCATTCCAATCTTTAACACGCTCATTTGGATCTCGATAAGAAATACCCTCTCGTTCATATGTGGTAATGTCATCCTCCTCCACACGAAATAGATCAACTAACTCATGGTTACAGCGGCCACTGAATTTGCCATCAACATCATAGACATAAGCAAGTCCTCCACCCATCCCAGCAGCAAAATTCCTTCCTGTTTTACCAATGATAACCACAGTACCTCCTGTCATGTACTCACATCCATGATCACCCATTCCTTCTACCACTGTTATGGTAAAAACGTGAGAGCAGTGAATCTGGAAGCCGATGTTCTTTGTTTGTGTCAATGAACAATCATAGGTTCCATATATCGGATTTGCTGCAGCAATTACAAGAGCCCAGCTGAGAGGCAAGAGCAATACAATAACCGAAGCAGTAGTAGTCCCATCGCCAGCAGAATCATTAGGCGGTGGCCATGGTTCAAGTTCAACAATCTCCAATAGGGTCCTGCACTTTGCACATAAGCCTTGGCTGTGTGTCTGCAGTTGTTGTGGTTGTTGATGCTGGATTCTATGCTCTGCCGTTGAAAGCAAAACTGTGTTGCCTTGGCCATAAAAAGAAGACATGACTTCATGATGCTTCTGCTGAGCAGGTGGCGTGATCTTCTTAGTCATTTCACCAAACACCTCTCGTGCACCAGACTGGGATACGTGGGAGTCCCTGTCGAATAACACTCCACGACGCAGATTTCCGCCGGCCACATCGGCAACTGCGAGTTCCCTACCGTGGCCATAGGCCTTTCTGTCATCTTCAACATCTCCTTCGACTTCCTGCAGCGCTCGTGGATCATCCTCACCACCTCCGCCGTGCTGCTCTCGCCGCTCTACGTCTTCGCGGCGCCTATCCTGCGGCTCCTTAGCCTGGAGGAGACGATCGCCGTCGCGGTCGAGGACTTCATGCTGCGCATCATTCCGCAGATGTTTGCGCTCGCCATCAACTTCCCCACGCAGAAGTTCCTCCAGGCGCAGAGTATGGCCACGATGCTCGCGTGGATAGGCTTTGCCGCACTCGTCGCGCACGTCGGCCTCCACGCGCTCTTCGTCTCCTTCGGCGTCGCCATCGCCGCCTACGGCGAGGCCCGCTTCGACGTCCGCGGCGTCGCGCACCAGCTCGCAGCCGTCGCATTCGAGGCCACGCGCCTCGTCCTCATCCAGATCCTCCTCACCTCCAAGGGCATCTCGCTCAACCCCATCACCTCGCTCTACTACGTCGCGCCACTGGTCTCGTCCGAGCTCCTCGTGGTGGCAGCCACCATAGATCGCATTTTGCTCAACTCCACGAACAACTTCTCACACGACTCAATGATTCGGTCACTTGTTGCGATCGCTCTCTCAAAAGCGTCGGCCATGGCTTGGATCGGAGGCTCTGATACCAAATGTGATGATCTCACAACCAGAAGTTCTCCAGAGATGATATATTATAGAAGAAAGGGAAGTTCAGAAGGGAGTATAGAGGAGTTCAAGGAGAAGATACAGAAGGAAGAAGTTCAGGGAAGAAGTATTCTGTTCTTTTTCGCCTCTCACGCCTCTACAGCAGTCTCTTATATAGTCTGCTCACGCAACGATACAAGGCCCACACGGCCGAACACAGCCCAACACCTGCGACACACACCACATCGTCAGTCTTCCTTTTGCCGGTTTGCCCTGTTCACTGTCCGACATGTGACACAAGTGCGAATGTAAGTACATACGGTGGTCAAAGTAAGCAAAGTACCTTTGTCAGTCTTGAATCCGGCAAAAAATCGAAGCAGCTTGCTTCTATTTGTGACTGGTTGTTGTGTTATCAATCAAAAAACAGAAAAATTAGGAAGAACCAGGACATAGAAACTGGAAACGGGAAAGTTAAGTCATAGTTTATTCAGAATCTATTGTCTTACGTTGTTTCATCAAAATAAGGTGCGGTTAGACAATGCAACATGTAGTGCTAGAACTAGAAATTTCTTCATGGAGATTTGTTCAGGATTGGCTGCAGGAACATTTGCTAGCAGAGGAATAGGTAAATTTTTCATCGTGTTCCAACTAATTGTTTCAGATGGAGGAGAATTGTGTTAAAGCATTAGAAAGATCATGTCGAGATCTACCCATATTGGTGATGAGTATTTGACTAAATTTGAATTTGGTATGCTCTAGTTTGAGTTTGATTTGAATTGGATTTTCAATTTAAAGAAATTTTATTTGTGTCTACCATGAGCGATACTATTGGCCTCAGGATTGCGTACTGCTGGCCAGGGGGCGGCACTACCGGCCTGGGAGCGGTAGTTATATTTCAGAGATGGTCTTCGCTAGGCTTTGAGCGCGAGCGGCACCACTGGCTCTGGGTAGTGGTAGTGTCAACCTTGCGGTACTACCGGCCCCCGGTAGGTGGTAGTGTTGACCTAATGAGCGAATTTTGAGATATGCATTTTGAATTTGCATGAGATTTATTGCATATCATTTTGGACAATGCTATGTGATGTGTTTCCTTATTTTTGATGGTTGCAAGACGATGGTACTAGATCACGGTGAAGCGAAGGATGAACGGGACTAGATGAGGTCCGTCGAAGATCAAGACAGCCAAAAATCGCTAGAAGATGGTCAGAGACGGAGTCGGTGCAAACCTAGAAGATAAGGAATAGATGAAATGCTAACTTGGAACTACTCAGATCAAAGAGGACCGTTGGATCACGGTCTAGGTGACAAAGTAGCGGGTCTAGTTAGTATTCTTTAAAAAGCGTGCAATACCCTTTATGTGTATGGATTTCAGGTTAGCCATGTATGTAAGGGAGTCAATTCTAGCCCTTGATGGTGTTCCTTAGTGTTGAAGAATTTCATCTAAGGATGGAGGATGGCTCAAGAGTAGTATAAATAGAGGGGAATGGATAGCTCTCCCCTCTCGAAGGTTTTAGAGGTTTTGATACTCCTTTGAGTTTTGCCCACTTTATTTTGATGCTTTGTAAACCTCCATTCTAGAAATGAAAATCCAATCCTCTTAATCATAAATTTACTTCTCGTATTTACATTATGTCTTAAATTCCACACTTTATAATTTTGCAATTTACTTTTGTAACATTCCAAAATTTGGGTTTACAAAAATTTATATTTAAATTAGCTTTCCAAAAATTTTACATCAATCTTATTTGGTTAAAGAAGCTTAATTTAGAATTTTCTAGATCTAAAACAATTTAATGTGTTTTTTGTGTGTATCAAGTAAATTAAAATTTAGTTTTTACAGTGTTCTTTGTATCTCAAGGAATTTCTCAAATTTGAGATTTGTTAAAAATTAATTAAAATTATTAATTTATACATTTGGATGTTAATTGGATTTTTTAATTCGAATTATCAATTGTTCGGGTAATTCTATATCCAAATTCCATTTCGAACCTTTCCTTTGAAATTCCATTTAAATTCATATTAAATTCAAAATTTGGATTTTCCTCGGTGTTCTAATTAACCTGGCGTCCATATCCTTTCGAAATTGGAGTTCAATCCTTTTCCATCCGCAAAGCCAAAATTTCAAATTCTGGTCCTTATTCGAAATTTCACCCGAGTTCCAAAATACTCCAAAAATCTCGAAACCCATTGCATTAGGTTCCAAATATTCTATAATATTTTGGGAATTGTTCCAAGATTTATAGAATCTCTCTGGTATTTTATCTCTCGCGCTTCCATCAAATCTATTATTTTCGTCCTAAAATTATTTAAATTCCAAAATTCATCCAAAATCAGCGAAACCAATTTTATTAGGTTCATTTTATCCATTAGGATTTTTAGGATCTTTTCCGGTATTTTTGGAGCTTGTTATCTATTTTATCTCACGCGCTTTTAATTTAGCACTACTCATCGTATTCAACCTCCAACCATCCCAGGAACAAAGTTACCCTTGTCTAGCCTCATATTCAAATGCTCATATCTTTTGCAATTCTCAACGAAATTAAGCGAGCTCTGTTGCAAAACGACCGTGTCATCAAGGACTTCAATTCCCCTGCAATTATCCCCTCTGAAATCAAGTGAAACGGTTGCTGCAATCAATTCTTTTCCGTTTCTTGTTTAAGCCATAACTCTTCCGTTTCTCCTTCCCTCAACGTGTGTGACCACCCAAAATGTGCATCTCAGTCTTCCCAAGACGATGCTCACCCTTTCCCTCCATTTCCAGAACAGTTGCCCTTCCAAAATTCGAAGAAACGGTCGCTAATTACAATATTATTGTCATTGCATGTACTAATACCATTATTTTATATACTATTAATTACACTAAAATCATGCTAAGTACACACCGTTATTCACACCTATCCTCATTTCACGAACTACTCATTATATCAATATAGTCATTTGACATACTACTACTTGCACTAACATCAAACCAATTATACCCCATTTTATACGTCTCGCATCACTGTTTTACGTCTTACTCATTACACTACTACAGTCATTTCAAGTAGTACTAGTTATACACTTACCGTCATTTCATATACTGCTCATTCTACTAATATTATGGTTTCATATACTACTAGTTTGTACTAATAACCTTCTTGAAAAGTACCTGCAAAATAAAAAATATATGAATATACCTAGGAAATTTTTGAACTGTTAATTTTTTCTTCGCCCCCGGGCGTTGCATTTGCGTGGACGCCCGGGGGCGAAGAAAAAATGAACAGTTCAAAAATTTCCTGCGGTCTATATATTTTTTAAAAAGGATTTTTTAAATTTTTTAAAAAAGAATTATATATATATATTTAAAAAAGGTGCAGCTTCGTTGGGGAACTTCTCAATTAAAAAAGATTTTTTTATATTTTTCTTAAAAGGTGCAACTTCGTGAGGGAGCCGCACACTTAAAAAAAGCATTATATATATATATATATATTTGAAAAAACGTGCAGCTCATCCAAGGAGCTGCACACTTAAAAATAATTTTTTATACTTTTTTAAAAAGGTGCAGCTCCTCTAAGGAGTTGCACACTTAAAATAGAAAATTTTTATTTTTTTTAAAAGGATTATTTTAATATTTTTTAATTGAAAAAATCAAAAAATTCCTAACTAGTGCAGCGGCTCCAAGGCACTGTAATTGTGTGTAGCGCCTATTGGCAGTAGTTTTCCCGCTGCAGCCACTGGGAGGCGTAAAGAGGGCTATTTTTGCAAATACGTATGAACAAGAGCCATTTTTGTAATAAAAATTTTCAACAGGGCTAGCATAGTAAAAATTTCTTCAATGATGTCTACAAAACTGCCGGGGATTGGATAATTTCGATAAGGACCAAAATACCCTGGCAGCCAGATTTGACCGACCATACATACCCTTGGATGGTGTCCCCAAGGAGTACCCTCGGATAGTCTGATTAGTGGGTCCGCCCCGACCATGCCCAAACTCGTCCCCAAGCATGTGTCATAAATCCCCAAGCAAGCTCGCTCGGGAGTGCACAGCGGTCGGTCAGAGCTAAGGGGAATTCCCGAGCATGATCAAAAGATCGTGCTCGGCCCATAACGACGACGCGATGATAATTGCGCCGCGGTCTAAGACCATTATGCCACGACATGGGACCATTATACCCACGACGGGACGTGGCGAGAATCAAGGATGCGGTTACGGCCACAGCTACTACAGTAATGGCGTATTATTCGGTTGCAGTTACTTCGATCATCTATAAGAACCCCCTGGTAGTCCGGTAGGGTGTAACATCCCAAAATTTCAAAAATAATAAAAATGAAAATTTATAATTTTAAAAATGGAATTGAGTAAACATTTTAACTAAAACCAAGATTTTCATTTTAAATATTATCTTTTTCTTCATTTTCTAGTTTGTCAACCAAAAGAAAAGGAACAAGTTGCTACATTAAAACTTTTGGTCCAAAATAAACAAACTTTGAAAATGAGTTGAGAGGGTAATCTTACATTGAATTCCCATCTTTTCTAAGACTTTTTTCAACCATAATAATTATTCTTGAATTTTGGGTTTAAAAGAAAAACCAATAAATGAAATGAGTAAATGAGTAAAAGTAAAAAGGTAAAAGATAAAAGTAAAAGGCCAATAAAAATGCCATTAAACTATGGGAATTATTCACCACATCTTTTCAGCTGTCCAAAGATTTTTAATGATTTAGGTAAAAAGTAAATAATAAAGTGACATGTTTTAACTTCAAAATAGTGACATGACAGAATTCTTCAAAAGTAATAAGAGCTTATATCTCACCGAGAATTTTATCATGTCTTCCTCATAACATACTTAACCCATGGTAAAAATATCAAAAACTAATAATTACTTTTATAGACGTTTAAAATTCTAAAACAGAGAACTTGAAAATCTGAAATCTGCAATGTCAGAATTTTTATTAAATAATGGAGTATGTTTTTGAGCTGAAAATTTTACAGAAACATCCTTAGCTGAAATTAATTTGAAAAACAATGTTTCAGAAATAATAGACTTTATTTACTCTTAAAGAAAAATCAAAAACAGTAACATGGATTTGGAGCAGTCAGTCTTTTAATTGCCAAGCCCAACACCTTAATGAAACTCAAAGAAAACTCAAACAACATGCTATAGCAAATAATTTTGTAAAATACTAGGGACCAAAAGATGAATAAAAATCAATTTTGCAGAATTTTGGAACACAATTTGCAGAGCTTAAAAAATTCAAAAACAGATTGAAAATCAGCCAAGTTTGAAGAATTACTGTTCTTAAATGACAAAAGATATTGAGATGAAACCAAAGAAAATGGAAAGTAGATCTTCTGGGCTGCCTACTCAAAAATTTGCAGAATTTTTCATCTGAGTTATCACCCCTTACCAAGTCTGCCCAAATGACATGTCAATTCAGCCCTTAAAATCGCCATTTCTTGAATTCAGTAGTTGCAACTCGATGAATCCTCGGGCTAAGCCTCTGGCAGTGGTCCCATCGCGTGCCTGGGCCCACTGGCCAGCCCTCTTCCTTCTCTCCTCCCTCTCTCTCTCCCCGTCTGCCCGAGTCTTGCCACAGCTTAGTTTCCTTCGCCATGAAGTGCTTCAAAGAGAGGTTTTGCCACGCTGCTGCAGCGCCGAAGCTCACTGCTCTCGCTGCACCGAGTGCTCCGCCCAGCTGCAATATAGCCAGCAAGTCTCCCTCCGCACCTGCTTTGCTTTCGCTGCTTGCTGCTCACTCACTCTGTGTGAAACTCATCCGGCGAGCAAGCACCGAGCCAGCGATCGTTCAGCGAAGCACCGGTGGCGTTGCTATCTCACTTCTGCCCCTTTCTTTGCTCCATCTCTAACCTTGCTTCTCCAATCCTACATGCAGCCGAGTCTGCACAGTGAGCCCCAGTGAAGCAACTGTGAGATCCTTCTTCCCAGCGGCCGTGAGCCAAAGACCTTGCCACCTCCTTCTTCGGTAGAGCCACCCTCGGCGTAGCGTGGTGAGCCTTCACGACTCAATTCTTGCGCTGTGACACTGCATGCTCAAGCTTCGAGTTTTCCTCGCCTTGCATGTAGCCAAGCCGACGCCAAGAACCCCCAATGACCGAGCCATCTACTTTGCAATCGCCTTCCCAAGTCTGCTCCAAGCTCCACCAGTAGCGCCATTGTTCTTTGCTGAAGCTCTAGGGTTCGTCTTGGTAAGGTTAAATAATTTGGCAAGAAACCTTGGCATAAGTAACACAATGGCGCAGTGGTTAAGTCCCTAGTGTGGGACTCAGGAGGTCCTGTGTTCGATCCTCACATCTGCACTTAAATTTTTTTTTATTTTTCTTATTTTTGCTATGCAATGAAACACTTATAACTTTTGCTGTGAAACTCCGATTAATGCAAACTCAATTCCTAATCTTGAGTTACTCAGTAAAGATTCAAAATATACAATAAAAGTTATATGTTACTTGCAGCAAAAACTTTTAATTAGAGTTTGAATGAAAGTCACCTTTTGGTAATGTGAAGCAATTATATGTTTCCTTGCTCCATAAATTATGAAATAAATAAAGCATGTCCCTGCAACCCCAGAGAACCCATTTCTATGAAAAGATTCAGATTTAAATGTATTACGTATCAAGTATTGATGTGCAATACCTTAATAACATGCAAAACTCAAAGGGTTAAAATATGTATCAAATGAGCTTAAAATTGGTGAAACCAGTTTAGGTACACTCCTCAGATTGCATAGGTCATAAGTATATAAAATATTTAGATTATTCCTTAGTACGCCCTATTTGCTCATTAGCCAAACATGCGATCGGTAAAATGAACAAATAGCGTAACTCTTGCAAATGCACCACAAATTCGACAAAACCAACTTCTATGAACTTGAAATGATATACCTTGGCTTGCCATACAAAAGTAACATCAGTTTGATTAACTTCGAGTTAAGCTCATATTAAGCCTAAGTAACTATTCATACGAAAAATGCCTTGAACAAATGAGAAATATCCCGGAATCAACTTTAAAACACTCTTAGGGATATTCCCTAATAACCCCTGAAAAATGGTTAGATTATCCCTTTCTGGTGTAGTCGCAACTGAAGAAAGAAAACTGAACCGCAATAGCGCTAAAAATGAGGTCACTTAAGCCTTTTCGCATCAGTAAAATATCACACATGAACATAAAGATATGAGATAATAGACCAGAATCATTTTCTGATACATAGTCTATCATAATCTGGAAAAATATGTTAATTATACATTCATTTGCATATTAATCCAATTGCAAGAAAAACCCTAAATGATCACAAACTGCATAGAATCGTTATCACTTAAGCCTCTTCGGCTTATAAAATAGCTCGCCTAAATACAAACTTTTAGGGAATTGGTCCAAAAACCTACTACAATATATGGACAACCAAATTATGTAAAAATATTTCAATTATGACTTATTGATCAAATAAAATATGTTAACTCAAGAACCCTAAATAACAATATCATCGGAACCGTATTACGTGAACGGTAAGAGTAGAAATCTTCGTCCGATGTTGCCGCAATACAAGAAATCATCCTATGACTATATAATAACAGCGAATAACTCTAAATTTCAGATCTAACTTGTAGGAATTGCTCCCATGCATGAACACTTAAAGTTAAGCACTATTCAAACAAACCTATAGTGAACGTTTTTCTTTTATCAATCCAAACTATTTTTGCGTCTTGAATTCGAAGTTATAAACACTAAAACACACATTTGTAACCTCTTGGTAAGATTTAATTTGGTAATTTTATCTGATTTCTTTTTGTCCCATTTTGATTCGGTGTTATTTGCTTTTGTATCGGTTATTATTATTCGACGCATAGACGACGATAATTCGGATTCGGTTATTAACGACATCGACTTTGATCCGGATTATATTCCCGACGAAGAGCAACTAGGCAAGCACCTCCTTTGACCATCTTGATCCCATATTTGCAATGATATTTTGTTTTATCAAAACTATATGCATGCGTGTATGTTTTAAACTTGTTATATTGTGGGTGATGGTAGCTAAATCCAATTGTTGCATTCCCATTACCTTGACATTTGAATCACTGCCATTGTAACCTAGTAATGGTGTAGACAATAATTAATGTCACTTGGGTAAAACTTGCGAGATTAACATATGTATATGCTTAGACTTGCTCATTAGATTGGTTTCAAAATGATGGGAGATGTTTCAACTACATTGAGCAAACTTGTTTAAATTGAGCGGAACCGAGGTATGGTTTCCGTGTATCTTGGTAAAATCCAACTCAAAACTTATGATTTAGACGCGGGCGAGTTATTACTTAACTTGAGGCGTGAAATGGACCTCACGCGTAGTTAGGGGGAGATCCTCGCCCGGGTCGATTAAGGACCGAACTTGATGCTATCACTTAAGTGTTTCGGTGCAACCACATGTGCTAGTATGGGATAGCCTAAGCTCACTAGATTGGCTAAAGTCTAGCCTTGCATTTTGGTAGGCCGGAGTAGTATGGACGATCCGATGTACTGGAGTCGTTCTAGGTGCTCCCTTCACTGAGGTGTTGGGGCCCAAGCATTCCAATACAACGGTGCATGCCTTGTCATGGGGAGAGTTCGCGATGGGGCACCATCGGTCCAGGATCTCCGGAATGTGGCAAGGGTTTAACATCACTGTCATTGGTGCAAGGCTAAGCTTTAACTAGTTGAGCGGCCGTCACGATCTAGCAAATCGAATGCGGTGAGTATCGCGAGGCATGGTTGACATGATTGCTAGAATGTGTCATGTGGGTAAAGTGTACACTCTCTGCAGAGATTAAAATCTAATTAATTAGCCGTGCTCACGGTCATGAGCAACTTGGGGAATAATGTCAAGTATAGTCTTTTGTTTTTCTTTGAAACTTTTGGAAATGGTGTTGGAATGAGTTGGTGGATTGGGAAGCCATTGGTGGCTGTTTTTACTTGTCATTTGCAGCCATGGAGGGCTGTGAATTGCTGTATATGAACTCTACTTACTGTTATTTAGCTTCATACTAAATGCTCTTTACAAATTCGTTACCGTTTTATGAATCTTTTGCTTGCAAACAAAATCTGCCTTATGCTGAAATGAGACTAGTGTAGAAGCTTAATTCCTTGTTATAGCCCTGCATTTACTGTATTTCCATACACTAAAGTCTTGCGAGTACATACGTGTACTCACGGTTGCTTAATCCTAACAATATAGACGACGGTATGGAAGAACTCCCCGACGACACGTACATTACTCCGGGGTTCGACGATCATGTTGACGGATGAACTTGGGCTTTTCCAAGTCGGTTGCCTTTGGGTTATTGGATGGGCATACCGCTGTCCTACTTTTGGTATATGTTTAAATTCCGCTGCAATTTATTCTTTGACATGTAATATTTGGCCGGTCGGCCACTACTTGTAATAGTAAGTAGTTGTAATAGTTGTAGTTTATGTTTATGCTATTCCAACTGCTTAGATTCATGTGTATGTGTTGCGATACATCTCGAATGCGGGATATGTGGGTGCTAGGCGTTGATCTTGGGAACTAGCACTAGACACATATCCGGTACTGGAATTGTCATCAACCATCAATGTATACACTCGTGCGGCCGTCGTTCTTTGGCTATTGCTCTTGCTCCCTTGGAGAGTGCGGGCGATACCAAGGTCCCGAGACGGATGGCGAATGCTATGCGTGGATGAGTTGGTCTCAATCCGTATGGTTGTTGAATGGAATCGAAACTCTCATGGACGCGTAAGTGTGTGCAGGTGCGACTATATGGCTCATATTTGTTTGGGTGAGGGCCATTTAGTCAATACTCCGTGCACGGGACTTTTGGGTGGCAGTGAGCATACACTTAAGTGGAGTATGGGTGTCACCTCTAAGTCCAACGCACGTGTGAGGATCGATTCATATTTCCGGGTGCCCACAAGAGGTGGTATCAGAGCCCATACGACTGTAGGAAAAGCCTTAGTTAGCATGGTCGATAGTTAAGGACAAAGCTTTCTCCTAAAAGAATATTTTCAGGTATAAAAGCTTATTTGTGAAAATGTAGAATGCTATTCTCACCTCTTCTATAGGTTTTCCTTCTTATCCTACTTTTCAAAAGGATTTTGAACTCATCTCAAACTTCAAAGATCGGTTTTCCGGAAAAGTGACACCATAAGACTTTGTTCTACCTCTCATGACATTCAACTTGATTGAAACCAAGTTTCAAACTTATATAACCTGAAGTTTTGAACTCTAAAATTTGCTAGGACCAGCGTGAAGCTCTTAACCTCACCTTGATCTGAACCATCTCCTTGGAGGTGAGAATTTTCAAAAACCTCACCTTGATTCAACAACTAGATAGGCCGCAAGTAAATGTAAGGTTAAGGAAATTTAGGCTCTTGTTTGTTCAACTTAGAGACATAGAAAATTTCACTAAAATTCTGTAAAGGGTCACCTCTGGGTAGAGACTAAGCCCCTAAGGTTTCGTGAAATTCTGACTTAAGGAACAAGGGTTGCAACTCAAAAAGGGGGTAGTATCATAGAACAGTTATTCTGGACAGAGCCCTGTTTATTCAATTTTGTATGAAATTCTGGCAGTGCAGAAATTTCGGAAATTTTACCATGGGTGCATAGCTATTCCAGAAAGCTACCCAAAATTTTCGCAATTTTATCAGCTATTTAGCAGCACCTAAAATTCCACAAACCAGCTGGACAGAACCTTTAGCATCACAGTTTTTCTGTTTTAGCACCTCTCCTAGCTATCTTTGATTATTTTGTTGCCAGGCCCAAGCTGTAACAAATGCTATCCCATTAAGATGGTGTGTGTGTGTGCAGCTTGTGTCCATCTATTAAAATAAAAATACTCAAAGTTTCCTATAATATGTTTAAAAATAAAATGTATACTATGCATGTTAACTCTTTCCTACTTCTATTTCAAATCAAAACTTTCTTTTGTATTTTGATTTGCTATCTCTATTATCCTTTCCACCTATGGTTCCAAATTCTGTAACTTTTTCAGAATTTGCTCATAAAACGAATGACCAACTTGAATCAAACACCTTGACTTCCATGTTGCGTTTGTAACACATCTTCAACATGATCTCATCAACAACCGTGTAGCTGTCCAAATTTGTTATCGTACTTATATACTCTCCCTGAGGTGAATTTTCTACCTTTCTCTCGATCACTCTAGTTCTTATGCATCCTACCTTCCATCTCAATCATTCCGATGTATCGCATACCCTACCCCAAGTTAAATCATTCTCATCACGTAAATCGTTACGGATCAGTTTTATCCTCCCATATACATCTACTTCCATAAAGAATATGAATCTCTCGGTGTACCCTAATTATCAAGAGCATCTCATTGCAAGGCAAATATCATATCATCGTATCATGAATAATGCTCTTCATTCTTCTCATATCAAATCAACTATGATCTTTAATCTTGCTCTATCTCTTCGAAACTATGCAAGTGTGAGCTACTATCTATCATTATATCATTGATCTACTAACAATCATTAAATCGATCTTTATAACTATGAATCCCCAAGTCTGTATATATGTCCATGAATCATCAAATCGATCATTATGTCCATGAATCATTAGATGGAAAAGTATCGAGCTATCATGCAATTTATCCGTCGAGATCTAACTAACTCATGATTCTACTAACTGTCTAAAATCAAGATCTCAATGATTATTCCTTATCTCAAATCTACTCAGTATCGATCGAATCCCGATCTTGAGAACTATCAATCTCCGAGTAACTCGGTACTTACTAACAATGTCTATGAAATCCGTGTTATCTCTCAATCTCCTCCAAGCATGCTAACTTATCATTGATGCCATCATTTATCTCGGGACAATCATGATCCATAATAGCTGTAACCAAGACCTTACAAATCTCCTCGAAAATCTTTTTGGATCTTCTCGATCTAACAATCCTTGGAAGTATAATTGATTAGCTTTGCATGATTCTTTTTCTCCTTTTGGGTCATTCGTAATCCTTGATGCTCTATGTACTCCTCATGAGGTACCTATGCATTAAAACTAAACCTTATCTATTTTCCAAATTCTTTATTTGCCTTTTTGAAAAGAAAAATCACTGCACATTAGTTGCGGGGAAATAAGGGAAAAGAGAGCGATAATGACGGAAATAACTAGTAGTAGTTGCGTGACAATGACAAAAGGACAGTTGTTGTCTCGACTTCGCGTGAACTAGCTGCAAGTAATGCCTTAAGAATAAAGAGAGGGTCCCCATTTTGTGTCCGCATTAGAGGTAGCCTTGTTAAGCCAAATACGTTAGATACGTAGCTAAATGGTAATTATAGGCTCCCTGTGTATTGGTTTGAGTAAGTGATCTTTTGTGTTTTGGAGTTCTATTGTAAGATCTTCTGTAGTGCTCCTCGGGTTACTCTCGTAAATACTAAACCCTTGGGTTGAAAATTTACGATGTGCCAACCCTACTTAATAAGAAACCTTAATTAATAAAATTTTAAGGAACGAAACGTTGCATATAAACTAACAGACAATCACCTAATCCGAGTAAAGACCAATCTTAAATTGATATCCTAATGAACGGAATGTTGCCTAGCTTGTAACCTAGATTAACCCCATCCGACCACCCTTCCCCGATCTCAGCATTTCAACAAACATGATTATAGGATGCATGTGACCTAGTCCACCAATATATCCACTGGATGTAATAAATAAAAAGATTCTCAGTCTCCTCAAATTGACCTACACAAATTAGCCATTGTATTCTAATACCCACCTTGATGTCGACATTTGGTCCTTCCCAGAAAAACCATGGTTGCTATACATCCTTCCTTCGAACATATTCCATACCTCTCCTTGAACCCACTTATCTATGATAGCGGACCTTAACCAATAAAAAGAGATATGTAGAATCGTTAATGTCCCTCACTTGTTTACTGAAACCTAAATAAAATCTTCTACATTCTTGGGACATCAACTCAGAAAAACAACGAAAAGGGTTTAATAAAACAACTGTACTAGAGACAATGTGACAACGAAAAGATAAGATCATCACCGAGAAACAATCTATAAGCCCATCTAGTCCCCACAAATCTAGGGGACGAGATTTTTGTAAGGAGGGTAGGTTTGTAACATCCCAAAATTTCAAAAATAATAAAAATGAAAATTTATAATTTTAAAAATGGAATTGAGTAAACATTTTAACTAAAACCAAGATTTTCATTTTAAATATTATCTTTTTCTTCATTTTCTAGTTTGTCAACCAAAAGAAAAAGAACAAGTTGCTACATTAAAACTTTTGGTCCAAAATAAACAAACTTTGAAAATGAGTTGAGAGGGTAATCTTACATTGAATTCCCATCTTTTCTAAGACTTTTTTTCAACTATAATAATTATTCTTGAATTTTGGGTTTAAAAGAAAAACCAATAAATGAAATGAGTAAATGAGTAAAAGTAAAAAGGTAAAAGATAAAAGTAAAAGGCCAATAAAAATGCCATTAAACTATGGGAATTATTCACCACATCTTTTCAGCTGTCCAAAGATTTTTAATGATTTAGGTAAAGAAGTAAATAATAAAGTGACATGTTTTAACTTCAAAATAGTGACATGACAGAATTCTTCAAAAGTAATAAGAGCTTATATCTCACCGAGAATTTTATCATGTCTTCCTCATAACATACTTAACCCATGGTAAAAATATCAAAAACTAATAATTACTTTTATAGACGTTTAAAATTCTAAAACAGAGAACTTGAAAATCTGAAATCTGCAATGTCAGAATTTTTATTAAATAATGGAGTATGTTTTTGAGCTGAAAATTTTACAGAAACATCCTTAGCTGAAATTAATTTGAAAAACAATGTTTCAGAAATAATAGACTTTATTTACTCTTAAAGAAAAATCAAAAACAGTAACATGGATTTGGAGCAGTCAGTCTTTTAATTGCCAAGCCCAACACCTTAATGAAACTCAAAGAAAACTCAAACAACATGCTATAGCAAATAATTTTGTAAAATACTAGGGACCAAAAGATGAATAAAAATCAATTTTGCAGAATTTTGGAACACAATTTGCAGAGCTTAAAAATTCAAAAACAGATTGAAAATCAGCCAAGTTTGAAGAATTACTGTTCTTAAATGACAAAAGATATTGAGATGAAACCAAAGAAAATGGAAAGTAGATCTTCTGGGCTGCCTACTCAAAAATTTGCAGAATTTTTCATCTGAGTTATCACCCCCTTACCAAGTCTGCCCAAATGACATGTCAATTCAGCCCTTAAAATCGCCAGCTGCTGAATTCAGCCGTTGCACTCGATGAATCCTCGGGCTAAGCCTCTGGCAGGTGGTCCCACGCGTGCCTGGGCCCACTGGCCAGCCCCTCTTCCTTCTCTCCTCCCTCTCTCTCTCCCCGTCCTGCCCGAGTGCTGCCACAGCTTAGTTTCCTTGCGCCAGCGAGTGCTTCAGCAGGAGGTTTTGCCACGCGGCTGCAGGCGCCAAAGCTCACCTGCTCCTGCTGCACCGAGTGCTCCGCCCCAGCTGCAATATAGCCAGCAAGTCTCCCTCCGCACCTGCTTTGCTCGCTGCTTGCCTGCTCACTCGGCTGTGAAACTCATCCGGCCAGAGCAAGCACCGAGCCAGGCGATCGTTCAAGCGAAGCACCAGGTGAGCGTTGCTATCTCACTTCCTGCCCGGCTGCTGCTCCATCTCTAACCTTGCTTCTCCAATCCTACATGCAGCCGAGTCTGCACAGGTGAGCGCCCAGCCGAAGCAACCGTGAGATCCTTCTTCCCCAGCGCCGGCGAGCCAGCACCTTGCCACCTCCTTCTTCCCAGCCGAGCCAGCCCTCAGGCGTAGCGTAGGTGAGCACTGCCGGACTCAATTCTTGCGCACAGCAGCTGCATGCTCAAGCTTCTGAGTTTTCCTCGCCTTGCATGTAGCCAAGCCGACGCCCAGAACCCCCACAGCCGAGCCATCTCGCCTGCAATCGCCTTCCCCAAGTCCTGCTCCAAGCTCCAGCCCGTAGCGCCATTGTTGCTGCCTGAAGCTCTAGGGTTCGTCTTGGTAAGGTTAAATAATTTGGCAAGAAACCTTGGCATAAGTAACACAATGGCGCAGTGGTTAAGTCCCTAGTGTGGGACTCAGGAGGTCCTGTGTTCGATCCTCACATCTGCACTAAAATTTTGTTTTATTTTTCTTATTTTTGCTATGCAATGAAACACTTATAACTTTTGCTGTGAAACTCCGATTAATGCAAACTCAATTCCTAATCTTGAGTTACTCAGTAAAGATTCAAAATATACAATAAAAGTTATATGTTACTTGCAGCAAAAACTTTTAATTAGAGTTTGAATGAAAGTCACCTTTTTGGTAATGTGAAGCAATTATATGTTTCCTTGCTCCATAAATTATGAAATAAATAAAGCATGTCCCTGCAACCCCAGAGAACCCATTTCTATGAAAAGATTCAGATTTAAATGTATTCTGTATCAAGTATTGACTGTGCAATACCTTAATAACATGCAAAACTCAAAGGGTTAAAATATGTATCAAATGAGCTTAAAAATTGGTGAAACCAGTTTAGGTACACTCCTCAGATTGCATAGGTCATAAGTATATAAAAATATTTAGATTATTCCTTAGTCTGCCCTATTTGCTCATTAGCCAAACATGCGATCGGTAAAATGAACAAATAGCCGTAACTCTTGCAAATGCACCACAAATTCGACAAAACCAACTTCTATGAACTTGAAATGATATACCTTGGCTTGCCATACAAAAGTAACATCAGTTTGATTAACTTCGAGTTAAGCTCATATTAAGCCTAAGTAACTATTCATACGAAAAATGCCTTGAACAAATGAGAAATATCCCGGAATCAACTTTAAAACACTCTTAGGGATATTCCCTAATAACCCCTGAAAAATGGTTAGATTATCCCTTTCGGTGTAGTCGCAACTGAAGAAAGAAAACTGAACCGCAATAGCGCTAAAAATGAGGTCACTTAAGCCTTTTCGGCAGTCCGTAAAATATCACACATGAACATAAAGATATGAGATAATAGACCAGAATCATTTTCTGATACATAGTCTATCATAATCTGGAAAAATATGTTAATTATACATTCATTTGCATATTAATCCAATTGCAAGAAAAACCTAAATGATCACAAACTGCATAGAATCGTTATCACTTAAGCCTCTTGGCTTATAAAATAGCTCGTCTAAATACAAACTTTTAGGAATTGGTCCAAAAACCTACTACAATATATGGACAACCAAATTATGTAAAAATATTTCAATTATGACTTATTGATCAAATAAAATATGTTAACTCAAGAACCTAAATAACAATATCATCGGAACCGTATTACGTGAGCGGTAAGAGTAGAAATCTTAGTCCGATGTTGCCGCAATACAAGAAATCATCCTATGACTATATAATAACAGCGAATAACTCTAAATTTCAGATCTAACTTGTAGGAATTGCTCCCATGCATGAACACTTAAAGTTAAGCACTATTCAAACAAACCTATAGTGAGCGTTTTCTTTTATCAATCCAAACTATTTTTGCGTCTTGAATTCGAAGTTATAAACACTAAAACACACATTTGTAACCTCTTGGTAAGATTTAATTTGGTAATTTTATCTGATTTCTTTTTGTCCCATTTTGATTCGGTGTTATTTGCTTTTGTATCGGTTATTATTATTCGACGCATAGGCAGCGATAATTCGGATTCGGTTATTAACGACATCGACTTTGATCCGGATTATATTCCCGACGAAGAGCAACTAGGCAAGCACCTCCTTTGACCATCTTGATCCCATATTTGCAATGATATTTTGTTTTATCAAAACTATATGCATGCGTGTATGTTTTAAACTTGTTATATTGTGGGTGATGGTAGCTAAATCCAATTGTTGCATTCCCATTACCTTGACATTTGAATCACTGCCATTGTAACCTAGTAATGGTGTAGACAATAATTAATGTCACTTGGGTAAAACTTGCGAGATTAACATATGTATATGCTTAGACTTGCTCATTAGATTGGTTTCAAAATGATGGGAGATGTTTCAACTACATTGAGCAAACTTGTTTAAATTGAGCGGAACCGAGGTATGGTTTCCGTGTATCTTGGTAAAATCAACTCAAAACTTATGATTTAGGCGCAGGCGAGTTATTACTTAACTTGAGGCGTGAAATGGACCTCACGCGTAGTTAGGGGAGATCCTCGCCGGTCGATTAAGGACCGAACTTGATGCTATCACTTAAGTGTTTGGTGCAACCACATGTGCTAGTATGGGATAGCCTAAGCTCACTAGATTGGCTAAAGTCTAGCCTTGCATTTTGGTAGGCGGAGTAGTATGGACGATCCGATGTCTTTGAGTCGTTCTAGGTGCTCCCTTCACTGAGGTGTTGGGGCCCAAGCATTCCAATACAACGGTGCATGCCTTGTCATGGGGAGAGTTCGCGATGGGGCACCATCGGTCCAGGATCTCCGGAACTGTGGCAAGGGTTTAACATCACTGTCGCTGGTGCAAGGCTAAACTTTAACTAGTTGAGCAGCCGTCACAGTCCTAGCAAATCGATGCAGTGAGTATCGCGAGGCATGGTTGACATGATTGCTAGAATGTGTCATGTGGGTAAAGTGTACACTCTCTGCAGAGATTAAAATCTAATTAATTAGCCGTGCTCACGGTCATGAGCAACTTGGGGGAATAATGTCAAGTATAGTCTTTTGTTTTTGCTGAAACTTTTGGAAATGGTGTTGGAATGAGTTGGTGGATTGGGAAGCCATTGGTGGCTGTTTTTACTTGTCATTTGCAGCCATGGAGGGCTGTGAATTGCTGTATATGAACTCTACTTACTGTTATTTAGCTTCATACTAAATGCTCTTTACAAATTCGTTACCGTTTTATGAATCTTTTGCTTACAAACAAAATCTGCCTTATGCTGAAATGAGACTAGTGTAGAAGCTTAATTCCTTGTTATAGCCCTGCATTTACTGTATTTCCATACACTAAAGTCTTGCGAGTACATACGTGTACTCACGGTTGCTAATCCTAACAATATAGGCAGCGGTATGGAAGAACTCCCCGACGACACGTACATTACTTGGGTTCGACGATCATGTTGACGGATGAACTTGGGCTTTTCCAAGTCGGTTGCCTTTGGGTTATTGGATGGGCATACCGCTGTCCTACTTTTGGTATATGTTTAAATTCCGCTGCAATTTATTCTTTGACATGTAATATTTGGCCGGTCGGCCACTACTTGTAATAGTAAGTAGTTGTAATAGTTGTAGTTTATGTTTATGCTATTCCAACTGCTTAGATTCATGTGTATGTGTTGCGATACATCTCGAATGCGGGATATGTGGGTGCTAGGCGTTGATCTTGGGAACTAGCACTAGACACATATCCGGTACTGGAATTGTCATCAACCATCAATGTATACACTCGTGCGGCAAATCGTTCTTTGGCTATTGCTCTTGCTCCCTTGGAGAGTGCGGGCGATACCAAGGTCTGAGACGGATGGCGAATGCTATGCGTGGATGAGTTGGTCTCAATCCGGTATGGTTGTTCGAATGGAATCGAAACTCTCATGGACGCGTAAGTGTGTGCGGTGCGACTATATGGCTCATATTTGTTTGGGTGAGGCCATTTAGTCAATACTCGTGCACAGGACTTTTGGGTGGCAGTGAGCATACACTTAAGTGGAGTATGGGTGTCACCTCTAAGTCCAACGCACGTGTGAGGATCGATTCATATTTCCGGGTGCCCACATAGGGGGAAGAGAAGAAAAAAGGAGAACACACTATCACACTCGAGCCATTCTGTAAGAGTTCCACAGGCAATAGTGAGATCATTGGACGTAGAATTGTTATCTCCATCGTGAGAGGCCCGAACCAGTATGAATCATTTTCCCATTATTGTCTTCCAAGCATCAGATACTAAGAGCATTCTTCGGATACAAACCCTTCACGAGAAATGGACTTTAGTTGATCCCTCATTCAACAAGTAAGATCGGCGGAGACATGTTTCCCAAATGTCGACAAAAACTTTAAGTCTCAAGTGTGGTTCGCATGCTACTGCTGCTGCTGCTTCTTCTTCTTCCGCGGAACATGCTTCTGATTTTATTACAAATGGCAAATGAAGACCTGCAAGTTCAAAAATGTTTGGTTACCTAGCTAGTCTTCTCGTTATGTCAACGCTATTCTTGATCGAAGATGTGTTGGAAATCAATCTGCTCTGCAAGTCAGCATAACCAGTCTAGGATAAGCCAAAGTTTAAAAACAAAAAAAAGAGCAAAAAAAGCCTTGCCCATTACAACAAAGTTTAAGTTCTACATCTGGACGCCAACATCATTTTAAATTAAGCATCAGCTCTCAATGCAGGCACCATTTGAGAAACATTGGACTCTCACAAGTCACAGCAATTTCTAAAGTAGGCGGTTGAGAACTCCGGAGTCCCACGTCTTCGGCATAGTCCTGATTATTACAAACTGAAGTGCTAGTACCGGACTTAACAATGTGTGTACCGTAACAATGGCAATGTCCTGTTTTATCTGGAGAAAAGGAGAAATTTTACGTGCTTAAGATGGACAGGATTCTATCATGTTATGCTGTGTTTTTCGTAGACAAACGAATTAAACTAGAGGCAGAACCGCAAACTCCATAGATTCGTCAAGGATATAAGTCCAACGATATTACTACACGAATGCTTAAATTATCTATCTCTACACGAGGAGCACTATAAATTGAGCACCAGCCCACGCCGTCGTCCACACAAATCAGCCAAACCGCCACATCATCCTAAACGCCCAATTCCAACGCAGAAGATGGCGCCGCCCAAGTTCTTCGCCCTGTTCTTCACCTTCGCCGTCGTGGCGGCGACGCTGGAGACCTCCGAAGCGAGAGTCCAAGGATTCAAACCAGCAGCCGCCGATCAAGAAGCAACAGAACCGGCCATTGCCGGGAACCAAGAAGTGTCCGAGCCATTGTCCAAAGCTGCCGCCGGGGTCGGAGAAGTAGCGCAGCCATCGACATGGCCCGGCTTCCCGGGCTTTCCATCGTTGCCCGGCCTGCCATTGATGCCGTTGCTCCCTGGCTTTCCTTTTCCACAATTGCCCGGCCTGCCATTAATGCCACAGATCCCTGGCTTTCCTTTTCCACCATTGCCCGCCCTGCCATTAATGCCACAGATCCCTGGCTTTCCTTTTCCACCATTGCCCGGCCTGCCCCAGCCGCCATCGCCACCGCTCCCTGGCACACCAGGCACTCCACCGTCTCAGCCATTGACAGGTTTCCCTGGTTTATTTCCATCATTGCCAGGCCTACCGCTACTAGGTGCACCACCTCACGCTGGTTTCCCAGGCTTACCGGGTAGCGCCCCTTCGCCACCACAACCGAAGGAGTGCCTAACACCATTGATGGGCATGATGCCATGCATGGACTACCTTACCAACACCAGCGTGCTGACACCTCCGAGCACGTGCTGCGACGGCTACAAGTCGCTCATCAACAGCGCGCCCATCTGCCTTTGCCACGGCATGAACGGCGGCATGAACACCCTCCTCCCCAAGCCCATCCTTCCGCTCCGTATGATGTTCCTCCCGGTCACATGCGGAACCATGCCACCAATACAAACGTTTTTCATGTGCTCCTGTAAGTTCAACCTTTACCATACCTGCTTTCAACAATTGTTTTGCATAGTTGCATCGTTTTTGTGGATTTTATGCTTGCAAGGAGATTAATTTGTGATGTATCTGACAGCGCAACCAGTGCCACCACTAATTCCTGTCTCTCCAGCGCCTGCTAATCCTCCAGTGTCACCTTCTTCAGGTAATCTTTTTGGAATACACTCTCTTTGACCAAACGGTTAAAATCTAATATGCCCTTTTAATTTTTTTTTCAGAGGCATCACCGTAGAAGCAAATGGATGGATGGTTTCGTTAAGATTAACCGTCTTCTTAGTGTTAAGATGGTATCAGGGATAACGGATATGCATTGTTTAGGTGTTTAGGAAGTCAGATGTAGCAGTACAGTCATGTAAGATTTCCGTTGCATGATGTAGTCGTCACTGGAGTATTAGATGCCTTATAAAGTTCAGCCTTGATTGATAGCTTTATTTGATGTTTACCTCTGCAATTCTTTGTTGATGTTTGGTGTGAATCAGTGTTTCGTCGTAAGATTATATTTGCTAGCCAGCGAACCAATCCTGAGAATGCCAAGCTGATTGCACGTTTATTCTGAAAATTACTTCCAAATTCTTGCCCATATTCTGAAAATCATAAGGCAGCGTTTTCAGGAGTTGTTTTTTAAATATTAACAATGTTTAAGACCTTATTTGAGAAACCCAAAATTTGGGCCCACCTATATAGAAGACCCAGGATATCAAACTAAAATCCATTTGAATGAACCGAGATTTTGAGCTTTCGAAACATGTCCTTAACAAGTTTACGACGAAAAGGAATAGACCATGGTTTGGCTTCTCAGGTTTAACAAATATGGTTTCGGATTATTCTTGAAAAGATTTGAACTGACGTACTTGGAAGTAGAACAATATATGCGACCAAACAATAGGCCTGTGATGTGTTTTATACCTTTTCTGAACTCATCGTGAGACTGGAACAGTGCCTGTAGATGAAATATACTTCTTTACACGTTTGCATGTCGACAAGACAGAAGAGCTAGCTAGCTAGGTTCTTCCTAAAAAACAGAAAAGTTAGCTAGGTATATGGTAATAGGTAAGATGGAGCCAGCCAGCAAACTAGCAAAGACATGGGACATGGCAGGGGCTTGGACAATCAAGGGACGTCATAGGTAGCCTTTGTTCTGTAGGAGCTCTATCTGGATACACTACGGTTGGACTTCCATGAGTATACTATGAAAAAATTCAACTGTCTTCAAAATGAATTCTAAGGTCCAAAAAGAAGAGGTTTAGGAAAACCCCATAATCCCAACTTTGGTGCCAATCAGGGTAGCCAAACTATATAAATATCAATCTTCATAGCAGCATCCAACCATGAGATTCATACCATTGCTTGAACGCAAAATAATAATACGCTTTAGTCTATTATTACACAAGCAGCTTCATTACTAGACATCATCACCCAACAACTGTCCTCGCAGCGGATCCACGCGAGCCTCCAGCGGTGGGGTAAATACTGAAGTGCTGATATCTCATTTATGACCTGCTCCTTGTCTGCCTCAAACTGCTCATCCTCTGATAAAACCATAATTATCACTATTAGTTCATGTCGTATTGTGACAGCGAAAAATTAAATCCTAATATTAAACAATTACAGTAGCAAAGCTCAAGTGACGTACTTATAACCACCGATGAGCTGAAAATATGGCTGAACTACAGGCAAGGTCTTGTGAGAATTATGGCAAGCAAGTGCGAATGTAAGTACAACGGTAGTCAAAGTAAGCAAAGTAGCTTTGTCCACCTTGAATCCGGCAAAAAATCGAAGAAGCTTGCTTCTATTTGTGACTAGTTGTTGCGTTATCAATCAAGCAACAGAAAAATTAGGAAGAACCAGGAAATAGAAACTGGAAACGATAAAGTTAAGTCATAGTTTATTCAGAATGTATTGTCTTACATTGTTTCATCAAAATAAGGTGCGGTTAGACAATGCAAGATGTAGTGCTGGAACTAGAAATTTCTTCATGGAGATTTGTTCAGGATTGGCTGCAGGAACATTTGCTTGCAGAGGAATAGGTAAATTTTTCATCGTGTTCCAACTAATTGTTTCAGATGGAGGAGAATTGTGTTAAAGCATTAGAAAGATCATGTGGAACCCATGTTGGAGATGAGTATTTGACTAAATTTGAGTTTGGTATGCTCTGGTTTGAGTTTGATTTGAATTGAATTTTTAATTTAAAGAAATTTTAGTTCTGTCTGCCAGGAGCGATCGATACTATTGGCCTCAGGATCGCGTACTGCTGGCCAGGGGGTGGCACTACCAGCCTGGGAGCAGTAGTTATATTCCAGAGAGGGTCTTCGCTAGGCTTTGAGCGCGAGCGGCACCACTGGCTCTGGGGAGCGGTAGTGCTGACCTTGCGGTACTACCGGCCCCGGTAGGTGGTAGTGTTGACATAATGTGCGAATTTGAGATACGCATTTTGAATTTGCATGAGGTTTATTGCATATCATTTTGGACAATACTATGTGATGTGTTTCCTTATTTTTTATGGTTGCAAAATGACGGTACTAGCTCATGGTGAGGCGAAGGATGAACGGGACTAGGCAAGGTGCGTTGAAGGTCTAGACGGTCGAGGATCGCTAGAAGATGATCGGAGACAAAGTCGCTATAAACCTAGAAGATAAGGAATGAATGAAATGCTAACTTGAAGCTACTCAGATCAAAGAGGACCAATGAATCGCGGTCTAGGTGACAGAGTAGCGGGTCTAGTTAGTATTCTTTGAAAAGCGTGCAAAACCCTTTATGTGTGTGGGTTTCGGGTTAGCCTATGTATGAGTGAGTGAGTCAATCCTAGCTCTTGATGGTGTTCCTTAGGGTTAAAGGAACTCATCTAATGATGGAGAATGGCTCAACAGTAGTATAATTAGAGGGGTATGGATAGCTCTCACATCTCGAAGGTTTTAGAGGTTTTGATACTTTTTTGAGTTTTGCCCATTTTATTTTGATGCTTTGTAAACCTCCATTTTAGAAATGAAAATCGAATCCTCTCAATTATGAATTTACTTTTCGTATTTACATTATGTCTTAAATTCCACACTTTATATTTTTGCAATTTATTTTCTACATATTTGGATTTGCCTCTTCACCTTCTAAATGCTTATGGATCTTATGCCAAGGATAAATGATTAATGGGTATATCTTCCCTAGACCATATCCCAATCATCTATGCAAATATTGTGTTCTTCCTTGCAAGGAACCATTCTTTTGTTTTGAGAGGATTAATCTTGGAAGTTCAGATTTTTGGTGTTCTTGTCTTGTGTTCTAGCTTGCTATAACATGTGAGAAGCCATCTTGGATCATCTTGATTATCAAGAACGCACAAACTAGTTGAGGGCCAAATTTTTATTTTTGAATGCATTGTTGTGCATTTCTCCTTGAATTGGAAAAAGATTAGAACTTTAATGTCAATCCTTACGATTAATGGTTGGAATAGGTTCCTGACATCCATAGGAAGGTATCTACAAAATTTCATAAAGTTTAGATCAATCGATCAAAAGATTCATCAATTTTCCTTTCAAGTTGCATTGATTTTTACTATTCACTGGGCCTCGCTACTAGGGATGAAATCGGAGCAGTAACTTTCCGACCGTTCTAGAGGAAAACAGAAACGGAAGCCTTTTTTTCTGAAACCAAAATGGAAAGTGTTGGTACTGAAATGGAAATGGAAAATTTTTTCTGGACATAGAAACAAAAATAGAAATGGAAACGGGACAGTCAGTTATGACGAAAACGGAACCGGAATTCCGTATAGCTCTAATTGGAATTTTCGAACCGGTCAAGCACCCTAGGCATCCCAGCCCAACCCACCGAACTATGAAGTGACGAAGCACCGAAGCCCCAACTGGCAGAAATGCAACCCTAGCCGACTTCTCAAGCATCTCAGTCTCAGATTCTCAGCTTTGAGCCGTCCCCCACCGCAGGCTCTGACCAACAAGAACATCAACAAGCAATTTAAATTGATTACCATGATAATGCAATATAATCTACATAAGGCTATAATCTAAAAGTATCAACTTAAATACTTGTTACCGAGATGGCATTGGCTCAAGATTGAGGTGATCATTCTGATGCTCGGCTCCATTTTACAAATGATGAAGTCCTCTTCCTTTTGAAGAAGCCAAACGTCGAATGCTTCTCTAAGTGCCTAGGAATCTTTTAGACACATGCTGGTACCAAATTTTTTGTTGGGTCCAAAAATGTTAGTTACAAGAGATTTAGGGACCCAAATGGCCTTAACATTAATAGTCTTAGGTGAACTAACATGACTAGCAAAAGATTTGTATTTGTTATTACTCCTAAGCGATTTATTGGCATGATAATGACGAGGCTTAGGAGTGGTAGCAATTTTATCCTTTATAAGCATATGATAATCATTACCATGCACGAGCTTAAAGGATCTAGCATATCTAGCAAATGGTGTTCTATTGTTACTTCTCCTAGGTAAATTATTTGCATTGTTTTGAGTGGATTTATGAGTACTAACACATCTAGCAAATACATTTCTAGTTTTGCTCTTCCTAAGCAAATGAATATCATTATTTTGCAAGCACTTAGAAGAATTGACAAATTTAGCAAACACGTTATCATTTTTGCCTTTCCTAAGCAAATAATGATCATTGTAAAGAATGGGCTCTGCAATTGTACCTAAGGGACAATCCTTACCAACATGCCCATTTTAAAGCAATTGAAGCACTTGACACTATTTGGTCCTCTCTTGACCTTTTTGTCATACTCCTTATCGGTTTGCCTCATTGTTTGTGATGTGGACTTGTTCTCTACTTTGTTAGGGCACACGGAGGTGAGATGTCCCTTCTTGTTGCATCCAAAGCACTTAGTAGTCTTCGAGTGCCTTGTATTGTGCCTTGTCTTGCTATTCTCCTTCTTCTTAGTAATGTAGCCAATCCCTTTCTTATCTTGCAAGACCTGTTGCTTGCTTAGAATGTTGTTGAGGGTGGCATTCCCTTAGTATCACTTTTCTAAGTCACTTCTCAATTGAGTAACTTGTTCCTTGAGGTCTTTATTCTCCTCTACAAGATTAGTCTCTAAACACATAGAGAAACTTGAAACAATTTTAATAGAGCAATAAGGCATATCAATTAAATCCTCACAAGAGGTGGACATATTGACTTTAGATGAAATACAAGAATTCACATCTGAGCATGGCAAATCATCAATTAAATCAAATTGAATTCCTATATCCACTCTTGGCTTAATGAGTTCCTTGAGGAGAAGAGACTCATGCTCACTTTTGAGCACATTATAATCATTTTGAAGTGTCTTATGCTCAAGCTTCAAAATCTTATATTTGGACTTTTCTCTCCCAAGATACTTATTGAGCTCCTCTAACATATTCATTAAATCATCATCACTTACCTCAATTTTACCTTTTGCCATGAAACAACGAGTTAATGAAGATAGCATTGGATGCTCATCGTCGCTTGAGGTGGTGGTTGAGGTTTCTTTGTCGCTTGAGGTAGAAGTGGAGTTTTCTTCTGCCATTGTCCAATTATCAATGCAATCATCATTTGTTGATGTGGATGATTCAAATAATTCTTGAAGCTTGATCCATATTTCATGGGTGCTCTTGAGATTGCAAATTAGATTGAAAATATCTACACTCACAATGCTAAATAATATGTTAGTAGCTTGAGCGTCGAGATGTACGTATTTCTCTTCTTCTTTAGTGGGAGCAAATTCATTTAATAGAAGAGAAAAGCCCACATCTACGATCCACCATATTCAGGGGCTCATGAATTTAAAATGAGAAATCATGAATAATTTCTATAAAGCATAATTTGAGCCATCAAAAATATGTGAATCGGTTTAGTGTACTAAACCACTAGTCGCCATCCTTACTCTCTAGGTGGTAAAGCCTAATAAATGAGAGACCAAGCTCTGATACCATTTGTAAGATCTAGGATACCAACTAGAGGGGGGTGAATAGGCGGCTTTAAAAATTTCTTCGATGATTAATTAAAATCTTGCCTATTTATCTCTATGTCAAAACCTAAACAAAAATCAATGCGGAAGCGATAAACTAAGGTTTTGACAACTAAGCCTAAGTCAACTAGACTCACTAAGTGCACTAGCTAATTATGTCTCTAACAAGAATATGCAAGAATAAAGACAATTAAGCAATTTAATTTTATGAATGTAAATTGCAACAATATAAATAAGAATTGCAAGCAACCACAAGGAGACACACTGATATTTTACCATGGTGTTTGGAGACTTGCCGGTCTGTCGGAAATTGCAAAAAGAATACGAGCCCCAGCTGTGTTTACCTGTACTAGTCCCTAGATCAATAGCTAGTACATACAGATCATAACAATATGAACCATAACCATGCGATAAATAAAAATTTAATTCAGAGTACTGGCCGACAGGGCCCATTATTACAAAAGTTGGACCCGTAGGTCATGCAGTAGCGGAAACATTAAACTGGCAAATAAACTTGACGAAGCGAAGTCCAAAACACCACAGGCAAAGATCGGAGAAAACGCAATCCTAGAAGTCTGGATGATCCTCCTCTTCAAAGCCTTCATCGCAGATGTCAAATGATGGGATGCAGGCTCTTGGATAGCTATCTCTGCTCTCCTCATCTGCTTTATGGAATAAGCAGCCCCGCAATGAAAAGCGAGGGTGAGTATGCAACATACTCAACAAGTCTGGAAAGAAATGCAGTATGTAGTTTAATTCAAGGGAGGGCATTGGTTAATTTGCAAAAAAGCCAAATTTTAAGAATTTTATCCTAGAATTTTGAAGAGAAGTTTTCAAAGGTATATTTTTTTAAGAAATGAGAGTTTCAAACTTTTCAAGACACGGCTTCAACCGTGGAAAAACAAAACGTAGACCAACTCATGGCATCGATCATGGTTTTATTTTAAGATTACTTTTCCACAGTACCAACCATGGTTTTCTTTTGAAACCTTTTCATCGTGGCTCGAACCAAGGACTTTTATCAAACCATAACATTCACGGCTCCAACCGTGCTTCATTTTATAAAAATCTGATTCGGAAACCAAATAGGGGAAATCTACCATGTGACAACGCCCTTTGTTCACCCTTGACCATGGGCACGGCTATTCGAATAGTTTATTTACTCTACAGAGTTTGCACGCTTTACCCACAAGAGATATTTCACTCTTTTTGGTTATACACTTCCTTTGGTATATAACCCCAAGTGAAAATCACAAGGCCATTTCTCTAGCTACATCTTCACTAAGTCACGTGATGGGGACGGGTGTTCCCGATCTTTCGGTGAGATGATGATACGTCGATTTGGGGGTGTTGATGGCACCGATCTAGGGCTTCCTACCAATAGGTTGGGAGCTTCACAATCGCATTGCCAATCCACACGATACAAGATCCAAGCGATCAATTGTTCCTGCAAGAAATCGAGAACCATAAGAACAAAGCATGAAGCAATCTGAATAGATAGTATTGAAATCAAACGAAACAAGTTGAGGTTCTGTTTCTCGGCTCGGGCGGTCTAGTCGACACGCGCAAACACGAGGAGGGACGCTGCACGGGTCTACCAAACACAACAAAACCTAAAGGACAACGTACGACGGCTGAGGCATTATATAGGGTGAAGACCAGACTTGGGGCGCCCAAATTAGGGTAGGCCACCACCCTAAGGTCGGCCACCATGCAACCCTAACCATACATGGGCCATAAGCCCAAAAATAAGGTGGCGCAGCACCCTGAAATTCTGTCCCGTGAGATTGTTCTTTGATTTCCCATCGCTCCAGAAGGAATTTGGCCTTGGGACCAGATTCATTGGAAAGGTTATCTCGATACCTTTCAAACGAGTGGTCGCACGCTGAAAATGGAGTCCGAGAGATCAAGTTATGTCCGTTTGAAGTACTGCTGTTCCTGGATGGCCGAACCGGACTCGGAGACGAATTGGGCTTGATCTTGGGCCTGCCTTGGTGCGTGGGCTATCCTCGGTGGATGTCCTTGACGAGCTGGTCCAGCAAAGGTGGGTGGAAAGGCCTTGCTTCCGGATTAAGCCCTCCAGGCGTCGTAGATGAAGTAGCGGTCAAAACAGCGATGGTCGGGGACGAAGTAGCGGTCGTAGGGGAAGAAGGGGCAGCGGTTGTATCCTTGGTTGTGATGTCCTCATCATCACGCCCGTCCTTAGGATGACTAGGGTGGTACATACTCAAACCCGAGTCTCGTGCATTCTGCACCCACCTTGCAACCTTACACCCTATTCAAGTTTTCAAATACCAAATATTTCTTTTATTTTACCAAGCTGGCAACATCAACTGTCCTTTTTAAATAATATTTTCACTCAATCATTTAGAATTTCAAGTAACAAGCCTTCAATTAAACATACAAATAGTATTTAGCAAACTAAGCACTACTATTATACTAAACAAGGTGTCAAGCCATTTATATTATAATTAATCATTCTAGGGCAGCCAAAGGACAGATGGATTAATATGTAACAAGCATACATATTAACATGGTATTTAACTATAATCTATCATAATATATTTTTTTTTGTAATCAACACAACATGCAAGTTTGTAAATCTACACAAAGATTTCAAAACATGGATCAACATGCTTCAAGGGAACTTGCAGAAATTTACTGGGAACTTGCCTTGGTCATCGTGGAGGGGGTCTTCTTCTTGTTGGTCAACGACGGCGTCGGCGTCAAACGTTTCTATCGCACAAAAAACAACGAATAAACACACATTCGGGAAATACAGAGAATCAAATTAATTCATAATTTCATGAAAATGTCCAGATCTATAGTTTAGCATTTTAAATGATTTATAAAATTTATTTCAATATTTTTGGACATATATTTTAAGAGCTACAAAATTCATAAATTTAGATTTTCCGCGAATAATTTGACAAGATAAATTTAATTATAAAATTTCAAAAAAATTATCGTGAATAGGTATTAATTTTTTCTAATTAAAAAAATTTATTGCATGCAATTTGGAGCTAAAACGAGTTTGCGACGAAAATCACAAAAATCACAATTTAGTGAAAAGAACATGTACAAACTAGATAATTTTAGCTGCACTGTTCATCGACTTTACTGTGGCATGCCTATTCATGCACGATACAGAGAAGAAAGTTTCGGTTTTGTGAACTTGGCGCTCGGTGGAGGGGGATCAGAGAGATGACCGACCGACCGACCGTCCGGCAGCACACATCACGGCGAGCTCGCCGGCGGTGGTGGCGATGGAGACAAGGCGGCCGGGTGATGGTGGTGGCCAGAAAAACTAAAAACGGTAAAAGAAAACACAACTGCAATACCTTGTGAAATCCGGTGAAACAAGACGAGATAGTTCTCGGGAAGGAGATGGACGAATTGGCGACGAAGAGAGGAAGCCAAAGCTCTCTTTTATAGTGCGAACGAAAGACCGGAGGGGACACATTTGAGGCGAGAACAGGAAACAGCCGCAATGAAGGTTTCATGGAAATTAAAGAGCAAATAGTGGGGTTTTAATCCAAGAAACGGTTGTGGAAGATTAAGGATGCGATGAGAATTTTGAATATGATTTTTCTAGAATTTTTGGTGCTTAAATGAAGGTGATCCGGAAGCTCTTCGGTTGCTCTAATGGAGGAGAGCGAACGAAATGATTTTCTTTGGAAACGCTCGGTTGAAGAAGACGACGCTACAGTACACGTGGCCTTTTATTTTTCCTTGGAATTTGAATAGTGTTAAGAAGAGCAAGTGCTTGGGATCAAATAGTAAAAAGCTCTAAAATATCATAAAACAATTCTCTAAAATACTAGGGAATATTTGGAACCTAATAAACTTGGTTTTGGAATTTTTCGATATATAGATTTTCTGCAAAAATTCTTTTAATAAATCAGACACTTGTACAAATCTTTATAAAATCTACAAACTTAATTCAAATGTTTTTATTATAAACAAGATTTTATTTTATTTTATTATTTTTTTATCTTTTTTTTTACTAATGCTACATGCGTGATTTTTTTTATGAAAAATGAGGATGTTACAAACCTACCCCTCTTAAATGAAATCTCGACCCCGAGATTCGATAGTTCTGGGAAAAATATTTGGGAATTCTGCTCGTAGGTCCTCTTCACGCTCCCGGTAGCCTCCTCTCGGTATGGTTGCTCCAACGCACCTTCAGAATTTGATACTTCACTGCGAGTTTTGCGAACGCCTCATCCAAAATCAGATTGGATACTCCTTATAAGAAAGATCCTGCTGTAAATCTAACTGTTCTAAGGACATGTGTTCCTCTGGTACTCGAAGACATTTTCTTAGCTAAGACACATGAAATACATCATGCACGTCAGCTAGTTGTGGTGGTAATTCCAATTGATACGCCACCTCGCCTTTTCTGGCCAAAACTTTGAACGGTCCAATATATCTAGGTGCAAGCTTTCCGCTAACCCGAAATCATTTGATTCCTTTCATTGGTGAAACTTTCAGATACACGAAGTCGCCCTCAGCAAATTTTAGGTCTCGATGTCGGTTATCAGCGTAGCTTTTCTGTCGGCTTTTAGCAGCTTTTAATTTTTGCTGGATCCATCTCACTTGTTCTTCTGCCTCCTTTAGTACATCTAGTCCAAACACTTTTCCTTCTCCAGTTTCCTTCCAATAAAGTGGTGTTCGACACTTGCATCCATATAATGCCTCGAAAGGTGACATCTGAATACTTGATTGATATCCATTGTTGTATGAAAACTCTGCATAAGGCAAATTCTTATCCCAACTTGTCTTGTTTGTCAAAGCGCAGGATCTGAGCATATCTTCTAGAACCTAATTTACCCTTTTGGTCTGGCCGTCTGTTTGTGGATGATATGCTGTGCTGAAGTTAAGGTTCGTGCCCAATAAACTATGCAACTTTTGCCAAAACTTTGAGGTGAACTGAGTACCTCTATCCGACACAATTTTCTTGGGTACTCCATGCAAACACCCTTCAGTGTTGAAACCTTAGCAGGCAGTACTGGGTTTAGACGGATCTTTGGAAAAGCTTTGTTATGGTCACTCGCCTTTGTGGTGTTTGATTATATCTTGTGGGTAAAGTGTATAACCTCTGCAGAGTGTAAAACCTATTCGAATAGCCGTGCTCACGGTAGTGGGCATTACTCGGTGATTACAATCAAGGGTTAGATTTTATTAAATAAATGTGGGGAATGGAATGTTGGAACATGGAAATAAGGATATGAGTTGGACATGGAAAACAAATGCAAAGTTATTACTATTATTATTGTTTTACTGTCTTTCAATCTATTATGCTATTCTTTTGTAAATGCTGTTTATGCAAAGTAACCTTGTAGCCTTCCTTTGTACTAAGCCAAGCATATAGTAAGTAGAATTGCATTCTGTGCACGGCTTGTTGAGTGCTTTATGTACTCACCCCTTGCCACCAACATCATCAGTTGAGGAAGAAGCAACGCCTGCATTGGAGGAGGAATTCCAGGAGGAGAAGAACAATTAGGGTGCGAGCCTTGTCAATTGCTTGTGGCAGTTGAAGGGTTGCTACGCGTTTTCATTATTTCCGCTGCAATTTATTTATTTACTTTCAGTTAGCCCTGCGTGGCATACTCATGTAAGGTGGACGATAAGGTCATTCATCAGTTATACTAAACTTGATAAAGTCTTATTTATGTTATCGTTGAGTATGATTGTGATATTCATCTATGTTGAGACTGTGTGCACTAGCGTGATCCTGGACTAGTGCAGAATACACAGAGGGTCCGGATTTGCATATTCGGGTCCCGACAGAAGTGGTATCAGAGCCATACTGACTGTAGGTCAAACCCTAGTTGGTTGTCGCTTAGGAGTGTGCAAAACTATTTTCTAAAGTCAAAAAATTAACTTAAGAAGCTAAAAAGATCTTGACTCGTCCCTTATTCTTACTCTTTATCTATGCTGAATTTTTCTCTCTTTTCTTGGTTTTGAGTTGAGGTTTTGAGAGAGCCGCTTTTCTGTAGGTTGAAATGGACTGCGTTTATGGTGAGCGTAAGGGAGGATTTGCCGCTGAACTCTGGAGGATGTTGCAAATGCTAGGAGGCTTTGATCGCCCAATCTATCGCAGCAGCAATTGGGTGGTGAATGAAAGGAGGAGAGGCACAATCTGCAGGCTCACAGTGTACGCTCAGAAAGGTACAGTCGCGAGTCGTCGAGTCTACATCACCGTGAGGAGGGCATCCTTCGAAGCTGGTATTCAGGAGATTGCTCGCCTTGCACTTCACCGCTTTGCTCGTGACTATGCCGTGCAGCTGGAGGACACTGCATTCAAGTACCATCCAGATGGAGTCACCGTCATTGAGGAGAAGGTCAAGGAAGAGGATAATCCTACCACTGTCCACATGGCGCGCTACATTTCAGCTCAAGAGATACACACAAAGACCACCAATCAGGAGCTTTCCGAAGCATATGAGGCCTTGGCAAGAGTTGAGAAGGATCTTCAGGAGACCAGGAGGATGGCTGCTAAGAGGATTGGTGAATTGGAGGAGGCTCTTTACTTCAGGAAGGAGGCAAATGATTTGGAGGAATCGATGAGGACCCAGAGGAGCTTGAGCCGAGCAGAGAGCCAGTCGGTGCCATCTCGATGAGACCCAGTCATCGAACCGGTTGCCCCGGTTAAGTTGCCTTCTTGTGTCGGCTGGTTGTCGATCCGAATATCTTAGTGATTAGGCATAGTGAAGTCTAGTGGTAGTTGTGACTCGAGTGTGAGTCGCATGAGCCCAAGTTAGAATTTTGTCATTAGTCAGTAGTGTCGCTTGTTAGGTTGCTTGCAATTTCTGAGTCGTTGTGTTCTTTTGAGTGTGCAGTATGCGCTGTATTGCCCTTAGGCACTTGTGAGCAGCCATACCAAGTATTAAATAAATATAATAAAGTTGGAGTTTGGGATAAGAACCTTTTGCCCCGCCTAAGTTCTTATATTACTTGTCTATGTTGTTTTCCCTCTTTTCTCTAAACCTTGGAGTGATCTGCAGATGGTGAATACTCGTGGAAACAATGGAGGTCATGGAAGTGGAAGCCGTCAGGAGGATAACAGGAATGTGTCGCCAATTCCTCAGGCCGCACCCCAAGTGGATATGAATAACTTTGGAGCTTTTCTTGCCGCACAAACTCAGCTTGTGCAGACTATGATGCAGCAGATGCAGCACTTTGCTAATCAAGCAGCGGTCAACAATGCTAATCAAGCAGCTGGCAATGGGAACCGTTTGTACTGTCAGTATCGACTTTATGAGGACTCGTCCACCCACATTTTCTGGGAATGCTAACCCAATTGAGGCTGATGATTGGTTGAGGACCATTGAGAGGAAATTGCATATCACTCAGTGTGAAGGGAATGAGAAGGTGCTTTATGCTTCTCATCAGCTGGAGGGTACAGCTGCTGAATGATGGGAGAATTACTACGCTTCACAGGAGAACCCACAGGAGATTACTTGGGAGGAATTTTCTGCTGCTTTTCGCCAGTACCATGTTCCTGAAGGTGTCATGGATTTGAAAAGGAGGAATTCAGCAGGGCGAGCTACAGGTGGTCCTGTGGGCCACGGACCACCTGCCCAAATTTATTAGCCTTTAGGTATTTTTCTCAGAGGGAAAAATCATAGGATTTCTCACGTAGATGCTTCTTAAACTATCATTATAGGTATGTAAGCTACAGATTTAATACCTTTTATTTTAAGATGCTAGATGGTTGTTAAAGCTTTTTATTTGATCATATTGTGTTTGGTATTTTTTTATTTAAATGTTGGTATGCGGCACTTATATTGTTAATAAAAGTTAAGCTGGACCACCCATGACTAAAATCCTAGCTACGCCACTGAATTCAGGGCCATCAAGCAAGGGAGCCAGTTAGTGGCAGAATATTTGAACCAGTTCACTCAGCTTGCTCGCTACGCACCTGAGGATATAGCGACTGATAAAGCAAGGCGCCTCGCTTCATGAAAGGACTGAATTGGTTGCAAGTGGGGCTAATCACTCACACTTTTCACGATTTTCAAGAGTGGTGAATAAGGCTCTTATTCGGAGGATAAGCACAAGGAGTTGGATGACAATCGAAGCCTTGAGAATGGCACAAAGAAGGAGCTCGCAAAGGGCGATAAAGATGAGGGTTGCACCGCAACGCTTTGTCGAGTTTCAGCCAAAGGCGGTCCTAAAACGCTTCGTCGATGCCCGCCCTAGTGGCGAAACTTTCGACGCTTGTTCGCACCAATAATACCCCAAAGTGGTGGTGATCGTGATGAGGCATTGTTTCAGTTGCAATGAGCCTGGACATTTCGCTAATAATTGTCCTAAGAGAGGAGGTGTCACACCAGACGCTCAACCTTGGATCAACACCAGCCAAGACGCCTGCACCAGGAGGAAACCATGGAGCTGTTCAGTCTAGAGCCACCACTCAGGCCACGGTGAGAGGTCGTGTCAATCATATCACGACTGATGAGGCCCAAGGAGCAACGGATGTCGTACTGGGTAAGTTTCTGGTTAATTCAAGACTGCCATCTGATTTTATTTGATTCTAGAGCTTCGCATTCTTTTGTTTGTCGAGATTTTGTTGTTGGGCATAGGTTAGAAGTTAAGAATCTTAAGTGCATGCTTTTGGTCCAATCTCCTGAATCAGAGTTGTGTTCTAACCTAGGATGCATGGGAGTAAGGATGCTCATGAATGGAATAGAGTTCCTAGCAAACCTTATTATCTTGGATACTCAAACCTTAGATGTTTTTCTTGGAATGGACTGGTTATCTAAGCACAAGGCCATGCTAGACTGTGGAAGAAGAGTAGTGTCCATTGAGAGCCCAAAAGGTGAAAAGGTGGAAGTTCAAGCAACTGTAGTTCTTAATGGTCAAATGATGGTAAATAGCGTAAAGGCAGTCAACATTGAGGAAGTACCGATTTTGAATGAATATCCAGATGTTTTTCTTGAGGAGTTACCTGGAATGCCACCCGACAGAGATGTTGAATTTGTGATTGAATTAGTGCCTGGTACAGCCCCAATAGCTAAGAGGCCGTATCGAATGCCGACGGATGATTTGGTAGAAATGAAGAAGCAGCTTGAGGAGTTGCTGGAAAAAGGTTTCTTGAGGCCAAGTTCGTCACCATGGGGAGCGCCTGTTTTGTTTGTTCGGAAGATGGATGGGAGCATGAGGATGTGCATTGATTATCAGGCTTTAAATGAGGTAACCATAAGGAATAAGTATCTGTTGCCCAAGATTGATGACCTATTTGATCAGTTAAGAGGAGCCGAAATTTTCTCCAAAATAGATCTTAGATCGAGATATCATCAGCTGAAGATTCGAGCAAAAGACGTAACAAAGACAGCATTTTCCACCAGATATGGTCATTATGAGTTCACAGTGATGTCATTTGGATTGACCAATGCCCCTGCATATTTCATGAATATGATGAATAAGGTTTTCATGGAATACTTGGATAATTTTGTTGTCATTTTCATAGATGACATTTTTATCTACTCTAAGTCAGAAGAAGATCATGCGGAACACTTAAGGCTGGTTATGGAGAAGCTTCGAGCGCAGCAATTGTATACCAAGTTTAGTAAATGTGACTTCTAGAAGAAGAAAGTGGTGTTCCTTGGTCATGTGATGACTACTAAAGGTATTGCAGTTGACCCTGGTAAGGTCGAAGCAGTGTTGCATTGGGAGCAACCAAAGTCGGTAACCCAGATTCAGAGTTTTCTTGGAATGGCAGGATATTATCGTCGATTCATAGAGGGATTTTCATCAATCGCCAAGCCCCTTACACAATTGTTGAAGAAAGAAAAGAAATTTGCATGGACGCCAGATTGTGAGAAGAGTTTTCAAGAATTGAAGAAAAGGTTAACATCCGCACCAGTGTTAGTGTTGCCAGACATTCGGAGCAGTTTTGATATTTATTGTGATGCTTCACGTCAAGGTCTTGGATGTGTGCTGATGCAGAATGGCAAAGTGGTCGCATATGCGTCAAGGCAGTTGAGGCCACATGAGGAGAATTATCCGTATATAACTTGGAATTAGCAGCAGAGTGCATGCCTTAAAGTTATGGTGCCACTACCTTATTAGCAAACTGCTAGAAATATACACGGATCATAAAAGCTTAAAGTATATTTTCACTCGATCGATCTGAATATGAGGCAAAGGAGGTGGTTGGAATTAATTAAAGATTATAATCTGGGGATTCGTTATTACCCTCGAAAGGCTAATGTGGTAGCCGATGCGCTGAGCCGGAAGAGTCACAGTGTTAATATGATGATTCAAGGAAGTCAGTCTAAGTTATGTAAAGAATTTCAGAAGCTAAGATTGGAGGTAATACCAAAAGGGTTTCTAGCTACCTTGGAGGTAAAGCCTACGTTGGAGGATCAAATCCGAGAAGGGCAAAAGGATGGTGCCAAAGTAAAGAGGATTAAGTCTAAAATGGAAGAAGGAGAGGCTATGAATTTCACCGTAGATGCACAAGGAACTTTATGGATGGGAAGTCGAATCTGCGTGCCGCATAAAAAGGAATTGAAGCAGTTGATTCTAGAAGAAGCTCATGATTCAAAGTACTCTATTCATCCAGGAAGTGCAAAGATGTATCAGGATTTGAAATTGAGATTTTGGTGGCCGAATATGAAGCGTGAAGTTGCTGAGCATGTTGCTTTGTGTGATATATGTCAGAGAGTGAAGGCAAATGCATCAAAAGCCAGCTGGTTTGTTGCAACCTTTAAAGGTGCCGAAATGGAAATGGGAGGAGATTGGTATGGACTTTATCACAGGATTACCGAGGACTCAAAGTGGGTACGATTCCATAGGGGTTATAATTGATCGCCTGACTAAAGTTGCACATTTTATACCAGTGAAGACTACTTACTCAGGAGACCATTTGGCAGATTGTACATGTCAATAATTGTATGTTTGCACAGTGTGCCCAAGAAAATAGTATCAGACAGAGGTACCCAATTTACCTCGAGATTTTGGAATAAGTTGCATGAAGAGATGGGAACTCGTCTGAATTTCAGTATAGCTTATCATCCTCAAACAGATGGTCAGACCGAAAGAGTCAATCAGATTTTGGAGGATATGTTGAGAGCTTGTGCCCTAGCCTATGCCACTACATGGGATAGATGCCTGCCGTATGCTGAGTTCAGCTACAACAACTATCAAGCCAGTTTGCAAATGTCGCCATTTGAAACCTTATATGGTCATTCTTGCCGTACCCCGCTAAATTGGAACGAAACAGGGGAGAGGTTGATTTTTGGACCAGATATTTTAAAAGAAGCTGAAGAGCAAATTGCCATGATCAGAGAAAGGTTGAAGACTGCTCAGTCGAGGTAAAAGAGCTATGCTGATAACCGTCACCGAGAACTAAGCTTCGAGCCTGAAGATTATGGGTATCTTAGAGTAACCCCGCTCAAAGGAGTGAAGAGGTTCCATGCTAAAGGGAAGCTTGCACTGAGATATGTTGGTCCGTTCAAGATCTTGAGTCGCAGAGGAGAGGTTGCCTACTAGTTGGAGTTGCCGAAGTCGTTGGCAGGACTCCATGATGTATTTCATGTCTCTCAGTTAAAGAGGTGTCTTCGAGTGCCCGCGGAATAGACACCATTGGAGTCAATTGATGTGCAGATGGATCTAACCTACAAGGAGCAACCAATCAAGATTCTGGATGTGGCTGAACGAAGAACCCGAAATAAATCAGTGCGTTTCTGCAGAGTGCAGTGGAGCAATCATTTAGAGAGCGAGGCTATATTGGAACGAGAAGATGATATGAAGTTAGAGTTTCCAAACCAATTCCTTAGTCAGCCCTGAATCTCGGGGTCGAGATTCTGTTAAGGGGGGAAGGTTTGTAACATCCCAAATTTTACTTCTTCAGATTTATTGTGCTTTTCTTGATTTTATCTGATTTTCTGAGAATTTATTTATTTCTTTTTGCATTTATTTAATTGAGCCCTAGCTGTTCTTTATTTGTTCTGAGCAATTGGTTCATGATCTTTTATTGGAAGTATTTTATTTGGGTTCTATTTGTCTTAAGGTATTTTTTGGAATTTTTCTGGATTTTTCCTTATTTTATTGCTATTTCTTTTGGCTTTATTGAATTTCCTGAATTGTTTTAATTCGAAAATGCATTTAAAATCGCCAAATAGTGTTTGGGCCAAATCTCCTCGGTCCAGCCCAATTCTGCGCTCAGCCCAGCCCGCCCCGCCAAAAACCCTAGCGTGCCATCATTGGATCTTGATCCAACGATCGCTGTTGCGCCGCGCCTTCGCCCGTTGTTGGCCGTCCGATTCCGCCACGTGTTAACACGAGATGTGTCCACGTCATTCCGTCCGATCTAGATCCGACCGTAGCTGTACCGCCGTGTGTCGCGCCCGCAGTAGATCTGAGCCGCTTCATGATGATCAATCTTGGCCGTTCATTTTGAATCGAATGGGAGAGATTGAATCGAGTTTTGATAACCGTAGCGTCTGGCGTGTCGGTTGTGATTGGGCCACCGCATTAATGACACCAGCGCTTGATCACCGATGCACAAGATGCGATCGGTCGGTCCACCGTGTGCCCGAGCCGTGCCGTGGACTGGGTCCATGCGCCGAGACGCGTGGCAGCCTCTGGTTGCGACGCGTGTCAGCGTCTGATTGGGCCACGTGTCATGCTGACGACAGCGATGACGTCATAAATAATTTCCAGTAGAAAAATAATTTGGCTAAAAATCTATTTCGGTGCTGACATCATCAGAGGCCTTGCTGATGTCATAAATGGGAATTTCCCGTTTGAAAATAATTCGGATAAATAGGAATTTCATATTTTTAGGATTTTCTAGTAAATTAAAACTTCAAAAGGCCATATCTTTTGCGTCCGAACTCCGATTGAGGTGATTCAAATTCCTAAAAATTTGTAAAATTGTGCTCTATTTATTAGTGAATTTTATTTAATTTTTGGAGTTGATTTTGCTATCTGTTTTGGTTATTTATTGCTTTTCCCTTCATTGCCCGTAGACGTCAAATTGCCGGCAGAGTTTGTGATTGAGGAGCCAGCACTTGACCAGGTTGCAGAGCAGGATTCAGACCCATTCGAAGGCAAGCCGTGCTTTGACCATGTTGCACCCACATTTAAATGTTATGTTGTTTTAATGTATTGCTTTTATTTCAATTATCAAATGTTCGCTATATGTTGGGAGTAGTTAACCATCCATTTGAGATACTTTCACCCTTGCTATGTCGTATGCCGTAATTCATTTGTCACCCTAAGAATGGTTTATTAGTAATTGGTAGCTATAAATGCCAATATGGGTAGATAGAATGTAAGTAGAAAGCTTAGCCATGCAACGAGTCATTACTTCATGATCAAATGTTAATATTGCTTAATGACTATGGAACATGATTTCTAATTGTGTGTCGGGTTGTCACACAATGTTGGAGTTGAAATTTGTAAACATGATCTAGATCCGGTGGACTACGAGGACACTGCAGCGAGGTTCCTCGCCGACCCAGATGAGGTTGGATCATCACAGTTGTACGGAGCGCCACCACCGACGCAGCCTACTTAGTATGAGTACACAACGCCTCTAGCTAGGCCGCAGAGGGTCCACCGCGTGCCGACGCAGTTGACGTACTCGCAGGGCCCGGTTCGGAGGAGGAGGCCTCCCAGTCGCGAGGAGCTGCCTAGAAGCGGGGCCGACAGTAGTTTCTTTTGATTTTATTATTGGTAGTACATTATGTACTTAGTTAATCATTTGAAATATGTTGTACGAACAATTGCATTTGCATTCTTGGTAATTTTAATCTTATCTACTTAGTTAATCCTTTCATCAGCTTTGTCACACACCTAGTAGCTTTGTCAGACTGAAACAACAACACTCTGCACCATGCTTTTCGGGCTAAAACGACAACACGCTGCACCATACTTTTCAGACTGAAACGACAACACGCTGCACCCCGCTTTTCAGATTGAAACGACAACACGCTGCACCCCGCTTTTCAAACTGAAATGACAACACGCTGTACCCTCTTTTCAGACTAAGTGGCCACGATTTTCGGCTTTATGGCATGCAAGATTTTCCGATTTTCGCAACTTCGTGCCGAGGCAATGCCCGGCCATGTTGCCCATTGATAAGTGCTGCCCACGTTGTGTAGATCACTCGTAATTTTTTTTGTAATTTTTGGGCCGTATCCGGTGGGCCCCGCGAGGCAAGGAAAACCCCTAAGTGGCCACGATTTTCGCGGTTTCGTGGTCGTGAGTGCCTTTTTCGATTTTCGCAACTTCTTGCCGGGGCAATGCCCGGCTAGGTCGCCCATAGATAAGTGGTAGCCCACGTTGCGTAGATCACTCGTGATTTTTTTCGTAATTTTTGGGCCATATCCGGTGGGCCCCGTGAGGCAAGGAAAACCCCTAAGTGGCCATGATTTTCGCGATTTCGTGGTCGCGAGTGCCTTTTTTCGATTTTAGAGCTTCGCGTCGGGCAATGCCCGCCAGTCGCCGTAGATAAGTGGTAGCCCACGTTACGTAGATCGCTCGTGATTTTTTTCGTATTTTTTGGGCCGTATCCGGTGGGCCCCGCGAGGCAAGGAAAACCGCTAAGTGGCCACGATTTTCGTGGTTTCGTGGCCGCAAGTGCCTTTTCCGATTTTCATAACTTCGTGCCGGGGCAATGCTCGGCCAGGTCGCCCATTGATAAGTGTCGCCCATGTTGTGTAGATCACTCGTAATTTTTTTTGTAATTTTTGGGCCGTATCCGGTGTGCCCTGCGAGGCAAGGAAAATAATGGTTACAACTTAACGTCTACTGAGTGGATCGAGGCTACTTCCCCTTCGCCTATGCCTCCGGTGGGGCTTCTCTAGCATGACGTGCCCTCTCTCGTTTCCTCTCTCTTAGAGCCTCCTTATCCTCCGCTTCCTTTCGACGTGCCTCCTCGCGTGCGGCATCACGCTGCGCTTGAAGCTGCCGCCTAAACTCCTCTTGCCAGTTGGCTTGGTCAAGTAGCCTTTGGTCCTCGGGGTTGATCTCCGTGTCATACCACTGCTCAAATTCACACAGTGGCGGAGGCGACTGCATGAAACATAAATTAGCAATATTTCATTTACAAATATTATGAAACACATATGATTGTAACCAGTTGGCGATTCTTCAGGCTCTTCTCCAGCGAATCGAATTCGTAGTTGCGGCACTTCCAATATCTCATCTTCCAAGTTGGAATTTCCCAAGAATAGACAAGCCTGCAAGCATCTCCGCACAGGCACATCGGTGGGACAACTCCGAAAGGTACGAAGAGGTGCTGGTACGTGATGTTGCGCGGCCACTCCGAAGCACCTCCCTCTTCTTTCACCTTCCCCTTTCCACTCGCACGCTTCGGCATTTTTTCCTCTTCTCCTTTCTTTCTTTCCTCTCTTTTCTTCCTTCTTCTCTCCCTTTCTTCTCTTATTTGCTGGTTGATTGAACATAGTGCCAGACACGGATATAAATAGGGGAAAGCCTTCCTGTCGCCCTATGGTCGGGCGACAGAGGCCCGACCATCGGTCGATTTAGCTCCTGTCACCATTTCATCGGGCGACAGGCCTCTGTCGCCATTTCATCGGGCGACAGGAGGCTGGGGGGTGATGTGGCCTCCTGTCACCCGCTTATTTTGCTATTTAGCCCCCTGTCGCCCATCCAACAGGCGACAGGGGTATATTTCTGTAATTTTTATTGGTGGTATATTTTTGAAATTTTGAATAAAAAATGTATTATTTTTTAAAAAATATTCGGAGCTGCACACCTTGAAAAAAGAATTTTTATATATACACCATATAATGGCCCCTGGGAATGCCGGCCTCCCAGGTTGCAGTGTCAATTTTATGCTTTTTAAAAAAACCCTCCGCTTTTTTAAATTACGGATAGGTCCTCAGAATTACGAATAGGTCATTCGCGATTTTTGTGAGGGAAAGATATTTTTGGAATCGCATTTGGGTCCTCGCACACTATTTTGCGTAAAACACCTCCGTTATATTCAAATCATGAGCAAGCCCTTTTCTAATTTTTTCAGATAGCGACAGTCCAAAATGTAACAAACAGGTCCTTACTCCATACGTCTAGGTCCTTCCCCGTTTTTTTAGTAAGATAGACCCGATAAATTTCAAAATTCCGTTTAGGTCCCTACACCCGGTTTATAGCTAAATTGGAAATCGTGTTTAGATCCTTTCATCGATTTTTTTCACACGGTTTTCTAAAAAAACAGAAAAAACGACTTTCTTAGAAAACACAGATTCGTCGAGGGTTTATAGCTAAATTGGAAATCGCGTTTATGTTTTTTTCATCGCGGCGCGGCAACGCGCGCAAACTCAGCCTAGTATTTTTTTAAAAAGGTGCAACTCCGTGAGGGAGCCACACACTTCAAAAAAAAGGAACATGCTTCTGATTTTATTACAAATGGCAAACGAAGACCTGCAAGTTCAAAATGTTTGGTTGCCTAGCTAGGCTTCTCGTTATGTCAACGCTATTCTTGATCGAAGATGTTTTGGAATTTGGAAATCAATCTGCTCTGCAACTGCAAGTCAGCATAACCAGTCTAGGATAAGCCAAAGTTTTTTTTAAAACAAAAAACAAAAAAGGCCTTGCTCATTACAACAAGGTTTAAGTTCTACATCTGGACGCCAACATCATTTTAAATTAAGCATCAGCTCTCAATGCAGGCACCATTTAAGAAACATTGGACTCTCACAAGTCACAGCAATTTCTAAAGTAGGCGGTTGAGAACTCCGGAGTCCTACGTCTTCGGCATAGTCCTGATTATTACAAACTGAAGTGCTAGTACCGGACTTAACAATGTGTGTACCGTAACAATGGCAATGTCCTGTTTTATCTGGAGAAAAGGAGAAATTTTACGTGCTTAAGATGGACAGGATTCTATCATGTTATGCTGTGTTTTTCGTAGACAAACGAATTAAACTAGAGGCAGAAGCGCAAACTCCATAGATTCGTCAAGGATATAAGTCCAACGATATTACTACACGAATGCTTAAATTATCTATCTCTACACGAGGAGCACTATAAATTGAGCACCAGCACACGCCGTCATCCACACAAATCAGCCAAACCGCCACATCATCCTAAACGCCCAATTCCAACGCAGAAGATGGCGCCGCCCAAGTTCTTCGCCCTGTTCTTCACCTTCGCCGTCGTGGCGGCGACGCTGGAGACCTCCGAAGCGAGAGTACAAGGATTCAAACCTGCAGCCGCCGATCAAGAAGCATCAGAACCGGCCATTGCCGGGAACCAAGAAGTGTCCGAGCCATCGTCCAAAGCTGCCGCCGCGGTCGGGGAAGTAGCGCAGCCATCGACATGGCCCGGCTTCCCGGGCTTTCCATCGTTGCCCGGCCTGCCATTGATGCCGTTGCTCCCTGGCTTTCCTTTTCCACAATTGCCCGGCCTGCCATTAATGCCACAGATCCCTGGCTTTCCTTTTCCACCATTGCCCGCCCTGCCATTATTGCCACAGATCCCTGTCTTTCCTTTTCCACCATTGCCCGGCCTGCCCCTGCCGCCATCGCCACCGCTCCCTGGCACACCAGGCACTCCACCGTCTCAGCCATTGACAGGTTTCCCTGGTTTATTTCCGTCATTACCAGGCCTACCGCTACTAGGTGCACCACCTCACGCTGGTTTCCCAGGCTTACCGGGTAGCGCCCCTTCGCCACCACCGAAGGAGTGCCTAACACCATTGATGGGCATGATGCCATGCATGGACTACCTTACCAACACCAGCGTGCTGACACCTCCGAGCACGTGCTGCGATGGCTACAAGTCGCTCATCAACAGCGCGCCCATCTGCCTTTGCCACGGCATGAACGGCGGCATGAACACCCTCCTCCCCAAGCCCATCCTTCCGCTCCGTATGATGTTCCTCCCGGTCACATGCGGAACCATGCCACCAATACAAACGTTTTTCATGTGCTCCTGTAAGTTCAACCTTTACCATACCTGCTTTCAACAATTGTTTTGCATAGTTGCATCGTTTTTGTGGATTTTATGCTTGCAAGGAGATTAATTTGTGATGTATCTGACAGCGCAACCAGTGCCACCACTAATTCCTGTCTCTCCAGCGCCTGCTAATCCTCCAGTGTCACCTTCTTCAGGTAATCTTTTTGGAATACACTCTCTTTGACCAAACGGTTAAAATCTAATATGCCCTTTTAATTTTTTTTCAGAGGCATCACCGTAGAAGCAAATGGATGGATGGTTTCGTTAAGATTAACCGTTTTCTTAGTGTTAAGATGGTATCAGGGATAACGGATATGCATTGTTTAGGTGTTTAGGAAGTCAGATGTAAGATTTCCGTTGCATGATGTAATCGTCACTGGAGTATTAGATGCCTTATAAAGTTCAGCCTTGATTGATAGCTTTATTTGATGTTTACCTCTGAATTTCTCTGTTGATGTTTGGTGTGAATCAGTGTTTCGTCGTCAGATTATATTTGCTAGCCAGCGAACCAATCCTGAGAATGCCAAGCTGATTGCACGTTTATTCTGAAAATTACTTCCAAATTCGTCCCCATATTCTGAAAATCATAAGCCAGCGTTTTCAGGAGTTGTTTTCTAAAAATTAACAATGTTTAAGACCTTATTTGAGAAAACCAAAATTTGGGCCCACCTATATAGAAGACCCAGGATGTCGAACTAAAATCCATATGAATGAACCGAGATTTTGAGCTTTCCAAGCATGTCCTTAACAAGTTTACGACCAAAAGGAATGGACCATGGTTTGGCTTCTCAGGTTTAACAAATATGGATTCGGATTATTTTTGAAAAGATTTGACCTGACGTATTTGGAAGTAGAACAATGCTAGACCAAACAATAGGCCTGTGATGTGTTTTATACCTTTTCTGAACTCAACGTTAGACTGGAACTGTGCCTGTAGATGAAATATACTTCTTTACACGTTTGCATGTTCCTAAAAAACAGAAAAGCTAGCTAGGTATATGGTAATAGGTAAGATGGAGCCAGCCAGCAAACTAGCAAAGACATGGGATCAGTAACATAGGTTAGGTAGCGTACATGCCTTTGTTCTGTAAGAGCGCTGTCTGGATACACTACGGTTGGACTTCCATGAGTATCCTATGAAAGAATTCAGTTGTCTTAAAAATGAATTCAAGGTCCAAAAAGAAGAGGTTTAGGAAAACCCCATAATCCCAACTTTGGTGCCAATCAGGGTAGCCAAACTATATAAATATCAATCTTCATAGCAGCATCCAACCATGAGATTCATACCATTGCTTGAACGCAAAATAATAATACGCTTTAGTCTATTATTACACAAGCACCTTCATTACTAGACATCATCACCCAACAACTGACCACACAAACGATGCATTGGCTAATTTATCTTCCGCACGCTACATATGGGTCACTAAAATGCTGATATCTCCTTTATAACCTGCTCCTTGTCTGCCTCAAACTGCTCATCCTCTGATAAAACCATAATTAACACTATTAGTTCATGGCGTATTTTGAGAGCGAAAAATTAAATCCTAATATTAAACAATTACAGTAGCAAATCCTGAAAATATGGCTGAACTACATGCAAGGTCTTGTGCGAAAAATGGCAAGCAAGTGCGAATGTAAGTACAACGGTGGTCAAAGTAAGCGAAGTACCTTTGTCAACCTTGAATCCGGCAAGAAATCGAAGCAGCTTGCTTCTATTTGTGACTAGTTGTTGCGTTATCAATCAAGCAACAGAAAAAATAGGAAGAACCAGGAAATAAAAACTGGAAACGATAAAGTTAAGTCATAGTTTATTCAGAATCTATTGTCTTGCATTGTTTCATCAAAATAAGGTGCGGTTAGACAATGCAAGATGTAGTGCTGGAACTAGAAATTTTTTCATGGAGATTTGTTCAACATTGGCTGCAGGAACATTTGCTTGCAGAGGAATAGGTAAATTTTTCATCGTGTTCCAACTAATTGTTTCAGATGGAGAATTGTGTTAAAGCATTAGAAAGATCATGTGGAGGTCTATCTATGTTGGTGATGAGTATTTGACTAAATTTGAGTTAGGTATGCTCCGATTTGAGTTTGATTTGAATTGAATTTTCAATTTAAAGCAATTTTAGTTATGTCCACCAGGAGCGATACTATTGGCCTCACGATCACGTACTGCTGACCAGGGGGCAGCACTACCGACCTGGGAGCGATAGTTATATTCCAGGGAGGGTCTTCGCTAGGCTTTGAGCGCGAGTGGCACCACTGGCTCTAGGGAGCAGTAGTGCTGACCTTGCGGTTCTGCTGGCCTCCGGTAGGTGGTAGTGTTGACCTAATGAGCGAATTTTAAGATATGCATTTTGAATTTGCATGAGATTTATTGCATATCATTTTGGACAATACTATGTGACATGTTTCCTTGTTTTCGATGGTTGCAAGACGACGGTGCTAGGTCATGGGAGGCGAAGGATGAACGAGACTAGGCGAGGTGCATTGAAGGTCTAGACGGTCGAAGATCACTAGAAGATGATCAGTGACGGAATCGATGTAAACTTAGAAGACAAGAAACAGATGAAATGCTAACTTGGAGCTACTCCGAGAGGTTCTCTTGCATTTCTGAAAGTGATACAACGATGTGTGGATGTAACATTGGATATCTATGGGATATGGTGCAATTCGTGGTCTACAAGCAAGAGTAGATGTCATATAGCGAGATATACGCCGAATGGTATGTAAAAGTTGTAGCGGTTACCATGAATAGAGGGTATTGGTAGAAATAACGTCCTAGGCTGGAATTGAACTCGTCGTAAACCTACACAACGGCGTTGAAGTCGTACTTGCATACCGCCACTTCAGGCGAGTGGGAGGTCAGAGTGGATTGGATTTATAGGGGTGTAGTAGTTCCTTGTTCTAATAAGGAGATCTGGTCTAGGGGGATCAGGATCTTGGGGACCGTAGATTTGATAGACCTCGAGTGAAAGGTCGTGGACTTGAAACCATAAATGGTCAAGACATCGAGTTGATGTCTGACCTTGTCTTTCTTGTCTACCACTCCCACAGCTTTAAGTGTCTCCTCGATCTTACATTGCAATAGAGTGAAGGTTGAGCTAGTGAAGAAGTGCTGCCTGGGTGACCGGTGGCTTTATAGGCAGTGTGTAGTCCATGCAATAAGCAGTGTGACCAGTGACTGGTGGTCTATCATTGCTATGAGGAAGTGGGGGCAGCTGTTGTCAAATCGAGCTGAGAAAGTAATAAGCAAGTAGGTTGTATAATCAGTCTAAAAAACTGATGGATGCGTGTTATCAAATCTACCTAACAAAGCAATATCTACAAATATCTACACGCTTATTACTACTCTATAAAAATATTTCTACTCTACTAATATCTCAACGCTTATTACTACTCTACAAATATAATTAAAAATATGTAGATAGATATTTCTAATCTAAACATACATAAATAAAATTTTCTAACCTACCCATATCTACAAAACTATTTCTACTCTACCAATATCTACACGCTTATTACTACACTACAAGTCTAATTAAACATACGTCGATAAATATTTCTAATCTAAACATACATAAATAATATTTTCTAATCTACCCATATCTACAAAAATATTTCTACTCTACCAATATCTACACGCTTATTACTACACTACAAATCTAATTAAATATACATAGATAAATATTTCTAATCAAAATATACATAAATAAAATTTTCTAATCTACCCAAAGCTATAAAAATATTTCTACTATACCAATATCTACACACTTATTACTACTCTACAAATCGAATTAAACGTCGTAAATAAATATTTCTAATCTAAACATATATAAATAAAATTTTCTAATCTACCCATACCTACAAAAATATTTCTTCTCTACTAATATCTACTCACTTATTACTACTCTACAAATCTAATTACTTGGTTTTCTAATCTAGATTTCAAAAAGAATAAAAAAAGAGATTAACCAACAACCTTCAAATATCGTGTATACCTTCTTTTTCTTCCTCCTCCTCCCCTCCCTCTTCTCTCCTTTCTTCTCTTCTCTTCTCCCCTCTCCTCTCCTTCTCTTCTCTCGAGCACTCATTCGATGAAATGGCGACTGAATCTGGCAGGCCGCCGTGCGCGGCCTTATGTTTGGTTTTCTATCATCAATGGAAATGACGACAAAGAAACTAAACGGTTAGTCATCATTTCAGTCAGGGACAGAAATTATAATCATCAATTTAAATGGCGACTACTTATGTAGATCATAACTGGTGACTTTATGAGTACGACTAATTTACTGTCATAATAAATGGCCACAAAATTAAAATCACCATTTATTAAAGCAATCTAACTCTATCGCAACAGCGACAGAGATGTACTTTTACCATTTTTCTTTTCGACATATTATTTTTTTAATTTTTATTTTTTTACCCCTTACACGATGGCCCGATGGCCGAATCTAAGCTCTCTAACACCATATCTGTGGGCACCCTAAATATGAATCGATTCTCACACGCACGTTGGACTTAGAGGTGACACCCATACTCCACTTAAGTGTATGCTCACTGTAACACCCCAATTTTTGCTTTTATTGCATTTAAGTGGTATTTTGAATTTTTGGGAATTTCTGGAATTTATTTGGATTTATTTGGATTTATTTGGAATCATTTGAATTTATTTTGAATTAAGCCATTTATCAAATCAATTAAATAATGGAAAATTTAAAATAAAATTTTGCTAAAAATATTTTATTTAAGTCACAAATGTCCTAAAATATTTTTGGGAATTTTTCCAGAATTTTTCTGGTATTTTTAGTGCCCCAAATAAATTATTTGAATTTCGGGAATTATTTTAATCGAAAAAGGATTAAGAATCCGGATGAATAGTGTTGGGCCGAGTACTGTGCGGCCCGTTCCGGAAAAACCCTAGCGCGGTGGCCGTTCGATCCGGATCCGACGGTCCACGTCGCGCCACGTCGCCTCTTTCCGAATCCTCGTCGGATTCCGCCGCCGCCGCCGTGTGGGCCTCGGTCTCCGCGCTTTTCACGGACGTCGAGGGGGCTATTTATTGCGCCGCCACCCGGGTTGTGTTCCCCACCTCGCGCCGCACCCGTCCGTACACATCACGCCGCCCGAGACGCCGCCGCCTCGCCGCACGAGCTCGCCGAAGTACCAAAGCCGTCACGCACTTCTCGCGCTGCTTGCCGCCACCGGTCACTCGCCGCCGCCGAGCCACCACCGAACTCACCTCGACGCGCGCACCAGAGCACCACCGCGACGTCGCGGAGGACCACGGAAACGTTGCCACAGCGACGTCGCCGTCTTCGTCTCCGGCCAACTCGCGCCGCCGAACGCCGCTGAAGTTTCGCGAAGCCGCCAAATTAACGATCATCATCCGATCACGAGGTGAGGCCACGCCGCTTAGGAATAGTGAACTTCATCTTCTAATCTCCGCCGATAGATGCAACCGAGGGCCATCAAGCAGCACGCCGCCGCTCATCGTGCACGGACGCCGACAACGCGACCCACACGCCGGCCGCACCACGCCACGCATGCAGGCATATGAGTCGCCGACACCGGACCCACATGTCACCGACTGGCACTATTCACCGAAGTCGCCGACAAAGACGGGCCCACTCGCCACCGCGCGCATGCCGGCGTGTGACGTCACCGCCGACGCTATGCCGACGCCATGGTGGGACCCACTTGTCGAGAAATAGCCGATCAGTATGACGTCAGAAGGCCATGTGTCACTCTCCGTGGCGACACGTGTCACAGATGACGCAATAATTGATTTTCCGAAAAAGAAAATATTTATTTAATTCGGTATATTGATTTTAAATATATTTTGAAACTTCAAATGCTTATAACTTTTATGCTTTTAACTCCGATTTGAGTGATTCCAATTTCTATAAATTTGTAAAATTGTGATCTTTCTGTTTATGAATTTTAATTGAATTTTTGAGCACTGTTTGCCCACTGTTTATTTATTTTATTATTTGTGTTTACGCTATGCTGTAGACGTTGAAGTGCCCGGTTTCGAGGGAGAGGTTCTGACCGAGAGCAAGCTCAGAGCCGAATCAAGATTTTTTGAATGCAAGTTGTGTTTGACCATGTTGAACCTATTAGAGAAAATTATTTTGATTTAACTTATTGCATGCTAATTTAGTAAAAGTTGATTTGAATGAATTTTGGGATTAGTTAAATGCCTAGTTGCTGTATGTCACCTTGTCGTATATGATTGTATGCCATGAATCATTTGTCACCATAGGTTATGGACTAATAGTTGACATTAATAATTTGCCAACATGGGTTGAGTAGACCAAGTAGTATGCTTAGCCCTCGCCACGTGGACATTTTATGATTTTGGGATACCAAAGTTAATATTGACTTAATGAGATATGGAACATGATTTGTGAATAAGACATGTGTTATTGAGTTGATGATGGCACGTGGTGCAATGGTAAAGAACCGGTGGGAAAATGATTTAGACCGAGGCATGTGGCAAGATTGTTCTGTGGGCCAAGAGTGGCAATCGGGCTCGAATTTGGTTTTATTGGTTTTGGATGTTAAAGTCATTTTTGGTTAGTCTTGCCTCGGCCAACTAAGGACTTAACCTTGCGAGCATTTGAACTCGAGTCTCTCATACAACCACAAGCTCCGCAATGGGACGGGCTTAATGAGTAAACCGGGAAATCTATTCTTTGGTACTGCTGGTGGTGTGAGGCCCAGAGAAGCGGAATGAGAACTCACATGGCGCAAGAGGGGGGCCCCGTGTGGTAACCATCCCTCCAAGTTGAAACCTTAGCGGCAAGATCGAGTTTAGATGGAACTTTGGAAAGGCTTCGTTACATTGTTATTTGCCTTGGTGGTATTTGACCAGTATCTTGTGGGTAAAGTGTATAACCTCTCGCAGAGTGTACAACCTATTCAATAGCCGTGTTTCACTAGTATTGAGCATCGCTTCATGATTACTGCCAAGGGTTAGATTTTCATAAAAATGAATTGTTGATGGAAAATGCTTGGGTTGGTGATGATAAATTTGACTTAGGATGGAAAATGGATTACAATTGAAATGCTTGTGAAAGCTACTATTCCTACTATTGCTTTTATCGCTTTGCAATCTATTATCGTTTATTTGAAATGTCAGATCGCACATGAGCCATAGCCTATCCTTTGTACTAAGCCATGCATGTAGAATATTAGAATTGCATTCAGGCATGACTTGTTGAGTGCTCAAAGTACTCACCCCACAACAACACAACTTCAGCTTGAAGAAGAAGCAAACCCCGCCAGAGGAGGAGTATCGAGGAGCCGACAAACTAGGAACGAGCCTGATCGGCTGTTCGTGGCAAATTGGTTGGCGCCACGAGTTTATTTTATTTCATTGCATTTGAATATTTTAATAAGTCTTCGCTGAGGCGATCTTTGTAACTTGACCATAAGGTCAATCAAATAGTTTGAGTATTTAATTAAAGTACTTATTATTTCGTTGGATATGTTCGTGATATGTACCGATGTTGCAACTGTGTGCACTAGCGTGATCCTCGACTAGTGCTGAAACACGAGGGTCCGGATTTGCAAATTCGGGTCCCGACAGAGGTGGTATCGAGCCATACCGACCGTAGGATCGGCCCTTAGTTAGAATGGTCGAGTGAGGATAAAACTATTTTCTAAAAGCTAAAATGTGCCAAGATGATAATGCAATCTCGACTTACCCTTCTCTTCTTTCATACCCTTGCTGAATTCAACACATATTCGCTTTGATTAAAATATCTCGAGTTTCACGTGAGTGTCCTTTGGCGATGAGGATGATCCACTTTTGGTGAGCGATCGGAGGGTACGCCATGAGCTTTGGCGATGATGCAACTGCTTGAGGATATGACAGCCGATCTACCGAGGGACTATCAGGATCGGGCAGATCGATATTGCTCGGATGTCACTATCACGCCACGCCGGGATAGGGCAAGGGCGAGCCGTCAGATCCGTATCACAGCCTAGGAGGTTGTCATTTGACGCTGATTCGGGAGACATCGCGTCTGGCGATGAGGCGATTGCTCAGCACTTACCCTGTGGAGTTGGATGGCACGATGTTCCGTCCACCACCCACGCAGAGACACTCGCTACAACCGAGAGCCCATCGAGGAGGAGGATGCCACGATCACCCACCGGCCGGATATGTCATCGCCAAGAGGATGTTATCGACGAGACTGGTTCAGAGCCGCAGAGGTCTCGTGATGAATTCACACGCTTAGGGCTCATCTGCTGCGACTTGTGAGTACTTGGCCCACTCTATCCAGAGGATTGGGAACTGGAGACAACACAGACGGACGAGCCGAGCCAAGATCCGAGCTACACGACCTGACCCGGAGGAGCCACAAGCAGGAGCCGCACGAGAGCCGAGCTGGAAGTGAAGTCAGAGCCAGTGGAAGTGAAGTCGGAGCAAGTGGAAGTGAAGCCCGAGCCTGTGGAGGTCAAGCAGGAACCAGAGGAGGTTGAGGCCGCGCAGGAGGAGCAGGAGGCGCCCCTAGCTGAGGATCGTTGGGATAGGTTTGTACCCACCAAAGACACCACGGCAGTATCCACCAGGAGTTCGGGGGGATGGCTCGAGGAGTGAGCGTTAGGATTAGCAGCTGAGACTCTGCTGAGTCGCGTCTTGGAATAAGAGTCACCCTTAGAGGCGTTTGACTCCTGAGTGTTAGCTCGGTTTGCTTCTTTCATGCTTGTGAGTGATCGGTATGTGTTGCAAGGCCTTTAGGCATTGTGAGCAACCATACCCAAATATTAATAAAGTAATAAAGTTGGATTTTGTGTTACACCTTCGCCCCGCATAAGTACTCTATTACTTGTCTATTCTTATTTCCTCTCGCTCTCTAAACTATGGCGCAATCGGCAGATGGTGAACACTGTGGAAACCAAGGAGGAAATGGGAGCGATTCTCGCCACCGAAACATCAATGATGACGGGCAAGGACCCCAACCAGCACCACCAGCTGACATGCGTAACCTTGGAGCCTTCATTGTCGCACAGACTCGCAATGCATGCCATGATGCAACAGATGCAAGAAGTCATCGCCTAACGCCGCCGCCACCGCCTGTTAACCAGTCAACCCGTGCAGAGGCCACACTCGAGATTGTCGAATTCATGAGGACACGACCGCCTACATTTTCTCGGGAATGCCAATCCATTGGAGGCGATGATAGCTAAGGACAATAGAGAGAAAGTTGCACATTACCCAAAGCAGAAGGAAATGAGAGGGTACTCTATGCCTCTCATCGCCTTGAAGGAACCGCAATTGAATGGTGGGAGAACTATCACACGCTTCATGAGCACCCACAGACATCACCGAGGAGTTCACGATTGCTTTTTGCAGCACTATGTGCCCGAAGGCATCATGGAGCTGAAAAGGAGGAGTTTAGGGCATCAAGCAAGGCAATCACCAAAGTGTCCGAATATCTCAATAAGTTCACGCACCGCACGCTACGCACTTGAGGATGTAGCAACGGATAAGGCCGTGCAATCTCGATTCATGAAGGGACTGAATTCAGATCGCAGTGGGACTCATAACCCACACTTTTCCCGATTTTCAGAGCTAGTGAACAAGGCGCCGATATTGGAGGATAAGCGCAGGAGCCGGAGGACAATCGAAGCGCAGATGGCACAACAGGAGCACGCCAGGAGCGCAGCTGCTTGAGGGTTGCACCAAACCGCTTCTTCAGATTTCAGCCAAGGAATGTGATGACGACGCCGCCACCAAGACCAAGACCTGCCGACAGAATTTCGACGCCAACACCGCTAGAATGCAATTGCCGAGCCAAGCGAATGGCAGCTAGACGTTGTTACGCTCTGCAACGAGCCGGCACTTTGCCAATTATTGTCCTAAGAAGGAGGAGGAGGACACCGCCGCTTCAATCTTGGAACTACTCCAACGAAGGCACCCGCGTCGTGGGCAAGTCGTGGAGTTACACATCTGGAGCCGCCACACCGATCGTGGCAAGAGGCGAGTTAATCATGTCACCGCTGATGCAAAGGTGAGAATACATCGGACGTCAGACTCGGGTAAGTTACTTGTCAACTCGACTGCAATCAGCTTTTATTTGATTCTCGAGCTTCGCATTCGCTTATATCTCGGATTTTTGCTGTGAACAATGGGGTGAAAATGGTGAACCTTAGGCATGTATTGCTAGTACAATCCCCGGATCGAACTCCGATCCGATGTAGGATGTTCGGGGTAAAGTTGCTTATAGATGGAATGGAGTTCTAGCAAACTTAGTAGTGTTAGATGCCCGCACCTTAGATGTTATTTTGGGAATGGATGGTTGTCTAAACACAAGGTTGTATTAGACTGTGGACGAAGAGTCATATCAGTCGAGAGTCCTTGTGGGAGAAAAGTAGAGTTTCAAGCCACTGCCGTTCGGGATGGACAGTTGATGGTCAATAGTGTGAAGGCCGTTAGCATAGAAGATGTACCAGTTGTCAGAGAATACCCGGATGTATTTCCAGAGGATTTACCTGGGATGCCACCAGACAGGGACATAGAGTTTGTAATCGAGTTAGTACCGGGAACAGCCCCTATAGCTAAGAGACCCTATCGGATGTCAACCGATGAGCTAGTGGAAATGAAGAAGCAGATAGAGGAGTTAATGGATAAGGGATTTATTAGACCTAGTTCGTCGCCATGGGGAGCACCGGTTCTGTTTGTCAAGAAGAAGGACGGAAGTTACCGGATGTGTGTGGATTACCGAGCTTTGAATGAAGTCACTATAAAGAATAAGTATCCGCTACCCAGGATCGATGACCTATTTGATCAGTTGAGAGGAGCCGGAGTTTTCTCCAAAATTGACCTACGATCAGGATATCACCAAATGAAGATTCGACGGAGGATGTGCCAAGACCGCATTTTCGGCCAAGATATGGACATTACGAGTTCACAGCTTATGTCTTTCGGTTTGACAAATGCACTGCATATTTCATGAACATGATGAACAAGGTTTTCATGGAATACCGGATAAGTTCGTTGTTGTGTTTATAGATGACATTCTAGTTTACTCCAAGAACCGGAAGAGCATGCGAACATCCGAGGCTAGTTCGAGAAGTTAAGAGAGCACAACTTTTCGCTAAGTTTAGCAAGTGTGACTTCGGAAGAACAAGGTGGAATTTCTTGGACATGTGGTGACCGCCAAGGAGTCGCAGCTGACCCAAGTAAGGTGGAAGCAAGAGTTGCATTGGGAGCCACCCAAAACGGTGACTCAAATTCGTAGTTTCCTTGGAATGGCGGTTATTACCGCGATTTATTGAAGGATTTTCAACGATTGCAGACCCTTACGCAATTGTTGAAAAAGGAAAAGAAGTTTGCGTGGACGCCGGAATGTGAGCGGAGTTTTCAGAGTTGAAGAAACGCTTGACAACAAAGACCAAGGTTAGTTCTACCGGATTTAAGCGAGCTTTGATATATATTGTGATGCATCGCGCCAAGGGCTAGGATGCGATAATGCAAAACCGAAGGTCGTCGCATATGCGCCAAGGCGCTTGAGGCCGCATGAGGAGAACTACCCAACACATGATTTGGAGTTAGCAGCCGTAGTGCATGCTTTGAAGTTATGGAGGCACTATCTGATTGGAAACAGATGTGAAGTGTACACTGACCATAAGAGTCTTAAATATATATTTACACAATCGGATCTGAACATGAGGCAAAGAAGGTGGTTGGAATTAATTAAGGATTATAATCTGGGAATTCATTATCACCCAGGGAAAGCCAATGTAGTGGCTGATGCTTTAAGTCGGAAGAGCCACACAGTGAACATGTTGGTGGAAGCAAATCAGGTCGAGTTGTGCAAGGAATTTCAGAAGCTGAAGTTGGAGGTGGTGCCTAAAGGATTTATAGCCGCTCTAGAAGTGAAGCCTACCCTAGAAGATCAAATCCGGGAAGGACAGAAGGACGATGTCAAGATTCAGAGGATTAAGTCCAAAATGGAGGAAGGCAAGGCAAAGGATTTCAAGCCGGATGAGCAGGGTACGCTAGGATCAAGAAGCGCATTTGCGCATCGCACAAGAAGGAATCAAACATTGATTCTCGAGGAAGCCCATAACTCCAAGTACTCGATTCATCCAGAAGCGCTAAGATGTATCAAGACCAAGGAAAGATTTTGGTGGCAAGCATGAAGCGTGAGGTTGCAGAGCATGTTGCGCAGCGACATATGCCAAAGAGTCAAAGCAATGCATCAAAGGCCGCAGGATTACTCCCATCGAAGATACCGAGTGGAAATGGGAGGAAATCGAATGGACTTCATTACTGGTCTACCGAGGACCCAGACAGGGTATGACTCCATATGGGTTATAGTGGACCGGTTGACCAAGGTCGCCCACTTCATACCGGTGAAAACTACCTACTCCGGGGACCGCTTAGCAGATTTGTATATGTCAAGAATTGTGTGTCTGCATGGAGTTCCGAAGAAAATTGTATCGGACAGAGGTACCCGCTTACCTCAAGATTTTGGGATAAGTTGCATGAGGCCCTAGGAACCCGCCTCAACTTCAAGATCGCGTATCACCCATGCATGATGGGCAAACGAAAAGAGTTAATCGACATCGAGGATATGTTGAGGGCATGTGCATTGGCTTATACAACTTCGTGGATAAGTGTTTGCCATATGCCGAAGTTCAGTTATAACAATGCTATTGTGCAAGTTTACGATGTCGCCATTTGAAGCGTTATATGGCGCACTTCGCTTAACGCCAAGAACCGAATGAGACCGAGAACGCCATATGTTCGCCGGACGTTCTACGAGAAGTCAAGAGCAGATAGCCATTATCGAGAAAGGTTGAAAATAGCACAATCAAGACGAGAAGAGTTATGCCGATAATCGCCGCAGGATTTAAGCTTCAACTCAAGATTTTGTGTATCTCAGGGTTACACCACTCAGAGGAGTTAAAAGGTTCCACACTAAAGGGAAGTTAGCACCAAGATATGTTGGTCCGTTCAAGATCCTAAGTCGTAAAGGAGAAGTAGCGTATCAGCTGGAGTTACCGCAGTCTTTAGCAGGAGTGCATGATGTGTTCCATGTGTCACAATTAAAGAAATGTCTCCGAGTGCCAGAAGAGCAGATGCAGTTAGAATCAGTCGAGCTGCAGAAGGATTTGACTTATAAAGAGTACCCGGAAAAGATCTTGGACACGATGGATCGAGAAACGAGAAATAAATCGACCCGCTTCTCAGAGTCCAAGGAGTAACCATTCCGAGAGCGAAGCAACTGGGAGCGTGAAGAAGACTCAAGAAGGAATTTCAACCTATTCCTTAGTCACTCAATCTCTGGTCGAGATTCCGTTAAGGGGGGAGGTTTGTAACACCCCAATTTTTGCTTTTATTGCATTTAAGTGGTATTTTGAATTTTTGGGAATTTCTGGAATTTATTTGGATTTATTTGGATTTATTTGGAATCATTTGAATTTATTTTGAATTAAGCCATTTATCAAATCAATTAAATAATGGAAAATTTAAAATAAAATTTTGCTAAAAATATTTTATTTAAGTCACAAATGTCATAAAATATTTTTGGGAATTTTTCCGAATTTTTCTGGTATTTTTAGTGCCCCAAATAAATTATTTGAATTTCGGAATTATTTTAATCGAAAAAGGATTAAGAATCCGGATGAATAGTGTTGGGCGAAATCTTCATGCGGCCTGCTCCGAAAACCCTAGCGCGGTGGCGCTCGATCCGGATCCGACGGTCCACGTCGCGCCACGTCGCCTCTTTCCGAATCCTCGTCGGATTCCGCCGCCGCCGCCGTGTGGGCCTCGGTCTCTCGCTTTTCACAGACGCCGAGGGGCTATTTATTGCGCCGCCACCGGGTTGTGTTCCCACCTCGCGCCGCACCCGTCTGCACACATCACGCCGCCGAGACGCCGCCTACGCACGACGAGCTCGCGCCAAGTACCAAAGCCGCTCACAGACTTCTCGCGCTGCTTGCCGCCGCCGGCCACTCTCCGCCGTCGCCCGAGCCACCACCGAACTCACCTCGACGCACGCACCAGAGCACCACCAAGACGTCGCCGGAGGACCACGGAAACGTCGCGCCAGCGACGCTGCCGTTTCGCTCTCCGGTCAACTCGCGCCGCCGCAACGCCGCCGAAGTTTCATGAAGCCGCCAACCGGACGATCATCATCCGACCGCTGAGGTGAGGCCACGTCGCCTTAGGAATAGTGAACTTCATCTTCTAATCTCCGCCGATAGATGCAAATACGAGGGCCATCAAGCAGCCATGTCGCCGTTCATCGTGCACGGACGCCGACAACGGACCCACACGCGGCCGCACCACGCCACGCCTCAGGCACATGAGTCGCCGACAACGGGACCCACATGTCACCCGCATGCACTATTCACCGAAGTCGCCGACAAAGACGGGCCCACTCGTCGGCAAGACGCACCGCGGCGTGACGCCACCGCCGACGCTATGGTGGGACCCACTTGTCGAGAAATAGCCGATCGGGTGACGCCGCAAGGCCATGTGTCACTCTCGGTGGCGACACGTGTCACAGATGACGCAATAATTGATTTTCCAAAAGAAAATATTTATTTAATTCGGTATATTGATTTTAAATATATTTTGAAACTTCAAATGCTTATAACTTTTATGCTTTTAACTCCGATTTGAGTGATTCCAATTTCTATAAATTTGTAAAATTGTGATCTTTCTGTTTATGAATTTTAATTGAATTTTTAGCACTGTTTGCCCACTGTTTATTTATTTTATTATTTGTGTTTACGCTATGCGTGAGACGTTGAAGTGCCCGGTTTCGAGGAGAGGTTCTGACCAGAGCAAGCTCAGAGCCGAATCAGACTTTTTGAATGCAAGTTGTGTTTGACCATGTTGAACCTATTAGAGAAAATTATTTTGATTTAACTTATTGCATGCTAATTTAGTAAAAGTTGATTTGAATGAATTTTGGGATTAGTTAAATGCCTAGTTGCTGTATGTCACCTTGTCGTATATGATTGTATGCCATGAATCATTTGTCACCATAGGTTATGGACTAATAGTTGGACATTAATAATTTGCCAACATGGGTTGAGTAGACCGAAGTAGTATGCTTAGCCCTGCCACGTGGACATTTTATGATTTTGGGATACCAAAGTTAATATTGACTTAATGAGATATGGAACATGATTTGTGAATAAGACATGTGTTATTGAGTTGATGATGGCACGTGGTGCAATGGTAAAGAACCGGGTGGGAAAATGATTTAGACCGAGGCATGTGGCAAGATTGTTCGTGGGCCAAGAGTGGCAAATCAAGCGGTCGAATTTGGTTTTATTGGTTTTGGATGTTAAAGTCATTTTGGTTAGTCTTGCCTCGGTCAACTAAGGACTTAACCTTGCGAGCATTTGAATCGAAGTCTCTCATACAGCCACAAGCTCCGCAATGGGACGGGCTTAGCTGAGTAAACTGGGAAATCTATTCTTTGGTACTGTCGTGGTGGTGTGAGGCCCAGAGAAGCGGAATGAGAACTCACATGGCGCAAGAGGGGGGCCCTGGGTGTGGTAACCAGTCCTCCAAAGTTGAAACCTTAGCGGCAAGATCGAGTTTAGATGGAACTTTGGAAAGGCTTCGTTACAGTTATTTGCCTTGGTGGTATTTGACCGTATCTTGTGGGTAAAGTGTATAACCTCTGCAGAGTGTACAACCTATTCAATAGCCGTGCTCACGGTATTGAGCATCGCTTCTATGATTACTGATCCAAGGGTTAGATTTTCATAAAATGAATTGTTGATGGAAAATGCTTGGGTTGGTGATGATAAATTTGACTTAGGATGGAAAAATGGATTACAATTGAAATGCTTGTGAAAGCTACTATTCCTACTATTGCTTTTATCGCTTTGCAATCTATTATGCTTTATTTGAAATGTCAGACGCACATGAGCCATAGCCTATCCTTTGTACTAAGCCATGCATGTAGAATATTAGAATTGCATTACATGCATGACTTGTTGAGTGCTCAAAGTACTCACCCCACAACAACACAACTTCAGCTTGAAGAAGAAGCAAACCCCGCGGGAGGAGGAGTATCAGAGGAGCCGACAAACTAGGAGCGAGCCCAGCCATCGATTCGTGGCAAATTGGTTGGCGCCACGAGTTTATTTTATTTCTCACGATTTGAATATTTTAATAAGTCTTCGCCTCTACGAGGCGATCTTTGTAACTTGACCATAAGGTCAATCAAATAGTTTGAGTATTTAATTAAAGTACTTATTATTTCGTTGGATATGTCTGCGTGATATGTACCGATGTTGCAACTGTGTGCACTAGCGTGATCCTGGACTAGTGCTGAAACACGAGGGTCCGGATTTGCAAATTCGGGTCCCGACACTCATCGCCACCCAAAAGTCCTGCACGGAGTATTGACTAAATGGCCCTCACTCAAACAAATATGAGCCACATAATCGCACTGCACACACTTACGCATCCATGGGAGTCTCGATTCTATTCGAACAACCATACCAGATTGAGACCAACTCATCCACGCATAGCATTCGTCATCCGTCTCAGGACCTTGGTATCGCCTGCACTCTCCAAGGAAAGCACGAGCAATAGCCAAAGAACGACGGTTGCACGAGTGTAAGCATTTATGGTTGATGACAATTCCAAGTACCCGGATATGTGTCTAGTGCTAGTTCCCAAGATCAACGCCTAGCACCCACATATCCCGCATTCGAGATGTATCGCAACACATACACATGAATCTAAGCAGTTGGAATAGCATAAACATAAACTTCAACTATTACAACTACTTAATATTACAAGTAGTCACGACCGCCAAATAACACAAGCCCAAAAGTAGAGTGCAGTGGAAATAACACATTTAACAAAAGTAGGACAGCGGTATGCCCATCCATAAACCGAAGGCAACCGACTTGGAGAAGCCCAAGTTCATCCGTCAACATGATCGCCGGACCCGGAGTAAAGTTCGTGGTCGTGGGGTGTTCTTCCATACCATCGTCTATAATGTTTTTGATTAAGCAACCGTGATTACACGTATGTACTGCAAGACTTTAGTGTATGGAAATACAAGAAATGCAAGCTAGAACAAGGAATTAAGCTTCTACACTAGTCTCATTTCAGCATAAGGCAGATTTTGTTTGCAAGCAAAAGATTCATAAACGAATCTAATTTGTAAAGAACATTTAATATGAAGCTAAATAACAGTAAGTAGAATTCATATACAGCATTTCACAGCCCTCCTTGGCTGCAAATGACAAGTAAAAACAGCCACCCTTGGCTTCCCATTCCACCAACTCATTCCAACACCATTTCCAAAAGTTTTAGCAAAAGCAAAGACTATACTTGACATTATTCTCCCAAGTTGCTCATGACCGTGAGCACGGCTAATTAATTAGATTTTAATCTCTGCAGAGAGTGTACACTTTACCCACAAGACATGATCTACTCTTCTTGCCAAGCTATTAACACACTTCCTTTGGTGTGTCGGCAGAGTGATCATGACAAAGCCATTCAACTAGTTAAAGCTTAGCCTTGCACCAATGACAAGTGATGTTAAACCCTTGCCACAGCTCCGAGATCCGGACCGATGGTGCCCCATCGCGAACTCTCCCCATGGCAAGGCATGCACCGTTGTATTGGAATGATTGGGCCCCAACACCTCAGTGAAGGGAGCACCTAGAACGACTCTAGTACATCAGATCGTCCATACTACTCCGGCCTACCAAAGTGCAATGCTAGACTTTATCCAATCTAGTGAGCTTAGGCTATCCCATACTAGCACATGTGGTTGCACCGAAACACTTAAGCGATAGCATCAAGTTCGGTCCTTAATCGACCCGCAGGATCTCCCCTAACTACGCATGAGGTCCTTCTCACGCCTCGAGTTAAGTAATAACCCGCCTGCGTCTAAATGATAAGTTTTGAGTTGGACTTTTATCAAAATACACTAAACCATACCTCGGTTCCGTTCAATTTAAACAAGTTTGCTCAATGTAGTTGAAACATCTCCCATCATTTGAAACCAATCTAATGAGCAAGTCTAAGCATATACATATGTTAATCTTGCAAGTTTTACCCAAGTGACATTAATTATTGTCTACACCATTACTAGGTTACAATGGCGTTGATTCAAATGTCAAGGTAATCGAATGCAACAATTGGATTTAGCTACCATCACCCACAATATAACAAGTTTAAAACATACACGCATGCATATAGTTTGATAAAGCAACATAACTTTGCAAATATGGGATCAAAATGGTCAAAGGAGGTGCTTGCCTGGTTGCTCTTCGTCGAATATAATCCGGATCAAAGTCGATGTCGTTAATAACCGAATCCGAATTATCGCTGTTTATGCGTTGAATAATAATAACCGAGACAAAAGCAAACAACACCGAATCAAAATGGGACAAAAAGAAATCAGATAAAATTACCGAATTAAATCTTACCAAGAGGTTACAAATGTGTGTTTTAGTGTTTATAACTTCAATTCAAGATGCAAAAATTGTTTGGATTGATAGAAGTAAAACATTCACTTAAAGGTTTGCTTGAATAGTTCTTAACTTTAAGTGTTCATGCATGGGAGCAATTTCTATAAGTTAGATCTGTAATTTAAGGTTATTTGCTGTTACTATATAGTCATAGGGCGATTTCTTGCATTATGGAAATTTCGGATAAGGGTTTCTATTTACGATTACCCACGATAACCGTTCTAGAAACCTTATTACTTAGGGTTGTTAGGATAATAAGATTAATATGCGATTATGGCTAATTGAGATTATCTTTTCATAATTGGATAGCCTATACTTTGGTTTGTTATTCTAAACTGATTTCATAAGTTTTAGGGTTTAAGCAAGATATTATATTCATTATTGAAAAGGCTTATGTGACCTTATAAATGTTTACTATTCACAATCGCCAAAAATGCAAGTTTGCAATTATCACTTAAGGGTATTGAGCTAATGAAATTAATATGCAAATCTTAATGAAATAAGAATCTTTCTATGGAATATGATAGAACAAACATTGTAGACCATTTCTACACTAGTTTTATAAGTTTTAGTATTTAGACAAAGTTATTTAATCAATCGATGAAATAGCCTAAATGATCATAGTAAAAATGTTAAATCGGCCAAGATTCATTTTAAGTTTATGCGATTACGCTACACATGATTTTTGATTCACATTTCAGGTGTTAATAGGAAACAATCCTAGAAATGTTTTAAAGTTGGTTTCATGAATTTTCACCTTCGTTAAAGATGTTTTTCATACGAAGTCCATTGCGCTTAATATGACCTAACTCAAAATTGTTCAATATGATTCCATTTTCACTCAGCAAGCAACAATATGTCATTCTAGGGTTATAGTATTCAGTTTCATCGAGTTTGGGGTTCTTTATGACGTTTTCGCCAATCGGCCGATTTACCGATCGCATGTTCATCTAGTGAGAAAATATGGCAAACCAAGGCGAAACCTAAATATTTTTATATACTGGTGATCTATACAAACCCAAGATTGCATCCAAACTGGTTTTACACATTTTTGAGTCCATTTAATCCATATTTTAACTATTTGAATCTTGCATGATATTAAGGCTTTGCGCAATTAACTTTTTGATACAAAACACATTAAATCCTAAATATTTTTACAGAAATGGATCATTTGGGATTGCAGGAGCATGCTTGATTTATTTCATGATTTATGGAACTAGGATTTATATAGTTACTTCATATTACCTAAAAGGTGACTTTCATTCAAACTCAATTTAAATGTTTTTGCAGCAAGTAACATATAACTTTTTATTTCATATTTTGAATCCTTACTAACTAATTCAGGTTTAGGAATTGAGTTTGCATTAATCGGAGTTTCACAGCAAAAGTTATAGCAGTTTTATTATGAGGGCAAAATAAAAGAAAATGAAAAAAAATAAAGTGCTGAATGTGGGAATCGAACACAGGATCTGTTGAATGCCAGCACTAGTGCTCTACCACTACGCCATAGTGTTTCTTGTGACATGGGCTCATGCTTAGTTAGTTAAGCTCACCAACACAAACCCTGGAGCTTCAAGAATCCAACAATGGCGCTACGGGCTGGGCTTCAGTTTGAACGGAGAAGTGAGCGGCAGGGAAGATGGGGCTTGGCCGGGGAGGCTGCATGCAAGTTGGGGAGCAAGATTAGGAGCTAGAGGAGAGAGTTAAATCTGCATGGCAGCACAAGAGCTCACCGGCACTGGGCAATGAATGTTGGGTCGCCGTGCAAGGAGGAAGAAGGAGTTGCTTGGCTGGTCGGGTCTGTGCAGGCTCGGCTTCAGCTGCATGCAAGACACAAAGCAACCTCAGGAGATGGAGTGGCAGCTGGGCGCACAAATGGGACAATGAGCTCACTGGTGCTTTGCTGCCGGCTTGGCTCGGCTCAACGCCTTGCACCGATGGAGTTTGACAAGGAGGAAGAAGGCAATGAGCAAAGTGTCTGGGGAATCGGCCACCTTTATGGCCTGTGATGGCAGCACTCGGTATGGCAATGAGCAAAGCGAGGTTTGGCAACGAGGGCGCGTGGCGATGGTTTGCCAAGTAGATGCAAATAAGGAAAGGTTTGCTGTGGCAACATTTGGGCAGAGCACAGGGAAGGAGAGAGGGAGGAGAGAAGGGAAGGAGGGCTGGCCAGTGGGCCCAGGCACGCGTGGGGCCACCTGCCAGAGGCACAGCTACAACTCCCATCCATTGAAACGGCTAGCACAGTAGCTGGGCGATTTTTGAGTGCTGAATTGACTAGTCGATGGGCAGGCTTGGCAAGGGTGCTAGAATGGTTGAAAAATTTTGAAAATTTTTGTGTAGATAGCCAAGGAGTTCTACTTTCCATTTTCTTTGGTTTCATTTGATTATCCTTTGTGGTTTGAGAACAGTAATTCTTCAAAGTTGGCTGTTTTCTAGTCTGTTTTTGAATTTTTAAGCTAAGTGAAAGGTGTTGAACAAGTCTAGAAAATTTATATTCATTCTCCATTTGTTCTCTAGTATTTTACAAAATTATTTACTATAGCATGTTGCTTGATGTTTGATTGAATTTCATTAAGGTGTTGGATTTGGCATTAAAGCTTTATTCAAATGACATTAAGGAAACAGGTTTAGACTCCAAAAATAGATTCAAGAAGAAATTCAAAAGTGCAACACAATTCAAAACATGACACTTAATTTAATTGATCAGATTTGGGATGTTACAATATCAGAGGTCCTGCCACCGGGCTCAAGGCCACCAATGCTGATAGGGGCCATGATTGAGGAGAGAGTGAGATAGGAGAGGCAATGAGAGAGAGGTGGGCATCGTGCCAGACCGGACCGGTCCAGCACAGATCTATCATACTTCGGGTCTAAACTGTGCCGAGTTACAACGGTCCATCATGCTCGTCGTGCGGGGCTAGACTGGCCTGACTCACCTTCGGCGAGCCCAGACACGACCTATTTGTGCTTCGTACCTGCTTTGTGCCGTGTCAGCCCATGTCTCACATATTTATATTATTGCTACGAGAGAAAATGATCACAGATTGATTTTTTTCTTTATCTGTCTAGAACTTCCTTTTTCTTCGGTCGAAATAAAATCCTATTGTGTTTATTCTTCTCGATTTCCTTGATTCGGTTGTTCTTCCAAATACATGCATGCAGCCATACATTTACTCCTTGGCTTGCTCACCCAAACATACAACGATGCATGCATTCCCTTCCTTTCTAGTCTATCCAAAGTTTTCTTCCTTTACTCCTTGATTTGCTCACCCACACATACAACGCAGCATGTACGACTGTTTTCGGATCGTGTTGCCCGAAAGCACGTCCCGATCGCCATGTCGAGCTACCGACCGCTTAAAACAAAGTTCTATGTTGGATCGTGGGTTGGGCGGACCGATTTGCCTCATACCGGCCTAAAATGGTCCAGCCCAAAGGCCTACAATGGGAGCACATTGGACTTGTCCTAACTAAACCAAGGTAGTAAACACCCACGAGTAAAAAATAATTTTATATTTGACATCAAAATAGTCCTCAAAATGCAATTTTTATCTCTGTTTTATTGTAAGAAATTTATAAAATATAATACAATTATAATATTATAAAGAGAAAAACTATACCGTAGGCATCCAATCAAATGGGATAGCAAATAACCATTGATTCAGCCCGTGATGGGCATATCGCCACAAATTACCTTATCCATTCAAAACCCCTGCTCATACGAACCAACCAATTCTCTCGAATTTTTCTAAATAATATATTTATAATGAAAAATTATCGTTAAGAATAAAAATATCAGATATACCCACATCGCAAGCATTGAAATCACGAGAGAGTCTGTCGCCATTTGAAATAATGATGCACTCTCGTCATGATTTTAAACGGCGAGAATATATTATCACCAATCCAAACGATTTACAAAGACTTTGTCACCATTTGGTTCGTCGACAAACAACTGCAAATGTTCATTTTTCACTAATAAAAATCATAACATCATGGAAATGTGTACTAAAATTTTTGTATTAAGCACATATGTGTAGCATGAATTGAGTCTCAAACATTAAGGACGGTATGGACTACGCTTTCAGGCGGAGGACATTAAGGATCGAATGGGTAACCATATGGCACTCACAGGAGTGTTGATCGTCAGACGGCGTGGATATGGTTATCGGGTCACGATAGTGGTAAGCATAACTACAACTATCGCTATCAGTAGCAGATGTAAGTGTGGCGTCATTGCCGAGGTAGACGACCTCCTCATTGTTCCTTTCCTAAGCCTTTGACAACGAGGTCGCCATTCGGCTCGGAGCTCTAAGTTCGCTTGCAGAGTCGTTTGTTCTTCTTCTTGACCTCCGTGAGGTCCTCTTTTTTCATCGAGGTGATACAAGAATATATGGATATAGCATCGGGCATGTATGAGATATGGTAAGTACACCCACTCGGTGCATTTGCAATCCACTACCGTAAGCAAGACACTACACCATGACACAAATATAGCGGCTGACTTCGTCGGAAAGGTTGATGTTCAATGTCGAATACCGTCGGTAATTCCTTACTGCATTATATGTCGATAATTCGTTGAGTACGGACAAACGATCTATCGGCAAAACTGAGAACTTATAGGGTCGAACTGTCTGTCGGTAGTAGTATTTACACGGTCAAGTGATCTGTCGCAAAAGATTGATCTTTCCCGCCTGGCACGAACACGCGTGCACGCGAAGTCAAGTGAAATCGCTACGTTGCCCTAACTTAGCGCGGGCTGGGCCAAAATTTTTTGCTTCGCTATTTCAGATCCCCATCGTCTCCACAAGTCGCCGCCCACCGCTTTCACGCCGCCACGCCTAACCCCAATCGAGATCCCCATCGTCTCTACAAGCGTCGCCACAATTTCGCCGCTTTCACGCCATAGCCCCGCCCCTAACCCCTAATCGATCGCCTCCCACCCCCCCTCCTCCACATCGCCATACCATTCTGCTTTTCCCCAAATTCCCCACGACCCAAATTTCAGCTTCTTCTCCCAAGCACCCACCGGCTTCTTCTTCTCCCAAGCGTCTGGCTTCATCACTCACTGGCCGAACCACCGAATCACCGACCAGCCGCCATCCTATGGCCACTGGCAACCATCTCAGCCCCTGGCGCCCCTAGCTCTTCCTTGGCGACCCTCTTCCCAGCTCTCCCGGCGCTTTCTTCTCGGCCGGCTGTTCTCCTCACGACTCAAGGCGTCTCCTCCTTCGGCACCTCTCCCCAGAGTCGGCAGAGATGGCAAGAAGAAGCTCAAGCACCGTGGAGCCTCACTGCGCTCCTCCCTCCCGCCTTGTTCCAACAAAGAATCAAGAAGCAGAGCACCAAAGAATGGCAGCCTTGCTCTCTCCCCTTGCCTCCTTGTGGTGAGAGCTCAATCAATTGAGATTGTGGCATTTGGTCTCTTTGTGCATGTCATGTGTTTGATGAAATACCTAGCTAGGTTTTCATGAGAATGAAATGATTTTGCATGCTTGTGCTGTGTCCCAGTGATTCAAGTGTACATGATTAAGTGCTGAGATATTGATCCTTATGCTTGGTTATCAAAAATTGGAATCTTTAGTATATGATGTGCTGTGATTTGCTAAGAATTACATGCATGAATAGATGTCAATATGCTTTGACCCACCATGCCTTTCAGATTTTCTTGAATCAATTGATGAATGAAATTATATATATATATATATATATATATATATATATATATATATATATATATATGTGCATATAGTCTGATCCATTTGTTATGGTCAACCCAAATGAGGGTGCTAAAGTATCTAATTTTGTAGATTGTTGATCATAAGCTTGGTGTTTATGTTGTAGGTATAATGGTTGAAATGCTTGCTCATGAGCCTGCTTACTCAATTATTTCTTTTCTTCCAACCAAGTTAGATGTTTAGATCATTAGTAGCCTTGATCAGTATAGCATTTGTTTGCACTAATTCAATAAGTGTGGCTGCCATTACTCCTACTGCATACCTAAAAAATGCTAGGTGTAGCTTCCACTTACTACTCTGCTTGTCAAAGGGTGAATAAATTGCCTTACTCCTTTTGGCCTGCTAGTTGACCGGAGAAGAAGAAAAGAGACAGCGACCTCAGAGGGTGGCCGCAACCTCTTGCTACCCATTCTTCCCGCAGCTTAAAGGCAAGTACATCGTGGGGTTGAATATGGGCGTGAGTAATAGGTGATACTTCTGTTTTATAATAAATGATGCGTCTGTTTCATTTATTGCTCTCAAATTTAGATGAATTATGGTTGAGAGGGCTTTTGGAAAGTGAATGGTACAACAATAAGCTTAATCGACCAGATTTAATATTGAAAGCACCCAATATTTTACTCAATGTTTTTAAGTGATCGTTTGTTTTGATATTACTGTGCTAATGCTATCGGTTAAATTGTGGATGGATAAACAAAGTGCAATGGATAAACAAAGGATGGAGAAGCCTAGGTACAGAAACACTTCAAACCATTTTAGGTCTCTACAATTCACACACGCTTTTATTTAACTCGATACATATTAATACACCGCATGTAGGCACAAGAAAATTTATTTGGAAGGGCTGGATAAATTCCTACATCATGCATTTAGTAGTTCATCGGTAGAGGCAACAAAATTCATGCCCTTGTAGAACTTGTGCTAGTTCATTTTGGAGAGATGAATGCTAAGTTCGTGAGCATTTAATATGTGAGGGCTTTCAAGAAGGGTACAAGACATGGATATTACATGGACAAGCTATCGCGAGAATGATGGGGATGGAGATATGCAGAGTCAAGTGAAGATGATGATATATCCGATTTGCTTTGAGACTTAGCATGCACGAGATCATGGTGGGGATTTTGAGGATGAGGGTGATTCAGAGCAAACAAATAAAGATCTAGATGCTCTTCGAAGCTCTCAAATGATTATGGCCAAGAGCTATACCGGGTGTAACAAATTCTCAAAGTTACGCTTCATAGTTAAGTTACTTCACATCAAATTGCTTGGGGATGGTCCGATAAGAGTTTTGACCTACTACTAGATCTTCTTAATGAAGCTTTTCTGAAGGGTCAACACTACCTAGGAATTACAATGAAGCTAAGAAAACAAAAAATGCCTAGGACTTGGATATGTCAGTATTCATGCATGTATAAATGATTGCATTATTTATTGGAAGGACAATGCTAATGCTAATAGTTGTCCAAAGTGTAAAACTTCTCAATGGAAATCAGAAAAGAAAAGTTTAGATGGGAAACGCACACACAAGGTTCCTAATAAGGTTCTTCGCTATTTTCCAATAAAGAGAAGGTTACAGAGGTTGTTTATGTGCTCAAGAACAGCAGCTCAAACAAGATGGCATGATGAAGAGCGCACAAAAGATGGTTTGCTTAGGCATCCAGCGGATTCTCCTCTTTGGAAGGATTTTGACCACAAGTGTCCGATTTTGTTTCCGATAGTCGCAATCTTAGACTTGCATTAGCTACAGATGGTTTTAACCCATTCGATCCATGAATATTTCTTATAGTATTTGGCCTTTTATTCTAATTCCATACAACTTTCCTCCTTGGATCTGTATGAAGCAACCAAACTTCATTATTTCTTTGATAATTCCTGGTCGATATGCTCCTGGTAGTGATATGGATGTCTTTGCGGAGCCACTAGTTGATGATATGGTAGATATGTTTGTCCATGGTGTTAGAACATGGGATGCTTCCAAGGGTGAGTACTTCCAATTGCATGTCGCCAGATATGCACCCTTTCGGATTATCCGTGTCTTGGATATGTGGTCGATGTTCTACCTCTGTGAAGGAGCATGCCTTGAGTGTCACTCATTTACATGTTCTCTTCGACTGAAAAATGGTGGCAAGACTTGCTACATGGGGCATCGTAGGTTTCTACATGCAAACCACCCATTTAGGTTTGATGTCGATTCATTCGATGGTGTTATCGAGTCTCGCCAAAGACCTAGTCCACTTTCTCGAGAGGAAATTCTAGAGCGCATGAAGGCATGCAAACAATTTTTGGGAAGGATCCATCTAGAAAGAAGCTAACAAAAAAGCGAAAGCGCGATGGGGATCCAATTAAAATCTGGAAAAGGAGGTCTATTTGGTTCAAACTTCCATATTGGGAGGACTTGCTTTTGCGTCATAATCTCGATGTGATGCACATTGAGAAAAATGTTTGTGATAACATAATTAATACTTTGTTGGGTATGAACAAGAAATCTAAGGACAACTTGAATTCTCGGTTGGACCTTCAAGCTCTAGGCATAAGAAGTGATCTTCATCCGATTGAAGTAGAAGATAGATTTTACTTACCTCCAAAGACAATACTCAATGAGTTCTAAATGTAAGAAAATGTTTTGTGAAGTTTTAAAGGAGTTAAATTTCCGATGGTTATGCATCCGATATACGCCGTAATGTTATTGTCAATGAGAAAAAGATAATTGGGCTTAAGAGTCATGACAACCATGTTCTTCTTCAACACTTGCTTCCACTTGCTATCCGAAGGATATTACCGTAAAATGTTATCAAGAAGATTGATCCATGTGAGCAATTTTTAAGCAAATTTACTCACATGTTATCCGTGTAAGTGATATGCAAAAACTAGAGGTCGAGATGGTCGAGACCTTATGCCTTCTTGAGACAATATTCCTACCATCATTTTTTGATATTATGATACACTTGATGGTTCATCTACCGCTCAAGCACGCATTGCGGGTCCTGTACATTTTCGTAACATGTATCCTGTGGAGAGGTAATTGTCTGGAACAACTAATCTATGAATTGTAGTCATGCCCTATTACAAATTAACTTATGTGCAATCTGGATTTAGGTTTTTGATGAGGTGTAAGGGGTATGTACGCACTAGAAGCCATCTAGAAGGTTCAATTGCAGAGAGTAATTTATTCAATGAGAGTCTTACATTCTATTCTCGCTATTTAAATGGGATGACTCGATTTACTCGACAAGTTAGAAATGATGAAGGCCTGCCTGTGGAAGTTGGTAGTACTACTCATTTCTTTTCGCAACCTTGGTCGAGGATTGGTGGGAAATGCAAAGGTGGATTTAGATCACAAAACTTGGTCATAAGCTCATAGATATGTCCTATTCAACTATGACAATATAGATCCTTATTTGAAGTAAGCTATTTGAATTTATTTTAGCATTGTGAAATTTTTTGTTTTTGTTAAAATGACAAATTGAACACTTGCAGCAAGCACATTAACTATCTTTCCTCAATTGGACTTCGAAACAAGCAAGAAATCAATTGTATGCATCACGAAACCTTTCATGAGTGGTTTCGATTGCATGTAAGTATGCAAATGCCCCTACTAATGTGTAATTTATTATAGTTAATAAGTTAAGCTCAAGAAATATGTCATAATCGCAGGTAGCTAAGATGGGCGAGGATGAACCTGAAGAGACAAAAATTTTAGCCAAAGAGCCATCCATGGTTGTAGTTAAATATAATAGTTACACCATAAATGGGTTTAATTTTCATACACAAATTCTATGATGAGGAAGACCAATTCAAAGTAGTGGTGTATCTTTAATTGCACAGCACCACATGTTTTGAAAGGGCAATAATGATTCTTGCATAATAGGAAACAAGACATATTATGGTATTATAAAAGAAATTATTGAGTTGAATTATAACAACAAAGGGAAGATAGTGCTCTTCAAGTGTGATTGGGTTGACAACCGCACACAAGACAAGTGGGTAAAAAAAGATCAATTTGGGGTTACTATTGTGAATTTCAAGCATTTATTCAATACCGGTGACAAGCTCTCTGACGAGCCTTTCATTTTGGCATCACAAGCTTTTCAAGTGTACTACGTTCAAGACCCTATTGATACTGAATGGTTTGCTGTTGTTCAATCAAAACCACGTGACTTTTATGACATGAGTGAAGCTGAAAATGGAGATTTAGAGCATGACCCTCAAATGCCTATAATTTTGCCTGATGTGCATACTAATTTACCTATGAATATCTCTGTTGGTGGTACTACTTGTGTTAGGACAGATATAGATGGAATAATTGTTGATGCAAATAAACCTAAAAAGTAAATCATGTATATCTATATTGTTGTGTTGTAGTGGAATATTTTAATCAATATTTGCTAATTTTTTATCTCATGTTGTAGGAAAAATAATGGAAAACGACGAGAGAAGAGATAAAGAAAGCGGTTCCAATGGAAAGAAAGGAGGGAAGGGTAAGCAAATTACACTTCATCGACTATGAAATATGTCGGAATGGTGTAATTGCAGAAAACAATGAGAAGTCGCATCTCTTAACCTCCCACCCATGGGTGGTAGCAATGTCGTTGTTCAACACCGCCTAAGAAAATTGCTAAGGTCATGTGTGCTGTCACTTTTAGCCATATTTCATTCTTGTCTACAACATATATCATCAAATTGACAAGCATGTTAACTTTTCTAGACAACTTTGATGCCACATGGAAATCATAACTTGCGGTCCGGTCAAGGAAAACATAGAGGAACATGAACATGTTGGTAGAGATCCCATTACCACCACCTCAAGATCCAATGAGTGATGATGAAGGTATGGAAACATGTTAGATATGTGTTACTTCTTTCAATTCAGATCGTGATTGTATAATTGACACATGCTAGCATTTTATGGATAATGATAGAAATTGTTGCACTTCAACATGATGAACAACAAAACAAAAAGGATGGAAGGGTATCACTAAAAAGCTCAACATATATTCAAGAGAGGGCAACCAAAAATCAAAATTGTCCTTAATTAATACTTGGCCACTGCAGGCATTATTCTAAAGAAATTGCAAATGTTATTGGAACAATGGTGAGAAAGAAAATATCGGTTGCATGTGATGATTGGAGAGAAATTGATCTAAAAAGAAGCTAGAAGTGTGGACTGCTATACGTAGGTGGATTGTTAGTTATCTTTCTTGTTTTATTTTGTATATCCTCAATAAAACAATGTTTTTCATTTTAAAACAGTCATATTATGAGATCAACACATGGTATGTATTATGTTTTGGCAACAAAGAAAGCAATGGAAGGACTTTAAGGCTGATTTAAAAAGACATATTATGATGCGACTCGAATCGATTTAAGAACTTATGGCAAGGCGTGATTTAAAGAGTTAATGTGAATGATTGGGAGTGGCTTGTTAATCATTGGAGATCTCCGTGGTGAGGTAAGATATGTCATGTTACTTGCTTTGGTTGTAGTTGCTTAAAAATTATATTCATATTTATGCAATTATGGTATAGGCCCGCTCAATAAGAGGAAAAGCGAATCGAGAAAAGTCGCATACCTTACATACAAGTGGTAGCAAAAGCCATGCTCGTGTTGGCCATGAATTGGTAAAAATAGTTTAATGAGTCTTTTAAAGTTAATTACATATCCGATTTGTAGGATAATGTTTTTACTATCCATATCTCGAGTTGTAGGATAATCTTTTAAAGTTAATTACATATCTCGAGTCTTTTAAAGTTAATTACATATCTCATTTTAGGGTGAGAAACTTGGGCATGCCGCTAGAAGAGATGAAGTTTGGATTGTGACGATTCACGAAAAAATGGAGAACCTATTCCACAAGTTGAATCAACAATTGTATGTTTTTTTTGCAAAACACACTTGCACGTCGAATATTACTTGCTTACATAATATTTACATTTGTAGGAAAAGCTAAAAGAGGCTACTGAAAACTTCCAAATTGAGGGAAAAACTATCCAGAGGGTGATTTGTTTTCACATGTATGTGGAGAGAAGGAGCCAAGAGGTCGTGTTCGTGTTCTAGGAAGGACCAACTCCTCAAGATGTGGGCACACCAGAGCATGCAAAAGAATACCAACAAGAGTTCAGCTAGAAATAGAAGCTCATAGTCAAACTAAGCAACAACTTAATTCTCTAACCCAACGTATGGACCAAATGCAACAACGTTTTAACTTGATGGAGCGTATGCTACTACCACAAGGCATGCGAATGTGGAAGGAAGTTCGCACCATGCTTCTAACTCAAGACATACTTATGTAATGTGCTTTCCTACCTTGATCTTTCTCTTGTTGTTATCAAGTCATTTATGTCCATATCAATCTCTTGTCGCCCTAAACAAAAAGAGAATCCAACATTTTGTTGCTTTGGTTGTAGAGCCCAAGGATTTAACAAAACTAGGAGAATTTAACAATTCATATCAGAGGAGCATGGTGTGGCTAACAACAATAGGGATATAGATAATACACTATTGGATGATGAGAACAATTCCATTATCCGTAAAAAGTTGTTACACCAAGTATGCCTTCAATGAACAATGCACCACAAGAAGAAGCTATGAAGCCTCAAGCGGAAGAAAGCTTGGTTATTTTCTTTGACTTCTAATCCCAAATCTTAATTACTCATTTGAATATTTTTCTCAGAGTTGTCACTATGCTGAAATGTAACATTTATGCTTTAGGTTGGTAGGGATGTTATACTATATGATGTCGTAAGAAATGATATCCTGTGGCTAAAGCAACAATTGTATCAACCGAACCAAGTGCCCTAGTGAGAGGTCAACCTCTTGGAGTTCAATTTTATGAAGTTGTTGTGAATGTCGTGTTGAAAAGAGATGCCTTGCTTCCTCGTCCATATGATGGTATGGAGACCATGGTCGATGTTTTTATATGTCCATTGCATGGCCAAACAATAAAGTAAGATTTAACTTACTATTTCTTTTTAGTTGTAATGGTAACCTTCAAATGCTAACTATATGATGTTGACAATGGCAATGAGAGCTCCCAAGAAGTCAACTCATTCCAAGGCATGTATAGTCACATACAATCTTTACTTTCCGGAGGTTTAGTAATCCCGTGAGTTTTAGAACTATCGACATTTGTTTCTACCCGTCAGAAAAAGTTGCCTACCTTGTAGTGGATATAATTTAGTGTTGATCAATGCTGAAAAACATAGCACTAATAGCATATAATCCACTTAATTAAAAGACTTGCTCTATATTTCTACAAAGAAACTTACTCTAGCTACTAGCTAGTTGATTTTCTCATGGTGGCTTCGTTAACAAAGAATCAGGCAAGTTACACATATCAAAACCATTTGGGATTTTGTGCTCTTCTGCCATGCATACAACTTTTTAAGATAGAGAAAGTGACAAGCAATACCTAACTTCTGCACAATCTACACTTTACACCCTATTGCTTTTTGTCAATAAGGTTGCACATGGATAACAGAGTTGCAGCTGTCAAGTGTGAACAAACTTGCAGGACGTGTCAAATAAGTTTAAGAAACTCATTTACTTGATTTTTCGGCCGAGTACATTTTATTCAATTGATTTACACTACCATTTATGAACCGCCATGGCATGCAAACCGCTTCGTTGTTATGGGTTTGAGTTTTTTACAACCAAAAATATATTTCGGCCGCTCAATTGTAGCACTTGGGAACATTGACAACAAGAGTAATACCATACTTGTATCTTGCGGTGAAGGGTAGCATTTAACGTATTAGATCTTTATAACTTGTATCTTGCTAGGCTTAATTGTGATAAAGCTCATGGTTCTTTTCTTATGTCAAGGTGCAATCGATGATTTTAACTATTTGGCAAAAGATGAGAGCTGCATTGAATATCTCAGTTCTTCTAAAGGATAGGGATCAGTTTGCTTGTTGGAGCAAACACTACTACAAAACAGATCTTCTGTAACACATTCGTGTAACACGTTGAACAATGTGTTACAAAGAGATATTATAGTAACATGTAATTTATGCGTTACAAAGGCATGTTGTAACGCATACTTAACAAGATGTGAAAAGTGTTGCAGAGAACTACAACAAAGAATACATAATATATGTTACAGAGGAACATCAGAATATATGGTTGTAACGTGAATATGTGTTATAGAATAATACTACAAAGAACACATATAGAGGCACGATGTAACACTTGACTTAATTGCAATAAAACATATGAACTAACAAGCTCTCTATTCTCAGCTAAATTTGTTTGACATCTACACCTATTTTTCTTAGCATAACACTCATGTGAATTTATCATATATTTTTCCAATCATAGGTTTCCAAGTTGAACTTTTTTTTTACATTTAGGCAAAGATGATGCTTTGTAATAACGTAAACTACCTCGGCAAAGATGGTGCTTTGTAATAACGTAAACTACCTCATTTTTAAAATATATAGAGAGAGAGGATCACCAAGCTATGTAAATGATGGTGACCAGCATTTTTCGTAATAAACTAGGATAAAATAAATGACAACCATCATTTGACCACATAAATGAAGCATGCGCGATGGTGGTCAGCACACTTGGGACCTATCAATTGTGGGTTCGATCCTCATGTCTAGTAAGTTTACCGTTTTTCTATCTTTTCCCTATCGTTGCTATGTGACCCACATGTCAGTAATTGGAGCACAAAAATGTTTTGAAAAAATTATTGCAAACACGGTATTCAAAATAGAGGCATCATACACATGTCAACTGTGTCTTGCCACTGGGCTAGTGTGTAATCTGCACCTAAACATAGGCTTCCATAGGTTTTATACTTCTAAAATTTAAATCTAAATGTTTTTCATAGGTTTGTAATTTTATTAAAACTCACCAATAATTGAGGTAAGATGGGTGAAATTTTACTGATACAATTTTCACTACTCTAACACTGATTTAATGTAGGTAGGCACCCAGGTCTAATTCTCCTATTCAAACATAGAACTTTTTCTATTGTCATTTATAGTAAATCACAAAGCTATTTGTATTTCTTAATAAACCAGAATGGAACTAAACCTGGAACAAACAACACTAGAAATCAAAATATATGGAGATTAACATACTCTTCAAGTAGGGGACATATTGAACCAATCACAAGGCCTATAGAAAAGCTTCCAATTAACAAAGGGGAAGTAGAAAATCAGACGCTATTCACAAGACTAAATTACATGTACACCAATATCCTTTCCACTTCAATTCAATTTTTCACAGGCACCATGAATATTCATTTGCCATGTTGAAACATATGAGAATATGGGGAACAAAAAACATTATACGTAGCCCTGAATTTGCTCAGAATACACATATGACACATAACTTAGTTGGCAAATGACCCCAACATTTACTGAACATTGCGAAGTTAATTGTAATCATGCAAGTTTTATAATATAGAGCTATTTCAAATCTTAGAAGCTTCAAATCATAAGTACATATTTTTAGAATAAACTTGACTAAGGGCATCCTCATACATATCCTTATTGTGCGTGTTCTCTAATGCTGGCTACAAGTTGAGGTTCTTTTCTTTCTGACACCAAAATTGGAAGACATATTAGCCATTTATAGGAATTTAAACTAATACTATTCGTTGATGTAGCACATACAAGACTAGAAACACTTGCACAAGTAGTACATATCAAGAGATCTAGTTTCGATAGCATTTTCTCAAACAAGTTGCAGTTCCCAGATTTTCATCTCCTTGTCTTTAAAGTATCTCGAGGTGGCCTTTATCCTCCTTATGGTTAATTATATTCCATATCTGAAAAAAAGAGTTAAAGGTAAAGAATAAGATTGTTTTATATAGTTGATAAAATCATCCAGAAAAGGTATAAGGTCAAATTGAACACTACAAGAGCAATGTTAGTAACCAAAAATAATTCTAGAGTAAAGTTTGAGATGCCATAAATGAAATTTTCTTGTACTTATGTAGTGAAAAATGCACATACCTTGTTTTAGCCACACTGAAATATGCAAAAAAATATCCTAACATTGATTTAGGAAACATATAATAGCATAGTTTTTTTTTTCAATGCCTAGTATACGTTATAAACTATGAACTCGTTGCTAGGATTCTTGATCATTCTAAAATATTTCATAGTTGCAAGATGATTGAATAGGATGTTCTTGGCCATAGTTACCATCTGAAGGAACCATATGTTCTTTTTTTGTTTGTTCATGAAGTTGTAAATCAGAAACTACATACTTATTCAGCAAAAAATGCTACAGAACTAGTAGAGTTCCCATGCATGCATCACTCATATATCATCCCATCTTTATCAATGAGAAAGCGAACTTCAGGTTGACAAATTGTAATAGTCATGACCTCAATTAATGGCCAGTAACGTGTTGACTAATTCTAGCTTTTACATACACATATGTGGTACTTTTATTTGACAGCATTCATGGTATTACCAACAGAACAAGAACAGTGAATTCCTTTTAGACCTGGAAATGTTAAGAGAAAACAATAGTAACATGTCAAATAACTCACTTGTTAGTTGGATCAATGTTATCAAAAGCATAAGCTGCACAGCGCCCCGAGTATGAATAGCCAGCATGGCTGTAGTGGCATGTAAAACTTGTTATAATAGAAAAGTAATAAATAGAATTCCACATTTTGTACCATAAAAAACAACTTACGTTGCAATTACCGCCCTAGCATCAGGAGACTTGGTGAGACCAGCTGCCCTCACCAACCATCAAGTTCCTCTTCCAGCTTCCTGGTTAATTGTGAACATGGAGCAGTACATGAATTTAGGAGATGACAGCCAAAATGGTTTGAAAGTAATGTTAAAGTTGGCAAATGCAAAATTGAACAAAGTGGATGTGTAGCACTTCATCAGCTAGGGGGGAAAATGGTTCTACTTCAATCAAAGTAAATGTTTTTGGAGCTTCCAGAATGACCTGATAACTACAAAGTCATGCCTTTCTATGACAAAAACAGATGATCCAATCTCACAAAACATGCCAAGTTTCTATGTTGTTGGAAAAAATCAAATTAAACAAATAAGCAGTATCTAAAAGAGGATCATGACATTACAAGTTCTATATGTACTACTAAAAATTGGTCACATTTCTCAATAATTTTTTCTTTCCCATGGAAACCATTCCAGAAGGTAGAATTTATAAGCAACCTGTAGAACATAATTGCATATGGTTCCTACATTTGCAAACAAATTCCCTAAACCACCTAATCCGCTTGATTCTCGTGAATCTCGACTCAGCAACTACATTTGCAGCACAAGAGGCAGAATTTCAGGCAAAAGCACCCTGAAAGTGCCAGAAAAACAATGCAAGCACACATCTATGACCAACTCAAGTGAATTGTCCACAATAACCTGCAAGCCTGTGAATTGTCCACTACAACCTGCAAGCCTATAAGCAGTTTCAAGAACTGGTACTCCATGTTTACAGTCCACTATCGCATTGTTTAGAACTTCCCAACGAAAACTCTACTGCATCGCACACCAGCCCAATCCAAGGACTCCAACTACATTCCAAGAAACGAGCTGCTAATAATTCCGCCCACTCCAATATGTTCTTTTTTTGTTGGTTCATGAAGTCTTAAATCATAAATTACATGCTTATTCAACAAAAAATGTTACACATAGAGTCAAGATATCTTTACTTTCAATTAATAGCTTGGAGATATAGTTCATCTAAGGACTAATTTTTTAGAGTCAGGACATCTTTTCTTTCAACTAATACTGACATCTGAAGTAGTTCATCTAAGAACTAATTTTTTAAGAACAGAATAATGCACAAAATTCTGGAACATCCAGTACCTGTGCCGTCCGAAGAGCCTTTGTGCCCGCTGAAAGGATCAAATAGAAAATTCTCGTCTTGTGGCAATGGATGGTCGATTTAGCGTGGCCAATATACCAGCCGACGGAGAGGGAACAACAATTGGTCCTGGGAAAAGACAGTAGGAGGAATCAATAGAGTCTCAAGTAGCATGAACAGCATGATTAAGGATGCATCAAACCTTGTGGATGCCCAGCAGATCTGAGCATATATCGGGAGAGGTAGCGCGGGATTCGGCTGTTACCAATTTGCTGGGTTCCAATGGCCACCAAGTGAGAACAGAATCGCTGTTGGCGGGGATTACTGCAGCCACCAACCTCTCCACTCACCAGTGCATCTTCACGCGATGATGCCGGGACGTGAGGATGATTTTCGGTCACGACGAGTTTGGCGCGGATTGTAGGGTGGTAGGGAGTTGGGGGAGGAAGGAAACCTTAGGGCTTGAGCATCTTTGCTTCTGTGTAGAGGGATGGAGAGGAAGGGAGATATATGGATTTGGGATTGGTTTGTTAAGAGACGCAGGGAAATAACTCCAAGAAGAGGGTCTATTAGATATTTATTATAGATTATAGATATACATGATTTGCGAATAGGTTCAATCTGGGATCCATATTAGAGGAGAGAGAGACAGAAAGGTATTGGAAAAAAAATTAGGCCAGCCGCCAAAAAATATTTTGCCCTCTAAATTGGAGGGAAAACTTTTACTGAAGCGGCAACTACTTTGGATTATACACTGCAAAAAAAATAAGGAAACCTAAAATACTGTAGCATTAATTTGAGGCATTAATCCAAATTCATGTAAATTCGTAATTTCAATCAACTGTTTAGAAACTCGAGCTTAAAATTATCTTTAATTTCACAAACTTAAATAATAATATCACAGCACTTGGGATTGTAAATTTATAACGCCATAATCCGATATCGATCGATCGACTAAAAGAGGCATCCAATCCAATTATTTACATAAACAATTTCATTTATTTTTGGTGGTGTTTTTTTAATCGTCGAGAAAACGCATCAAACGACCGAAAGGATACAAACACAATCACATTTTTTCGCATCTAATTGGGGTCCTCTCACAAAGGATTCGCGATTGTGCTAAATCGAAAGGGCCTTTTCGTGAAAAATACCTAGAATATCCAAACGTAACTACGCTCTTTTTTCAGTATTTATTTAGGGCCCTTTCACGAAAGATACACGATTGTCCTGAACTAGAAGGTCTTTTTCGTATGAAACCGTGGAAAGGACCTACACGTAATTACACATTTTTAAAGGACCTACATGCGAAAAAAAAGAGCTGAGTCGGCCGGCCGAACTAGCTCCTGCGTGGCTCGGCGTGACGTGGAGGCCCTCGCAGGCGGCGAAATCTTCAAAGTTTAGAATATGTATAACTAGGATAGTTTTCGTGGCGTGAAACACCGCGTGTGTTATTTTTTTTCACAGAAACAATTTCGTTTTTTTCGACCGTGTTTTTTTTAATCGTCGAGAGAACGTGTGAAACGACCGAAATGATACAAACGCAATCACATTTTTTTTGCATCAATCTAGGGTCCTCTCACGAAGGATCCGCGATTACGCTAAATCGAAAGGCCTCCTGCAAATCCGAGGTATCTCGCCGCCGCACACCGTCGATCGCCGGACTCGACGCCTACTGCCGCCCGTGGGGTAAGTATGTATGGTTTAATTCCCTTCTCACTCAGATCTTATCGATTATTTTGAGGATTTGGGGATCTAGGGTTCCTGGAGAGTACACATGCAAATGGGGATTTTTTTTTGGTTTACGAGATTGACAGGCGACCTACCTGGAGTAGCTGCTTTTAATCTCGCACACATGAATTCAAGCCGATCGAACATTCTAAAACTCCATAATTTCTGCAGGACCAACTACCAATACTACGCCATCAATTAGGGCACCCTGGTCTCATGGTTGGATCCATTTTATTATCGCCGGACTGCTTTATTATTGTATAACCTTTAAATCTCCAAGACTAGAGGTGTATGGTCTACATTGTGGTAGTCAGAGTTTGTCTATTTTCTCAACTGTGATACAATTTTAAGTTCAACCTGACAATACAACAACTCGTGATGGACACATGAGCTTATGACATTTGACTTTGTAGGGATCAGTTGGTGCATTTTCAGCCAAGCAAACCTCGTCTGTTAAGAGCAAGAACGCCTTGCCGTGCCATCCTTTAAGAGGCAGTCCTAGTTGTCATGAATTGCAGAATGGCGCTCATGCCATGGCGCCATGGATCGATGCATGTAACTTTCATTTAATCAAATCCTTAAAGGAAAAGTTTAAAGTAGTAAGTAGGAGTAAATATTAATGTGCTAGCCTTTTCTTAATTAGAGCTAGCACTTCTTTAAATTTATAAGTAATAACAGCAAAGGATTGACCTACCAACTTTTAATCCAACAGTGAAGCCATTCAGTTTGTCCCCAGCATAGCTTTAGCGATCCAGTCCCGCCACATCTCAATCATTGGCATCAACATTTAACCACTCCTAATTTGTGTTAGTGATTAATATGCTATAGGGTTGGAGATTGAAATGATCGAGTCAGAATGTCACAAAAAGTGTTTCTTGTTTGCTTGTCGAGCTCAGATTCTATTTGGAACGTAACTGACATGCAGTACTGCGCGGTGAATTGGTCTTCCTTGCTATGTCCTGTAAATACGAGTTGGAGCATGGCTGGTTTATCTATTCTAGTGTTGAAAAGGCAGGAATCATGGGTTATTAAGGGTAGTAATACTGTGAAGTTTAGTAGTACAATTTAGCCAACTGATATGGAGAGTACTGTTGGAACATGCATTCAAGGAGATAATAAGACATTAAGATGGTTTTTTGTTTCAAGGCTCCAGGCTATTATCAAAGAGAGTGGTTACTTAATGCACTCATATTCGCACTAATAGACGTGTGTGTGTGGCTTATGTTTACCCTCAATTTATATTAATATTCTTTGCAAAAATTTGTTTCAGTTTGCAGGAGAATGGGTAGAAAGAAACGATTGAATATAGTCCAATGTGGTGCTCAATATGCTGATGGAGACACAAGAGGCGATGAGCATTCTGTACAACCAATCGAGCAGTGCTTGAATCACAAGCATTGGAAGATGATGGGATCCAAGTTGAGCAACAAGATGATGACCTTCCAATATGACAGTACAACTATAATTAGATAAAACTATGACTTGCTATAAGAATTGAATGAATATATGGTGATCTTAGAGTTAATGAGTAATTCTCTCACTAATTTTACAGGTGATGATGATGAAGTGAAGAAGTCGAGGGCTGCTTTACCACATGTTTGGAACCTTCCAACTGGGAAACGCATAGTGGTAAAATGCAACAAACTTGGTCAACACATGTTTGGAACCTTCCAGCTGGGATACATGTTGTGGAAGAAGTAGAAGAGTTGAGGGAACAAGTGAAGAAACAAGGTCTACTTATTCAAGAATTGCTAAACAAGTAGGCAAGCCTTGGGAACAAGGAACCAGTAGTGGTAATTATGATTTTATTTTTGACTAGCAGTGATACTTATGATTTTTTTTACTTTCATATAGAAATTTCACTCATGCTTGATATACTTTTTGTAGTTGAATTTCGAAACAACTAATCTTGACAATGTTCAACAACAAGCGGTGCATTCTAAAAGAAAGGTATTTGTCAAAATTTTAATCCAATCTTGGCTCTCTTCAATTTCACTTGAGCATTATCTAAATATGCAGAGAGTTCAGTGTGGTGCACCAGATCTAGAAGACTCGTTGAGTGGGCAAAGAGATACATTAATGGTAATTGCCAAATTATTACATTTTTCTCTTTCTACATTCATACTCATACATAATAATTATTGTTTTTCCGTTGGACTATAGAATAAAGAAAGATACATGGGCCAACAGATCATACATGAGGATAATCATCTATTATTTTCTAGTAAAAAGGTAAGGACATTGCTATTACTCATTTTATAAAGACACTACAAATAGTTAATTTATATGGTTGTACGATGGAATAGTTGCCATGCCAAGAAGGATCATCATCACCACCATGCATTGCTCCTGATTTGCCACAAGAAGAGGTAATTCCTATGTGTTAAGAAACCCGCTAATTAGCTAGTGTTAAATCCATGTGACTATGACATTGGTGTGAAACTTACACTAATTAGCCAAAGTTGATACAAAATATTTACTACATTAGTTACCAATGGAATGTTTATGATTTGTAGAGACTAAACAATTGAAGGTCTGATGGTAATATACATGTCAAACATTCTGACTAGGTTGAAGTGCAATTTAACAACCATGAACTATGTTGTTCAATCATGATACTTAAGGGATAATCTTTAGATAATACGAAAAGGAAGGTAACAAATTTCATTGAAGTAGACCATCCACGATCCGTATTTCAATCGAGTTTCAATTCGCTTTTATAGTTATAATATATTCCGATGATCACACCAAAATGAATGTCTTTAATTTTGACAAATATTTGTTCTAATTTGTTGTGTATTGCCTTACCAATCGTTTTCTCATTTTTAGTTTGATATGCAAAGAATAAATTCTATTGAAGGTAGAAAAATGATGTTAGCGCAGGTAAGATTATCTATCCCATATATTTGTTTGTAGAGAAAACGCAATGTGAATTTTAGGCACAAAATTGCCAGTTTGTTACGAATTGTATCTTATCTCTCCACAGATGAATAAGAAGCGGCAAAATTTACAAGAAACTACAAACAGTACACAACAACAAGGCACTCAAAAGAAGACTCCACAACACAAGTCTTCAAAGCAGATGCAGCCGTCTCTAATGAAGGTACAAAAATATCACAAAAAATTATTGGATTCTAATTGATACAACTAATTCATGTTTTTAATTTACCCATTTGACATATTAATGCTAATATAGGCTGGTACCATGGTAATTCTCAAGACTGCGACATATCCAAATAAAGAATGTGTGGCATATGCTATGTTTTTGAGTAGTGATCCACATGCAATAGTTGATGATGTTGAGATAGGTAACCAATTTGTGAAAGTGGTTATCAATTATCCTGTTGTGGAAAAAGAGGAGTTAGTAAGGCCAATCAAGCGCTGCAAAACAATTGGCGATGCCCATGTGGAAGCAAGACCGATTGCTTGGCCTTGCTTTTGTGTATGTTAATTGTTTCTTGCTTCAATTGTTATGAAGTGCATATATCAAATTTTGTAATTGCAATCATAAATGTTAACGCTTTCTTTTGTGCAGGTTGAAAAAATCAATGGTTGAAATTCATACATTTGGTTGCTTACTACATGAAGGGATCTAGAAGCAAAGAATTTTATGAAGATTAGGCAGCATTAGATATATTTTAGATTCTTTTTATTTAGACCGATGTATTTCAGATTCTTAGACTAAAGACTTGTCTTCTTTATAAATCAAATCATTATGTATTCTATCGAATGGTGTGAAGTACTTAATATTTATTTGTTTGATGCAATGCAATATGTTATGATTGTTGCACTTATGGTCATTTGTGTTTTATATTGTACAATGTGTTATGCTTATCAAGGATATTCTATCAAAAAATTTTAATTTGTACATCAATAAAAAATAAGAAAATAATAAAGATATTTAAATTTGTTGTAGGAGCTCAACATTGTGTTGTTGTAGTTAAAAAAGGGTGTTACTAAGTTCAATTATGGTGTTACTAGGGTCTATGGAAACACATACTTCTATGTTGCTTTAGCAAAAAAAAAGGTGTTACTACGGTCTATGGCAACACGCGCTACTATGTTGCTCTTGTTAAAAAAGGTGTTACTAGAGTCTATAGCAACGCATTTGATACATGTTGCCATAGCATGGTTGCAACATCTTTTCTTATATACAAGAACACTTATTATGTGTTACAATAGACTCTTCTATAGCAACATAGGCTACAGAAACACTAATAAATTATGTTACTATAGGACTTAGTAACACTTTTTTTGAGCTATAGTAGCACATATGCGTGTTACTATAGGCCCATCCTGACGTAGTGAAATTAGCGAAATAGCAAAAGTTGCTTCTGTTTGGTTTGGTAGCTTTTGGTGATTTCTTTGTAAAGTTTTGTTGACTGAAACTAAGGAAGTGATAAACTCTGAGCTTGCTCAGAAACAGATTAATGAACTAAGGTTTTCTCAACTCGAGCATAATGCTACCACAGATAATCAATAAAGTGTTTTTCAAGAATAAATAAATAAATGCATGCATGATGTGTCTTATTCTTTTACTGTTATCATATAATATCTATGAATTTCTTGATTACTTTTATGCATGCACATCCATTAATTATCATTGTTAACGTATATTGATGCTAAATTTCTATACTTTTATACATACATATATATATATATATATATATATATATATATATATATGTCAACTAACAATTAATCAGCCCATCATTGCTTTGTCTCATAATCATATCACCTATTCTTTTACAGGTGTGCGCGGAGTGAGACCATCAGTGCTAACTGAGAAAGGTACCTAATACTTAACCTAAATGCTGCACACATCATAGAAAAACCTAGCATGCCTCATAGATTACTAATATCCTGTTACAATTGCTTGAGAGCCGTTGCCTTCAAAGCATCTCTGCTCGTCAACTTTCTATGGAACAAAATCTGAAATTTTTTAGAAATATAGTCGTAGTCATCTTGCTATACAACAAATTAATACTGTGAAGGGTGTTTGCCAATTAACATAAGCTTCCACAGATTTAAACAAAAAAGGATAAACTTTCACCTCAGAGAAACTTGTATCTTTTCTGGTTGCACACTGTTGTTGCTGCAAAATGAGAGGAGATGCATGGTAAGATTTTTCTGGTTGCACACTGTTGCAAACTTGTATCTTTTCTGGTTGCACACTGTTGTTCTTGCATACATGGTAAGATTTTTTCACTTTTTGTTTTGTTGGAGGATGATACAAGCTACTAAGACTTGAGTGTAATCTGTCCAATTCTGGTGTTATCATGTGGCATGCCTAACCCTGCAAGTCGTTGGTAGAGTTTTGCTTCAGCCTTGCTTGTTCAACTGCTTCAGCCTAACCCTGCAACCCTACTAAACTTTGTTCAACAGCTTTGCTTCAGCCTTCATGGTTGGTAGATTTTTGCTTTGCTCACAAGGTTAAGAACATCCCCCTGTTGTTGGCACTTAGGATCTGTAACAAACTTTCCCAAATGTGTGTATATCCAAAATGATAAGTAAAAAAGAATCAATAGAGTAGGGAGTATTTGCTAAGAGGGATACATGTGACATACAAAAACTAAGAGTTATATGCTAGTCGCTTACACTTCACTCTCAAAATGAGGTGAATGTATAGTCTTTTGTATGTTTATATCCTTTTAGCCGTTTTATATGTTTTCTCGATTTGTTCATGGGAAACAAAGAACTCTTCTAGAACTATATATGTATGGGAGAGACTAACATGCAAATGAAGCAAGCACCTCGTCTTGTTGTTGGATACACAAATGGTATGCTATTGATGTTACTATTGATGTTACAACCAAGATACCGTCAGAACAAGGTGAGCCATTGTAGGGAATACATGTGTTTGCAAAGTGTGCAGTAGCCTTTCTGTACGACGTGACACCAAAGCCAGCAGCCAAAGAGGTAGTAGCGGTAACACAAACCTGGCCTTGGGGGTAGGAGACACAGATCGATGCACCATATCTCTAAGCACAAATCGTAGGAGACACAATTGAATTGCATACTATAGTACTGTGGTGTGGTTTGCTTGACTTCTCCAACTGCATGGCGAAAAGAAGCAAAAGACGGCAGACATGTTACCCATGCTCAAAGCATACATGTCATTGTTCTCCATCCGCTCTGGGTTTGTCTAAGAGTTTTTCTAATAGTTTCTTGGTTGTTGATTATAACCATATCACTTATTCTTTTGCAGGGGTGTGCGGAGTGAGACCATCAAAGCTAACCGAGAAAGGAACTTTTGGGGTGTGCAGAGAATGATGTTGTCCAAAGTGCTTCTAGAAAGGAATTTTTTTGTGAAGTGGTGGAGATCCAATTAGTGTATAGCCAGCTAGTTATATAGATGGACTAATCTTTTGGACAATTAGTGACATGTTAAAAACAGGTCTAGCCCTTGTGATCTTTTGGACAATTAGTTCTGTTACTAGTAATTATATGTGATCTTTTGGACAATTAGTATTGTTACTGAATGATCATATATCTGTGTAATGCATTCATGTGACCTTTTGGACTATGAGTCTATGATAAGGAATGAAATCTGAAATCTGAATGATCATGTATGAGTCTATGCCCTTTTGGACTATGTGATCTTGGAGTACTGAATGATTATTTATGTTTTCTCTCCATGTGTTGAACTATATGGTTAAATGTATATTACTAATTCATGCAAACAAAAATATGTTGTTTGCAAAGGTACACACTATGCTGTCTAACAGTCTGTCGGCAAACAGTATTTTCTCAGGCAAAACGTCTGTCGGCAAAGATTTGTCTGTCGGTAAAGAGTGTCTGTCGGTAAAGATTTGTCTGTCGGTAAAAGTATAGTATCATGGACAAATTGTCTGTTGGTAATGATTTGTCTGTCGGCAAAGGTCTTTAACGATGTGTCTTTCCTCGACAGATTGTTCTGTCGGGAAATCCTTTCCCGATGCATCGATCGATGTTATATATGCCCTTTGCCGGCAGCACATCCTATGGTTATATTTGGGTCATGGCCGCAGAGGGTCCACCACGTGCCGACGCAGTTGACGTACTCGCAGGGCCAGGTTCGGAGGAGGAGGCCTCCCAGTCGCGAGGAGCTGCCTAGAAGCGGGGCCGACAGTAGTTTCTTTTGATTTTATTATTGGTAGTACATTATGTACTTAGTTAATCATTTGAAATATGTTGTACGAACAATTGCATTTGCATTCTTGGTAATTTTAATCTTATCTACTTAGTTAATCCTTTCATCAGCTTTGTCACACACCTAGTAGCTTTGTCAGACTGAAACAACAACACTCTGCACCACGCTTTTCGGGCTAAAACGACAACACGCTGCACCCGCTTTTGCCAGATCAAACGACAACACGCCCCGCCCCGCCAGACTGAAATGACAACACGCTGCACCCCGCTTTTCAGACTAAAACAACAACACGCTGTACACTCTTTTCAGACTAAGTGGCCACGATTTTCACGGTTTCGTGGCCGCGAGCGCCTTTTCCGATTTTCGCAACTTCGTGCCGAGGCAATGCCCGGCCATGTTGCCCATTGATAAGTGCTGCCCACATTATGTAGATCGCTCATAATTTTTTTTGTAATTTTTGGGCCATATCTGGTGGGCCCCGCGAGGCAAGGAAAACCCCTAAGTGGCCACGATTTTCGCGGTTTCGTGGTCATGAGTGCCTTTTTCGATTTTCACAACTTCGTGCCGGGGCAATGCCCGGTTAGGTCGCCTATAGATAAGTGGTAGCCCACGTTGCGTAGATCACTCGTGATTTTTTTCGTAATTTTTGGGCCATATCCGGTGGGCCCTGTGGAGGCAAGGAAAACCCCTAAGTGGCCACGATTTTCGCGGTTTTGTGGTCGCGAGTGCCTTTTCCGATTTTGGCAGCTTCGTGCCGAGGTAATGCCCGGCCAGGTCGCCCGTAGATAAGTGGTAGCCCACGTTACGTAGATCGCTCGTGATTTTTTCAGATTTTTTTTGTCAGATCCGGTGGGCCCTCATGAGGCCGGAAAACCCTAAGTGGCCACGATTTTCGCGGTTTCGTGGCCGCAAGTGACTTTTCCGATTTTCGTAACTTCGTGCCGGGGTAATGCTCGGCCAGGTCGCCCATTGATAAGTGTTGCCCATGTTGTGTAGATCACTCGTAATTTTTTGTAATTTTGGGTCAGATCCGTTGGGCCTGCGAGGCAAGGAAAACCCTAAGTGGCCACGATTTCATATCGGTTACAAAAAAAATAAAGTAAACCACACTCTTCATTACGACATAAAACTAGGATGCGCATCACGAACAAGGAAAATAATGGTTACAACTTAACGTCTACTGAGTGGATCGAGGCCACTTCCTCTTCGCCCATGCCTCCGGTGGGGCTTCTCTAGCATGACGTGCCCTCTCTCGTTTCCTCTCTCTCAGAGCCTCCTTCTCATCCGCTTCCTTTCGACGTGCCTCCTCGCGTGCGGCATCACGCTGCGCTTGAAGCTGCCGTCTAAACTCCTCTTGCCAGTTGGTTTGATCAAGTAGCCTTTGGTCCTCGGGGTTGATCTTCATGTCATACCACTGCTCAAATTCACACAGTGGCGGAGGTGACTGCATGAAACATAAATTAGCAATGTTTCATTTACAAATATTATGAAACACATATGATTGTTACCAATTGGCGATTCTTCAGGCTCTTCTCCAGCGAATCGAATTCGTAGTTGCGGCACTTCCAATATCTCATCTTCCAAGTTGGAATTTCCCAAGAATAGACATGCCTGCAAACATCTCCGCACAGACACATCGGAGGGACAACTCCGAAAGGTACGAAGAGGTGCTGGTACGTGATGTTGCGCGGCCACTCCGAAGCACCTCCCTCTTCTTTCACCTTCCCCTTTCCACTCGCACGCTTCGGCATTTTTTCCTCTTCTCCTTTCTTTCTTTCCTCTCTTTTCTTCCTTCTTCTCTCCCTTTCTTCTCTTATTTGCTGGTTGATTGAACATAGTGCCAGACGCGGATATAAATAGGGGAAAGCCTTCCTGTCGCCAATGGTCGGGCGACAGGGCCTATCGACCTCGCCGCCTCAACCATCGGCCGATTTAGCTCTGTCGCCATTTCATTCCAGCGACGGGAGGTCAGTGATGTGGCCTCCTGTCAGCCCGCTTATTTTGCTATTGTATTCTGCCGCCCATCCAACAAAGCATGTGGGTATATTTCTGTAATTTTTATTGGCGGTATATTTTTGAAATTTTGAATAAAAATGTATTATTTTTAAAAATATTGAGCTGCACACCTTGAAAAAAGAATTTTTATATATACACCATATAATGACCCCTGGGAATGCCGGCCTCCCAGGGTTGCTAGGTCTCAATTTTGCATTTTTGCGAAAAAGTCCCTCTGTTTCTTTAAATTACGGATAGGTCCCTGAAAATTACGAATAGGTCCTTCGTGATTTTTTGTGAGGGAAAGATATTTTTTTTGGAATCGCATTTGGGTCCCTCGCGCGCTATTTTGCAGAAAACACCTCCCGTTATATTCAAATCGCGAGCAAGCCCTTTTCTAATTTTTTCAGATAGCGACAGTCCAAAATGTAACAAATGTGTCCTTACTCCTTACGCCTCTAGGTACTTCTCCGTTTTTTTAGTAAGATAGACCCGATAAATTTCAAAATTTCGTTTAGGTCCCTACACGCGGTTTATAGCTAAATTGGAAATCGCGTTTAGATCCTTTCATCGATTTTTTCACACGGTTTTCTAAAAAAACAGAAAAAACGGCTTTCTTAGAAAACACAGATTCGTCGAGAGTTTATAGCTGAATTGGAAATCGCGTTTATGTTTTTTTTTCGCATCAAGCAAACGCCAAAACTCAGCCTAGTATTTTTTTAAAAAGGTGCAACTCCGTGAGGGAGCCACACACTTCAAAAAAAAGGAACATGCTTCTGATTTTATTACAAATGGCAAACGAAGACCTGCAAGTTCAAAATGTTTGGTTGCCTAGCTAGGCTTCTCATTATGTCAACGCTATTCTTGATCGAAGATGTTTTGGAAATCAATCTGCTCTGCTCATTACAACAAGGTTTAAGGATAAGCCAAAGTTTAAAAAAAAAAAGGCCTTGCTCATTACAACAAGGTTTAAGTTCTACATCTGGACGCCAACATCATTTTAAATTAAGCATCAGCTCTCAATGCAGGCACCATTTGAGAAACATTGGACTCTCACAAGTCACAGCAATTTCTAAAGTAGGCGGTTCAGAACTCCGGAGTCCTACGTCTTCGGCATAGTCCTGATTATTAGGGCAGTCCCAATGCATATAATTTCTATAACTTCCATGTCATTTAGGCACTACATGTAGAAACTATGCTCCTAATGGATAGTTTCTTCAAAATAAACTCTCATCCAATCTCCTCTTTTCTCTTATTTTCTCATCCAATCCTTTTTTCCCTTTCTTGGTACTTGTGTAGAAATGATTTCCTACATTAGAAATATTTTCCTTCTCTTTCATCATTAACTCTACCTCCATATCACTATTTTGCTTACATGGCAACCTAATTAATGCTATGGAAACTATCCTAGTCATCCCATTGGGATTGCCCTTACAAACTGAAGTGCTAGTACCGGATTTAACAATGTGTGTACCGTAACAATGGCAATGTCCTGTTTTATCTGGAGAAAAGGAGAAATTTTACGTGCTTAAGATGGACAGGATTCTATCATGTTATGCTGTGTTTTTCGTAGACAAACGAATTAAACTAGAGGCAGAAGCGCAAACTCCATAGATTCGTCAAGGATATAAGTCCAACGATATTACTACACGAATGCTTAAATTATCTATCTCTACACGAGGAGCACTATAAATTGAGCACCAGCCCACGCCGTCGTCCACACAAATCAGCCAAACCGCCACATCATCCTAAACGCCCAATTCCAACGCAGAAGATGGCGCCGCCCAAGTTCTTCGCCCTGTTCTTCACCTTCGCCGTCGTGGCGGCGACGCTGGAGACCTCCGAAGCGAGAGTACAAGGATTCAAACCTGCAGCCGCCGATCAAGAAGCATCAGAACCGGCCATTGCCGGGAACCAAGAAGTGTCCGAGCCATCGTCCAAAGCTGCCGCCGCGGTCGGGGAAGTAGCGCAGCCATCGACATGGCCCGGCTTCCCGGGCTTTCCATCGTTGCCCGGCCTGCCATTGATGCCGTTGCTCCCTGGCTTTCCTTTTCCACAATTGCCCGGCCTGCCATTAATGCCACAGATCCCTGGCTTTCCTTTTCCACCATTGCCCGCCCTGCCATTATTGCCACAGATCCCTGTCTTTCCTTTTCCACCATTGCCCGGCCTGCCCCTGCCGCCATCGCCACCGCTCCCTGGCACACCAGGCACTCCACCGTCTCAGCCATTGACAGGTTTCCCTGGTTTATTTCCGTCATTACCAGGCCTACCGCTACTAGGTGCACCACCTCACGCTGGTTTCCCAGGCTTACCGGGTAGCGCCCCTTCGCCACCACCGAAGGAGTGCCTAACACCATTGATGGGCATGATGCCATGCATGGACTACCTTACCAACACCAGCGTGCTGACACCTCCGAGCACGTGCTGCGATGGCTACAAGTCGCTCATCAACAGCGCGCCCATCTGCCTTTGCCACGGCATGAACGGCGGCATGAACACCCTCCTCCCCAAGCCCATCCTTCCGCTCCGTATGATGTTCCTCCCGGTCACATGCGGAACCATGCCACCAATACAAACGTTTTTCATGTGCTCCTGTAAGTTCAACCTTTACCATACCTGCTTTTAACAATTGTTTTGCATAGTTGCATCGTTTTTGTGGATTTTATGCTTGCAAGGAGATTAATTTGTGATGTATCTGACAGCGCAACCAGTGCCACCACTAATTCCTGTCTCTCCAGCGCCTGCTAATCCTCCAGTGTCACCTTCTTCAGGTAATCTTTTGGAATACACTCTCTTTGACCAAACGGTTAAAATCTAATATGCCCTTTTAATTTTTTTTCAGAGGCATCACCGTAGAAGCAAATGGATGGATGGTTTCGTTAAGATTAACCGTTTTCTTAGTGTTAAGATGGTATCAGGATAACGGATATGCATTGTTTAGGTGTTTAGGAAGTCAGATGTAAGATTTCCGTTGCATGATGTAATCGTCACTGGAGTATTAGATGCCTTATAAAGTTCAGCCTTGATTGATAGCTTTATTTGATGTTTACCTCTGAATTTCTTTGTTGATGTTTGGTGTGAATCAGTGTTTCGTCGTCAGATTATATTTGCTAGCCAGCGAACCAATCCTGAGAATGCCAAGCTGATTGCACGTTTATTCTGAAAATTACTTCCAAATTCGTCCCCATATTCTGAAAATCATAAGCCAGCGTTTTCAGGAGTTGTTTTCTAAAAATTAACAATGTTTAAGACCTTATTTGAGAAACCCAAAATTTGGGCCCACCTATATAGAAGACCCAGGATGTCGAACTAAAATCCATATGAATGAACCGAGATTTTGAGCTTTCCAAGCATGTCCTTAACAAGTTTACGACCAAAAGGAATGGACCATGGTTTGGCTTCTCAGGTTTAACAAATATGGATTCGGATTATTTTTGAAAAGATTTGACCTGACGTATTTGGAAGTAGAACAATGCTAGACCAAACAATAGGCCTGTGATGTGTTTTATACTTTTTCTGAACTCAACGTGAGACTGGAACTGTGCCTGTAGATGAAATATACTTCTTTACACGTTTGCATGTTCCTAAAAAACAGAAAAGCTAGCTAGGTATATGGTAATAGGTAAGATGGAGCCAGCCAGCAAACTAGCAAAGACATGGGATCAGTGACATAGGTTAGGTAGCGTACATGCGTATACTATGGATACACTACGGTTGGACTTCCATGAGTATACTATGAAAGAATTCAGCTGTCTTAAAAATGAATTCAAGGTCCAAAAAGAAGAGGTTTAGGAAAACCCCATAATCCCAACTTTGGTGCCAATCAGGGTAGCCAAACTATATAAATATCAATCTTCATACCAGCATCCAACCATGAGATTCATACCATTGCTTGAACGCAAAATAATAATACGCTTTAGTCTATTATTACACAAGCACCTTCATTACTAGACATCATCACCCAACAACTGTCCTCGCAGCGGATCCACGCGAGCCTCTAGACAAACGATGCATTGGCTAATTTATCTTCTGCACGCTACATATGGGTCACTAAAATGCTGACACTACTACAGATCCGGTCTTCACAACCGGTCTATCACAAGCGATTAGGTGCGTATCGCTTGTGCTCTACGTGCCACAAGCGGTTCGTAGGCAACGGCGGAGGGGTCTCTAAGCGGTTCTTAACACGAACCCCTTCTGAAGTCCCATCTCTAGAAGCGGTTCGTGTTTAGAACCGCTTTTAGAGATCTAGAAGCGGTTCGAGACACGAACCGCTTCTATAGGTGGGGATCCAGAAGTGGTTCGTGTGTAGAACCGCTTGTAGAGACCCTCTTCCCGCCCAGCGCATTTAAACCCCATCTTCCAACAGATTTAAACCTCATCTTCCTCCCGAGCTCGCAGACAGATGAACAGAGTGGTGGGCCGAGAGCGATTCATGGGGAGGTATCGCCAAAATTTTCAATTGAGGCTATTAGCTCTAATTAATTGTTCCTAAGGTGAGTAACATGTTGCTACATCCTTCTCACCTATATATTAATGTTTTTATGCATTGGATATTGAGAAATCATGTTTTGTTCTTATGGGAATTATTAGTGTTTCGTTGTTGGCTTATTTTTTTGTTCTTAAGGTGATATATTGTTTGGTGTATGGAATGAAATGCAATAAATGTGAAACGATGAAAAATTACAAAGGTGGGGAAAAGGTAAAAATAATTTTATTTAGTAAAATTAAAATGCGGAATGATAGAAAAGGTTTGCATGAACATGTAACAATTAGTTAGTTTTATTTTTAAAAAATGCAGAGGATTAGAAATAATTAGTTGGCTTTAGTTAAAATAATACGTAATGATTAAAAAATACAAAACTATTAGACATAGTTAGCTTTAATTAAATATTGTGATAGATGTTGTTATTATTTTTATTGGTGTAGATGAACCAAGAATGGATGTACAATGCGACCGTCGGTCAAGAGAGTTCAGAGATGGCATGAAGGAGTTTCGACGCTGCCGTTGCATTCTTGCCTCGTGAAGCTTCATACGTTGTCCGTATGTGAGACTGCAAGAATGAGAAGGAGCACTCGACGATGGATGGTTGTGAGGCATGTGATCACGAGAGGTTTCATAGCAAATTATACCGCTGGACCCACTATGGCTAAAAGAGGCGATTCGACAGAAGACGATGAAGAAGACGAAGAAGAGGAAGATAGAGCCAACAAAGATGCCTGGACACCACTCAATACGGGTCCGTGGAAGATACAATCGATTTAGTTTGGCGATGATGAGCTAGATCGATGCTTCTTAACGGAGAGGAGAGTTCACAGAGGAAAGACAATACAAGAAGTTTCAGAGCATGGTAGAGGACCACAGAATCGCTGTACCCAAACCGTGGACGGTGCCACAAAAAGCTGCGACTACACTAGAACTCATGCAATGGAAGGCCACAAACGGTGTGTTAGACAAGGTATTCAATGGTTTGTTATCACTCAGAAAGAAGTTGCTTCCGGAAGGTAACACTCTACCCGATCTCACGATGAAGCGGGCGAGTCCTCCGCCTTTAGGATTGCAAGTACGGAAGATACACGCATGTCCTAACAATTGTATCCTCAGACGCAATGAGTATGCCGATTTCGAGGTTTGTCCAAGCAAGCGAAGAATCCCGTATAAGGTGCAGCGTGACGATCCAGTGAATTAGATGGGAATCGTCTGAAGAAGAGAACTCCAACCAAAGTATTGTGGTATTTCCTGTGATCCCCGGCTGAAGCGCCTGCTTGTTAACGAAGGTCATGCCAAGATGATGCGTTGGCATGAAGAAGAGCTAAGGAAGACGGATGCTTAGACTCCTCGCAGATGGCTCGCAGATGGAAGAAAGTCGATCGGGTTTACCCGAACTTTGCAAATGAGGTCAGAAACATAAGGTTTGGGCTGAGCACCAATGGGATGAATCCTTTCGGTCAGTTGAGAAGCATCCATAGCACCTAGCCTGTGACGCTTTGCATCTATAACATTCCTCCATGGATGTGCATGAAGTGGAAGTACATCATGATGCCATTGTTGATTGAAGGCCCGAAGCAACCTGGAAACGACATCGATGTCTACCTGAAACCATTGGTTGAAGACCTTGTGAAGTTGTGGGAGGATGGTGTACAGGTTTGGGATGAGTACAAAAGAGAGTATTTCAACCTGTGTGCATTGTTGTTTGTAATAATCAACGATTGGCTCGCTTCTCAGAACTCGTCCTCAAAAAGCTCAAAGGGTTTAAAGCTCGCACTCCAAGGCATAGATGAAACGGATTGCATGTACTGAAAAACTCTCGGAAGTGTGTGTACATGGGCCACCGCAGTTTCTTCCTAGATCATGCTTTGAGGTGGAAAGGCAAGAATTTAACGAGGGAACAGAATTGTGTTAAGCCTCAAAGATCGTAATGGGCGACTTGTGTTTGCTATGGTAAAGGATCCAAAGTAGTATTTGGGAAGGGTCTTGGAAGCATACCTATGCGAACGAGGATGGTCATGCACCCACATGGAAGAAGAAATCAATATTTTGGGACTCGCCAGATTGGGAAGTTTTGGAGGTTCGCACTCGCTGACTTCATGCACATCACGAAGAATGTTTGCTTGAACTCGCTAGGCTATATAGATATGTATGGCAAATCGAAGATACACCAAGCTCGAAGGACCTTGAAGACATGGAGGTGAGGAGTGACCTACATCCAAAAAAACAAAGAAGGACAAAACAACTTTTTCTACATCCTGCGAGCTACACTCCAAGCAAAGAAGAGAAAAAGCATGATTGAGTGTTTGAACAAGTGTGAAGGTCCTTCTCGATACTCCTCAAATGTAAAGAGACTCGTAAACACGAAAAGAGAACAAACTTCAAGGCCTAAAATCCCATGACCGCCTTGTGTTGATGACACAGCTTGCTCCCAAGAGTCGTCCGAGGTATACCGCCTGAGTGGGTGCGGGGACAATCACAAAGCTATGTTCCTTCCTCAACGCCATTTCGCGAAGGTTGTCGAACCAAAAACTACCTAAGTTGGAGGTCGATGTGGTACAAAGTTTGGTTAGCCTTGAGATGATCTTTCCTCCTGCATTCTTTGATATCATGGTTCATCTCACCGCTCACCTTGTCAAGGAGATAGGTATCCTCGACCAGTATCTCGCACAACATGTTCCTTTCGAGAGGTATATGAGTGTCTCAAGAAGTACGTCCAGAATCGTCAGATCCTAAGGCTGCATTGCCGAGGGCTACGTGATTTCGAGGAGGTGATAGAGTTTTGTGTTGATTACATGAATGATCTAAATCCTATCGGCCCCCATATCACGACATGAGGAGGCTACGGGCAAAGGGACAATAGGAAGGCAATCAGTTGCATGCAATGATCTTGTTGCATTCAAGCAAGCACATTTCATCGCTCAAGCAATCAACTATAGTCGCCCCTATGTCCTTCAAAGACAAGAGTGTCCTACGCCATGAGTTCACAGGGAAGACAGAGAGATGGATAACCTCAAGCACATGGATTCTTTCGGCGGTAGCTTGCCATGTATACATCCTTGAGGAAGGGTCAAACGATGAACTATTGCAACGCTTTGGCTCGGGACCATCACAAGAAATTGTGACATTCAAGGGTATGAGATCAATGGTTACACATTCTACACCGATCCCAGATAACAGAGCACCAACCGTAACAATGGTGTTCAATAAAGACGCCAAAACAACAAATGCAAAGTTGGACACATATTATGGTTTCATAGAAGAAATATGGGAGTTTCGACTATGGACCTCTGAAGGTCCCACTATTTAAGTGCCAATGGGTCACCGACTCAAACGGTGTGAAGGTCGACAAACACGGCATGACAACCGTGGATCTCATGAAGTCGGCTATAGGCGCGAACCGCTTGTTCTCGCGAATGATGTGATCCGTGTCTTCATGTAATGAACATGTCAAGCAAACCTAAAAAGCAAAAGGACAAGCAAAAGGTAATGCCAAAACGACATGTGGTTCTCCAAGGCAAACGAAAGATTGTAGGAGTTGAGAACGTCATCGACGAGGAAGAGTATGGTCAGTTCGACGAGCTCCCTCCTTTTACAGCTTGATGTCGACATAAACGCCTGCGTGATAGTGATGTCGATGCTCCTTACATACGCCACGATCATAACGGGAACAATTGTAAAGACGAAGACTTAAGATGTACTACTTGTATACAAATTATTCCATATGATCATGTTGATATGTTGATATTTAACATTACTTGTACATAATTTCTACAAAATTATTTCTACAAATTTTAAAATGAAAACAAAGCCTAAAAACCATTTGTACAAATTTTAAAATGAGAACAAAGCCTCAAAAATTATTTCTACAAGTTATTCATTTGTTTAGTTCACTTTAAATATAAATGACATTTATTCGTGATTTATATCCACTCTATGAAAGGACTGCATAAATTTTAGCATACCTAAAAAGGAAATTACGACATACAAAGAAAAATTCAGCTTAGCATAGTTAGCTCATAAATTCCCATACAAAAACCCTATAAGCAGTGTGAAATTTACACAACTGACATACAAGCTTTCAACAATTTGAGCATAGGTTGTCTACTGCTACTTACCTAGTACATCATATAAAAGGAGCAATATTACAATGATAGCTATATTAACTAATTTCTTTAGCATGTCCTCTACTCTTTCCGTCCTTTCTTCTAGCTTTTTAATACTCTTGTTGTCATCAGAAGCAGCCGGATGTGCATCTCTCTGGCTTGCAACAGGATTAAATGTTACAAATCAGTAGGCCATCATCACTTGGCAAGAAATCTTCTTGAATGCAGCAATTTGCATTGCAAGATTTTCAACACCATGGTTGGCTTTATCAGCCCACTGCCAATACCGACATGCTGTGCCCTTCAAACAGAAAGAATGGAACGGAAGGTGAAAGTCAACGAATATGAACAAATGAATAACTTCAAAAACTTACCGACATATTCAACACTTCATGAACACTCGGATGGATTCTTGGATGTATGGGAGGTGAACACATTTACAGGATCTCCGTGATCGAGGACACGATAGCTTCATCCGCAATGCCTCTAGTTGTCTCTTCGTCTCGCCATTTGATGAAGCCGCTTGACATGAATTAATAGCTTCAAAGAGTGAAACAAATTAGCATCAACAATATTTTTTCATTACTCCAACATCAACATATCAACAAAACTCCTTGTGGGCATTTCACCAACACCTTGTGGGCATGAAAACAGAGAGCAGGAGGAGCGCCATGATGAGAGGAGGCGCCAGGACTTAGAAAATTTGAAGGTGTGGGAGAGTGCATGTGGCGACTTAGAGAATTTAAAGCTGTACCCACTTCTACAAGCGGTTCGTAATATAAACCGCTTGTAAGCGGTTCTTAGTAACAACCGCTTGTAGAAAGCTGCACAGTAAAAAAAAGAATGGCAAGGGGGCGTGAGCGGGGTTCAAACCGGGGTGGACGAGCCCGTACACTCAAACGCCACGTGCTAGCCAGGGGGGAGGAAGAGATCTTATCGAACGATATGAGCACCGTATTGTTTTGAATATTATCCGGTCAGCACTTTTACAAGCGGTTGGTATTAATAGCCGCTTGTAGCTTGCGCTCTACAAGCGGTTGATAATACTAACCACTTGCATAGGGCCTTTCACACTCCCCTACCCATCCATGTGTTCTACAAGCGGTTAGTAATATTAACCGCTTGAAGTCTTCTTCACAAGCGGTTAAAGACACCAACCGCTTGTAGAGCACTTCTACAAGCGTTGTTATTACCACCCGCTTATAGAAGTGGGTGCCCTATATAAAGTCGATACTCCCCGCTCTTCCTCACACCCCAAATTTTCTTAGTCCACGCGCTTCCTCACACCCCAAATTTTCCAAGTCTCGAGGCACTTTGCCATTCGCCGAGACCCCACGATGCCACCTCATCAGATCCGCCACCTCGCCATCGCCTCCTCTCGCCACCGCCGACGCTGCCTCATTGCCACACAGATTGCTACCGGGTACCCTCTCCGACAAAAGGCCAACACGGCGGTCAACATGACAGACCACGTGGCACCCGGTGAGCAGTGGGCGAAAGCACGCCGCCGCCCGGCGGGCACCCACGGGCACCCGGCGAGCAGTGGCGAAAGACGCTCGCCGCCCGACGGGCCGCCCACGTGGCACCCGACGAGCAGATGGCGAAGACGCTCGCCGCCTTGGCGCGTCCACGGGCACCCGACGAGCAGATGGGCGAGCACTCCCCGCCACCCGGGCGGCGCCCACGCGATCCGGCGAGTAGGTGGGCGAGCACGCCTCGCCGCCGGGTGTCTTATTCATGTGGCGTCCGGCGAAGCGTGGGCGTGGGCGCCTGCCACCCCGCCACAAGACAAAGGTGGTGCGAGGTGGCTTCACCTCAAGGCTCCTTCACTGTCAGATTGCTCACAGGCAGACAGCCGTGTCGACGGCCACATCAAGCAAGGATTTCGCTACATGCCCATTCTCCGACGCCTCACCAACCCGGCCAAGAAGGGGTCACATCCCGAGCGGACCAGCGGCTTACATGCGCCGAATTTAATGAGGCCGGAGGAATGGGACAAAGATGGGAAGGGGTAATAAATGTATGAAGATAAGCATGATGACCTCCTTGGTACTGCCTACTGCTCGGCCTATATAAGGGCCCTCTGCATGGGGAAAAGGGGTCGAAGGTTGAAGAACAAGCAAGCAGAGAGTTCCGTAGTAGAGCCTAAGGGAGAGCTTGTAACCCAAAGGCTTTGTACTGCACTCCTTCAAAAAAACACTCTTTAAACAATCGAGCAGGAAGTAAGGCTATTACCCAAGGCAAAAGGGGCCCGAACCTGGGTAAAATCTTTGTGTCATCCCTAGTTCATAGAGGCCAAATCCTTCAAGGGGGGTCTCTAGGGTTTTCACCCTCTAGGTTTAGCCAGCCGCGAAGACGCCCTCCTTCCGAACCAAACCCGGTCTATAGACTCCGGGCCTGTCAGGCGGAATACGCCAACAGGGGCACGCCAGGTAGGGGGCTAGTGGTTGGTTTCCCGCTAACTTCCCACGCGGACTTTGGAGTCCGTGGATTTAGAAGCAAGCCTGCATCCAAGATGGCGGATCTCAAGATCGTAATATCGCGGGCGAAGCGATGACTAAGGCGCCTCGGCCGCCACGGCCGAGGGACTGCCTCACCCCGCCTTTACAGCGGCGCCGCCGCTTCCCTTGAAGCGGGAGCAGCCCGGCATCGCAGTCGCCATGGAGGCGCCACCTCGCCGTAACTTGCACGCAACGTGTTTTTCTCGACCACCTCCGGAGTTCGCGAGACTCCGGCCACTCCGTGGTCGCGAGCATCGCCCGGCCCTCGTGGATGCGCCCACCAAGGTAGGGCCCCGGCTAGTCGTGCACGGTCAGCATTTTGACGCCTAAGGCGCATGCAGGCGCTCTCGTGCCTCCAAATTGCCCTAACGAGAAAGGCCCCGCCAGGGGGGCCGAGGTCAAGGAAAGGGCGCTACATGACCGATCCCGGTTCCTCGAGGAACCGTGGGGACCTCCGCTCTCATCTTGACGAGAGCCACGGCAGCCGCGGTGATGACCTTTCGCGATCGCTTGCCGCGCCACCCGACCAAGAACGCCGCCACGGTGGCGGGTAGCGGACGATGAGAGTCCTCCGTGACTCTCATTCTCGCCAAGGAGGAGGTTCACCCTCCGACTCTCCATGAGCCGCCTCGCGCCCGATGAACGGTATCCGACCGGCCCCGGCGAGCGGCTCGGCTCCCTCTACTGCGTCGGGTCCTGTGCCTTCTCCGGAACAAGGTCGCGGATGTGGCTTCGGACAAAGTTCCGCCCAATGCCATAGAAAAATATGACGGCACCACCAACCCTGAGGAGTTCCTCCAGATCTCACACGACGATGGTGCGGGCAGTGGCGGATCCGAAAAGGTCATGGCCAACTACCTCCCAACGGCCTTGACAGCTCGCCTGCGCCTCGTCAAGCTAAATCTCCCCGAGGATTGGTGCACTGTGGGGATGTTGTGCGACTTTCGCCGCCACTTTCGTGGCTCTTTCACGCAGCTCGGCTGGGAGGACGCACCTCCACGCCTGAGCAAGAGAAGGGAGTCGTCACGATTTCATCCGCGGTTTCGCCATCGCCGCAACACAATCCCTCACATCTCCGAGCAATCGGCTCGCCATCGCTTTTAGGAGGGGCGACGCGATCGCGAAGATGAAGGAGAAGATGGCCACCTGCATTATCGCCTCCACCTCCGAAGCTCTTCTCCCTCGCACATAAGTGTGCGCTGGCCGCGAGGCGAGGGCTACCGCTCCAAGGGTGGCTAAGGCAAGGACGAGGCCGGACTCGGCGGTTCCGGCCAGGCAGCAAGAAGGCGCGAAGCACGAGGCGGAGAAACCAGCAGTCCCCGCCGCCGAGCACAACGATGAAGAAGATCCCGCGCGGAAGCGCAACCGCCGCGATCGGCGTGATGATCGCCGTGAGCGGCGTGACGACCGTCGTGACCGGCGCAACGATCGCCGCGATCGCCGCGATGACCGCCGCGGTCGTGGGAACGACCACCGCGATCAAAGGGAGGGCGAGCCCTACTGCCCGATACACAAGACCAATACCCATGACCTAGACAACTGTCGGGTCGTGGACAAGATGGTGGAGAAGCGGCTCAAGGAACGCCGCCGACGATGATCAAGATGAAGATCCCCGCCGCCTTCTAGCGTGCCGATCACGCGGTGTTCTACATCCATGGCGGTTCGCCCACTTTCTCCAACGCCGCTACAAACGGTTGAAGAGGGAAGTGTGCACCACCATATCAAGCTCGGGCGGTCGGATGTCAAGTGGTTCGAGCAACGCCACCTTCGGTCCAGCCGACCATCCCGAGGGCGCCAATGGCTCGGGCATCTCCCTGCCGTGGTGTCGCCAATCGTTTTAACGCGGCGGCTAAGCCGCTGCGGTCGGTGGACGGGAGTTCTATCAACCTCCTCGTCGCCTCAAGATTCTCGGCGCCCAAATCCCACGGCAGATCTCGCGCCACCGCTTCTTTCTTCGGTAGCCCTAGAGGCCGGTTTGATGCCCCTAGGTCAAAAGCGCCCCGTCACCTTCGGGAGAGGGACAACTATCGCACCGAGTTGGTGGATTTTGAGGTCGCCGACTTCGACCTCCCCTATAATGCCCAAATGGCCGACCGGCGCTGGCCCGCCTCATGGCGACCACTCACCACGCTGCGACATGGTGGTGAAGATGCGGGCCCGCTGCCCCATTGTGATCCGGTGGATAGGGCCGAGGCCTTGCGCCGTTGGCACGCTACAGACTGCCAAGGCCACTGCGTCGGGCGCCAGACGCCACTTCTGAAGCCCTCAGTTCGGACCAGCGCTACTGCTCGCGGTGAGGTTAAGGTGGTCGCTTACAGTGAGGGCGAGCCCCGAAGATCACAATATTGGCGCCAACCTCAGCGCAAATAGGAAGACGCGCCGTCACCTTCCTCCACCCAATTCCAACGTGTTCACCGCAACCGTCCGATATGGCCGGGTCCCCGGAGGTGATCGAGCACCGATCGGGCGACGCCTCAAGCGCGCCGATCCGGGCAGAAGGTCCGGAGGCAGCGCCGAGCGACAAGACGCCATTCGGGAGGAGGTAGAGAAGCCTGCCGAGCGGGATCATCAGGAAGTCTCTCATCCCGAGTGGCTTGCCAACCCCATGCTCGCAAAAAAGTCCAACGGAGGTGGCGATGTGTGTCGACTTCACCGACCTCAACAAGGCCTCGCCTGGGACCCTACTTCTGCCGCTGGTCGATCTCATTGTTGACTCCACGGGCCGAGGTGCGAATCGTCAGTGCTTCTGGATGCATACCCGTACCACCAGATTAGCATGGCACTTGAAGATGAAGAGAAGACTCATGGTAATTTTACTATGTGTTCATCGTTATGTAAAATGGCTTTTGGTTTAAAAACGCCGGTTCCACTTACCAACGTGCCATGCACATTACCTTCCGCCCCCAGATAGGGTGAAATCTTGAGGTTTACGTTGATGATTTAGTTGTGAAGATCAAAAAGAGTGAAGAACTAATCCAAGACCTGGAGGAAACCTTTGCTAACCTCCGGAAGAATTGCATGAAGCTCAACCCAGAGAAATGCGTGTTCGGTGTGCCCTCTGGCAAGCTATTGGGCTTCCTGGTGTCCAGCCGGGGCATTGAAGCCAACCCTGACAAGATATCAGCCATCGAGCACATGGAGCCGCCGGCACGACTCAAGCAAGTTCAATGCTGGCGGTCCACACCGCCTCCCGGGGCGATTCATTGCCCACCGGGAGAAAAAGCTTGCCTCTGCTTAAGTCATTAAGAAGACAAACCACTTCGAGTGGATCAAGAAGCCTAGAAGGCGTTTGAAGAGTTGAAGCGGTATTTCTCCTCTCCCCGGCCTGGTTTCCCCCACGGGGAGCCGCTGTTCTATACATAGCTGCCACCCCGAGGTGGTGAGCGCTGCTTGATTATGGAGAGAGAAGGTGTCCAGAGGCCGATGTACTATATCGAGAAGGTGTTTGCACGGCAGAGACCCGACACCCGCAGTTCGTAAAATGTTGCACGCAATCTGGTGGCGCCCAGAAGCCGCTTATTATTTCAAGGACGGAAATTACCGTGGTCACGGCTACCCTCTGCGAGATCCTCCACAACCGAGAAGCAGAGGGTCGGATTGCAAAATAGGCGGAACCGGGGAATTCAACCTCAAATTGACTCCGCACCGCCATCAAAAGTCGGGTCGGGCGGAGTTCGCCGCCGAGTGGACTCCCGCCACTCCGAAGAAGCTCGCCGCCTCTCCTCGGACCTTGTTCTTCGATGGTTCCTTCAGCCGAGGGCGCTGGAGCCGAGTCGCCCCGGTCTCCCCGACCGCGACATCCTCCAAAGATATGGTCGCCCTCGAGTTCAAAGCCACAAACAACATAGCCGAAAATGAGGGCTTGCGGGCAGTGGTTGCGATTGCTTCGCCATGGGCATTCGGGCGCTCCAAGTCAAGGAGACTCCTTGCTGGTCATCAATCAAGCGTGGAAGGAGTTCCAATGTTCGACCTCACCATGGCGTGTACCGCGAGGTCCCAAAAATAGAGCGCCATTTTGAAGGTTTGAGATATATCCATGTCCCCGCACATGACAATCACCTTGCGGATGGGCTTTCACACTATGCCCCTCAAGGGCTCCTGCTCCGGCCGGAGTCTCGAAGAAAGGCTATCGCGATCGGCCCATCGCGCCCCGATTCAGTGGGGACGATGGTGTCATTGTCGCAGCCCCCAATTCAGGAGGGGACGACAGTAAGGCCGTTGCGGCCTCCGGCTCAGATGGAGAGGGCGGCATCATTGCCATGGCCCCGGCCTGGGGAAAGATAGCGTGTTCCGCCTCAAATTTCCCCGTGCCCGGGAGGGAAGACGGCGGTGCTGCCGAGGCAGCGCCAGGAAAAACTTGGCCCAATGAGTACCCAGCGAAAGCACCGAGTGGTCGCGGCACGGCTGTGAAGATCGGTGGATGGATCCTATCTAGCCTTCCTACGCCACCAAGTGATCCCCGACGATGATGCCTCGCTGGAGAAGATTGCACGTGGGTCAAGTGCTATACCCGGTAGGTGGGGACCTATATCGTCAGGCGTAAAAGGAGTTCCCATCGGCGCATCACTCGAAGAGGGGAGCAACCTCGCCTCTCGATATCCATGGAGGCGCAAAGGGAGCCATATGTCCCACCAACGCTAGCTCAGAAAGCATTTCGTCAAGGGTTTTATTGGCCTCATCGCCTTCTAGGATGCTTGCGAAGCCGGTGAGGACATGCGGCTTGCCGCTTCTTCGCCAGTAAATCCACCGACCAGCCCGAGCTCGCAAACCATCCCGCCTCCCTGCCGCTTATGTCCGGGGTCGATATCTCGGTCCGCCTCGCTGGGCCACAGGGGCTTCACCCACCTCTTCGCCGCCATCGATAAGTTTACGGCGGGTTGAGGCCGAGGCGGTGCGTGCATCACGGCCGCCGCCGCCGTTTATGCGCGGATCTTCGCCCTTTGGAGTCGCCAATCGCATCATCACCGATAACGGACCCAATTCACCAAAGGCGGCTTTCCGGAATTCTCGCGATGAAATGGGAACCAAGGTATGTTTTGTTTTCGTGGCCCATCCCATGAGCAACGGCAAGCAGAGCGCCAACGCTACCGGTGTCAAGGGCCTCAAGACAAGAGCGCTTGATCGACTCCACAAAAGGGCGCGATGGTGATCTGAAGAGCTCCATTAGTGCTGTGGTCACTCCGCACCACACCCAACCGCCACAGCGTAGACGCTTTTCTTCCGGGTTTACGGGTAGAGGTCGTTCTCCCTCCGAGCCGCCGCCGCCTCGCCTCGGTGTTCAACGAAGAAGACCAAGAGGATCTCCTACGAGAAGACGCCAACCTTTTGGAGGAGGTGCGGATCGTCTTCGCTCTCCGCGCCGCCTGCTACTGACAAAGTCTCAGCGGTACCACACCACCCGGTCTCTGAGAGAACACGGCAAGATGGCGACACGGTCTCGCTTGATCTTCAGACGATGCCGGGTTGCATAAACCGCCTCCCGATGGGAAGGCCCTTTAAGGTGGTCTCAGATCTCGGCCCGGCGGTCCGGTTAATAATCGAGGACGGCGAAGAACCGAAATTCCTATAACATAGAGTTATTATGAAATTCTATCCTTGAAGGACTTGTAAGTGCCCATTTGCTCAGCCTTGGCCACCATGAGGTAAGATTCTCCCTTGGTCGGTTGGTGGCTTCGCGATTAGTAAAGTTGTTGCCTATAAGGCTTCCAATTTGCCATTGTTGTCCCTTTTCGTCGTGCCCTTAGCGGCAAGTTTTTTGCATGAATGTCACTTGTTCCAGATGTCCGCTAATTCCTTAGTGATCTATAGGGTCACCGTGCATGTGTCCGGATAAGACTGGGCGATCGGGCGGGCTAGATGCGGTGTTCAAACGCGGCTTGCACCTCGGGTTAACTCTCTTCAGCATCACTGTTGTCACCGCGAGCATCGTTAGTCTAGTACCCTTCCCGAAGCCCGCACTTTGACGACAAAGACCATGGTTCGATCTCTAAAAATCGCAAGGACTTAGAAGTCAAAAGGACCGGCTCATTCCATGCGGGACCTATATCGTTCGGTTTATCTTGCATATGCCTACTCATTCTGTTAGTAGTTGTGCAAGGCATGGAGTCACCAACTTATTGCGTGAGGTCTCCAAGCTTCTCCGTGATCGCCCCAAGTTTCTTCGTGGTCGCTCAGAAGCTCGGGGGCTGGTCGCCCCAAGCTCCTCTGTGATCGCCCCAAGCTTCTTCGTGGTCGCCCAGAAGCTCGGGGGCTAGTCGCCCCGAGCTCCTTCGTGGTCGCCTGAATCTTCTTCGTGGTCGCCCAAGTGCTTGCAGAATGCTACCCGAGCCTTTCCGTGGCCGCCAGACGCTTTGGGGGCCGGTCGCCAATGATATAAAAAGCAAGATAAGTGCTTCATACCGCATTTTTGGCCATTTCCTTATGTGCATGCGCTAAGATGGGTCAAGTTACGCGTGATTGCCACAAGTACAAAAAATTAACGGCCCCTCATGATACAAGGAAGTGTGCTAAAGCGTTAACGTTAGCGGCAATAGCGGCCAACCGAGTGCAAGTTAGACGTGGTACTCAAACACGGCCAGACGCCTCGGGTTAGCTCTCTGAAGCACCGCTGGTTGTCACCGTCGAGTGCCGCTGGTCTAAAAACACTTCCGGAAACTTGTTGCCTCGCCACGCTACGCTGCGGCACGTTTTCAGGCGATCATCAGGGTCCAAGTTCGAGAAGAGTTTGAACCAAGTGGCAATCCCGCGCAAAAACCAAACGCTAAGATCAAGCTACGTCTAGCGTTTCTGTCGGACTCAAGGTCGCTTTTGCACGAGTCCCAGATGACTTGTGTGATCCTTACTTGTGTTTGCAGCAAACCACGCGTAATCATTAGCGGAGCTCGTGGATGCTGCCTAACCTAAGCGTTCCTCGGGCATTCCGCTAAGTTAAAGGTCGCCGCCTAACGGTTTAACCCGCCAACTTGATCACACAAAACGAATGAACATGCGAAATAGCATTCAACCCAGAAATATCTGTTCTACTAAGCACTACCTAAAGTGTTTATGCATGCAGATGGATTGACAAAAGAAAGCAAGGCAAAACGAACCAAGGGGCTGCCTGGCCCTTCACTCCTCATCGCTGACGTCGATGTCGCCGCCCTCGTCGCCTTCCACGGCCAGCCGGAGTGGAAACATCCATGGCCGATCGCTCGACTTGCGCATCCCGCCACGTGTTCGACGATCGCACACTCGCCTCACTGCTCGCGCCTCCTCGGCGCCGACCGTCACCGCCATGGGATCAAGGGCGGCGTCACGGTAACCTAGCAGAGCCGTGTAGGTCGCGGGTCATAATCGCGACCTCTCGACCTTCTCTGGCGGAGCAAGTGGCCGAGCTTGCAGATCCCCGGAGTGCTTCGCGGCCTAGTTGGTCGCGTGGAGCGAACTGCAGGCGAGTCCTCCAATGCCAGCGCGCTGATGCCACCCAAAGGGCTCTGAGCACCTCTTCGTGTGCCGAAGGCCTTCTTGAGCATGACAGACAGATGCGCCAGCAGCGCAAAGGACTCCGCCTCGAGGTCTTGGCCGTGCCTCGGTCCTCTCTCCCGTGCTTGACCCTCTCGGCCCACATCGAAGGCGGCACGCATCGGTTCTCTCTGCGCCAATGCGCCTCGCCCTCACCCGCTCCGGCTGCGGCTCGCTTCAAGACCGACGCCAACCATCGGGCGATATCGGCCCGTGCTGGCCTGGCTGCGGCAAAGGGTGGTGCCCAAATGAGGAGTGCAAATCATCGAGCCCAGTGAAGAGCTCGGCGTGGCGTTTGGTGGGGGGCGCGCGAGGGGCGAGCTCCTCGGGGCGCCTGGTCTTTGGGATCATCCATTCCGGCCCTCTCTGTGGCAGCGGCCGAGGCACTTGGGCGGAGGTGCTCGGTGCTTTCGGTGGCGCTGGGTGTTTACGCGCCTGGCGCGCGTCGAGGGCCGCCTTTGTGGTACCCTCAAGGTAGAGACCACCATCGGGAGTGTGAGGCCACCTTGTTGGGTGGTGGCCTGGGCTCCCATGGCCGAAGAGTTAGCGCATGGCTGTTCACGTGTGGGAGGAGGAGACGTCGGAAGGGGCGCCATGAGGCACAGCCTCAACAGCGAGAAAGAGATTGGGGCGGCTTGCGTCGCCGCCCCCGGTGAAAACCGCCACGGTAGGGCTCGTGGCGGTAGAAGTCTGGCCCGCGTCCATGTGGGCCCTCTTGGGATCCGGACCTGTGGTGTCCGGGGTGAGTGATCGTTTGCCGCGGCTGGCATTGGCAGAGGCGTGTCCTGATCACCAAGAAAGCCAGGGCCGGCATGCCGCACCACGGCGGGCCCCATGGAGTCCATCGGCGGAGCGACCTCACGATCCTTAGGCGCCCGCGTGCTCCGGTCGTGGCGAACGGGCCGCCGGTTGAAAAAGGGTGCTTGGTCGAAACCGGCTCATCAAGACGGCGAGCCACCGCCCCGGAGTCTGCTCATCCAGTTTCAGCGCTGGCAATGGACAAAAAGTAGCTGCTGGTTGGTAGGAGACCACAAAAAGAAATATGTGCACGAGGAAAAGCTAAAGAAAAACGAAGACTCACGTCCGGACCACGTCTTGCTGTCAGTCATCGTCGCCGATGTCTCGCCATGCAGGGGCGGACCTTGGCGGCGAAGAGGGCCGATTCTCCGCCCACGAAGTCGAACTACTTTCCCAGATAGTCCGGCTTCCCTTGATCGGTGGATGCGGTCGCCATCGCGGAACTCTCATCTCCTCGGCATGTGAGTTCGATCCTCGGAGGCCTCTGCTGCCCCGTGGCTGCACGTCCAAAGCGTCAACGCCATTGTCATCCTTGATGTACAGCCATTCATTGCGCCATGACTACCACTGGACTGGCCGAAAAAGATGTAGCGGGAGGCCATCCTGTCCTTGAAGAAATGTAGCACTCCCCACTACCTCATTATCGTTGGAGGCACGCAGAGGAAGAAATGGCGGAAAAGTGGAAGATTCGCATCACCCCATGAACATTTCACGAGAGGTGCGCCAAGATGGAAAGAAAGACAATGGAGTTGGGGTGAGGTGAAGGTGGTGGATCCGTAGAAGTGAAGGGCGGTGAGGAAGAACTTCGAAAATGGCGGGCCAGCCGGCCATCATAGCCCAAGTGTGAATGAGGATTTTGTCGAAAGGCACATGATGTGGCGGTCCTCGCTCGGAAGCGGAAGGTGCCCTCTGGCGCTAGGATGGCCATCCTACCCACCGCATGGGCGTCATGGTGGAGGCGGGGATGGAGGGCGCCATGGAGATGAAGAAAGGCTGAGGTTTTTCGAGCAAGAAGACTGAAGAAGCGAAAGTTAGGGGTGCGCAAGGAAGAAGAAGGCGTAAAACCGCACGATATAGATGAGCCTATATATGCGCCCCTACACCGTCGGTTCGCGAAGGGACAAAATCGTGCGTCGCCTCGGGTCCCGAGAAAAATCTCTGAATCTGCTGAGGAACCGAGGCGGTCGTATCCTCATGAGTGGTGGCCCCACCCAGGCCCACTAAGCATTTAATGAAGGTTCTAAAGTAAGCTTTGATGCAGCGCTCGAGGCGGGCCGGCTACCTCTTGTCGATACTCTCTGTTTGGGTACCCTCCGCCGCACAAAAAGTAGTCAACACGGCGGTCAACATAGCAGACCCACGTGGCACCCGAGAGCGGTGGGCGAGCACGCCTGCTTTCCCGGATGGGCGATCCGTGGCACCAGCTGACGGTGGGCGAGCACACCACCGCCGCCCGTGAGCGATCCACATAACACCCGCGGCGGTGGGCGAAACGCCGCCGCTTTCGCCCGGGCGATCCACGCGACATCCGGCGGCGGTGGCGAACGCACGCCTGCTACTTTGGTGTCTTATTCACGTGGCGTCCGGCGGCGGTGGCGTGGGCGCCTGCTTTCGCCCGCCGCAAGACAAAAAAGGTGATGCGAGGTGGCTTCACCTCGAGGCTCCTTCCCTGCCCGTCTGCCGTTGCAGGCGGCAGACGGCGGTGTCGAACACATCAACTGCAAGGATTACGCTACAAGCCCATTCCTCGGCGCCTCTCACCAACCCGTCAAGAAGGGTCACATCGGGCGGACGAGCGAAACCATCGTCGGCATTTAATGAGGCCGGAGGAACAGGACAACACGGAAGGGGTAATAAATGTATGAAGATAAGCATGATGACCCTCCTTGGTACCTACCTGCCCGGCCTATATAAGGGCCTCGGGTGCATGGGGAAAAGGGGTTGAAGGTTGAAGAACAAGCAAGCGAGAGAGTTCGTAGTAGAGCCTAAGGAGAGCTTGTAACCCAAAGGCTTTGTCTTGCCTCCTTAAAAAACACTCTTTAAACAATCGAGCGGGAAGTAAGGCTATTACCCAAGGCAAAGGGGGCTGAACCTAGGTAAAATCTTTGTGTCATCCTAGTTCATAGTAGGAATCCTTGGCGTGGGGTCTCTAGGGGTTTTCACCCTCTGGGTTTAGCCCGCCAAGACGCCCTCCTTCGAACCAAACCCGGTCTGTAGACTCGAGGCTGTCAGGCGGAATCGCCGACACCGCCATTCCACCGGGAGGACGAGGTATAGTTGCATGGCCTCCTCCTCCCTCTCTAATCCCATGCCCTCTGCAAGGTGTTCTGAAATGTCGAGGAGCGGTCCGGCTAGGGTCAAGGCCGTCGGTCTGGAGCAAGAAGAAGGAGGAGTGAGGAAGAAGGGCTAGTTTGGATGATTTTGACTTTGTGTGGTTTGCTCTGTTTGGGAAGAATCGAGCTAGTGCAAGGCCAGTCTTGGCCTTGGGTGGATTGGGGAAATGAGGGTGTGGGGAGTGTTGGACTAAGGATGGGCTTGGTGGCTTCCTTTTTAACGATGGTGATTTCATCTTTTACTATGTGAGGTTCATCTCTTTGAGGATATTTTGGCTCAATTTGGAGCATGGCTATGGCTACCCTATGAATACAAGTTTGTTTAAGGCGGATGATGAAACCCTAATTCATGACAAGTTTTGTATTTTCTTTGTTTTTAATCGATACTTTTGTAAATTGTGTTGTATAAGTTTGTATGACACTATTTTAGTGAATGGAGATAATAATCATTCTTTGTTGTAGTAGTTATTTGTATAAATTGTGATATATGAATATATGTATGACCTTTTGTTCTTGAGATGGAAATGAAGCTTGATCTTTATTGAAAGATTTACTTATATGTGCCATTAACTTTGTTAATAACCTCGTTTTTGCTACTAATCTTTTAGGGTTGTTTCATCCTATCTCCCTTAAAAGGGATTTTATCCCTGAAATCTGGCTCTCCTAGATAGATGTGGGTAGGCTTTACGTAAATCATTCTTCTCCCACGTGGCTTTGATACTTCCATTGGACCTTACAGAATCACTTACGAGTGATTATTACTACGATGGGAGCACTGATTTAGTGATTTTCCTTTCAATCACTATATATATATACTCCGTTGATTTTTATAAGGCAAGAGTTAGAGGGACAAAAAATATACTCCGTTGATTTTTATAAGGCGTGATTTGACTTGGGTAATTCCTTTTTATAATACTTTGTTCATAGCTACAATATACATATATAACAACGCTAAACCAAGTCTTAGATTTACACATAAGTACGTCTGGACAACAATAACCCTACTAAAGGTAACATTCACACCACAACCGTGGAAATTTGTTGCAACCCTACTATGCTTTCAAACTCAAATTGTTCTCGACAATCTTGTCTTTATATATAATCTAAGCCTCGAGATTTTCTCTACTCTAGATGGCGACACCAAGGCGTGGTGACCCGAATTGATGATGCGGAAAATCGATGTTCGAGACCATTGTCTTTGGGTAGCATCTTAGCCAATGAGGCCGTTAACAACGATCGCGAGGAAAATCATGATGGTCTTCTTGCGACGCTGTCGATGAGGCCGTTAACACTGGTACCGAGGTATACTCTTACCCATTATAAAATCACCGTAAACATGTTAATTATTCTAAAATCATTCATATTATATGTGTTTGTGTATCCAGTCCGGTACCTCATCGGCCACCCAGTCCGGAATAAACCGAGGACCTAACAAGAAGCCTTCGACAAAGTACATGATAACCGAAGTCGGCAACGACGGGAGTCTGCTAGCCCCAGAATCAGCAATTGGCCCTTTCAACAATGCTTGCGACTACCATGTGAAGGATCACGTCCCAATCAGCATCCAGAAATGGGCCGAAGTCCCTGCAGCTACCAAGGAACTGCTCTGGAATGATATGAAAGAAAATTTCACTTTTCGGAAAGATGCGAGCGAAGGCCAAGGGATGGGCTTTCAAGAAGTTGGCAACTTCCTTTCGGCGATGGGAATCGTCCCTCACCCGCAAGTACATCGACAAAGGAGAAAGGCCGACTTCAATCAATTTCCTAAGATGGTGATCATTGGGATGCTTTGAAGAGTACAAGGTATCTTGATGCAAGGCGGCCGCGAGAGAAAAAGCAGGGTGAATGCACGAAGAAGAAATACCACCACCATCTCGGGACGGTGGTTACATCAAGGCTTGCAAAGAAATGGGACAAGCGGGAAGAAGAACTTGGCGGCGGATGTTGTACCTGAAATCGAAATTGGGAGCCCGCTTTCGCAATTGGTTCTTGGCTCACGGGGCAAACTTGTTGATGAGTGGTAGCTTGGTGATGGCAAACGATCCAAGAAGTTGGTGAAAGGATTGTACAAGCCATCGAAAGCACTCGGTCGAGATCCTTGGTGACGGATAGGGAGAATGACGAGATAACATATGCCCTTCAAAACCACGAGCTCCGGGGCGAACACGAGGTTTCGGAAGGTGCCATGGAGGCACGTCTTTGCCAAAGACTCAAGCACATCTGAGGCCGGATGAAGCAAGAGGAGAGATCGGGGTAGACTGGGCCGATTGGAGGAAGAGCTTAGAGCTATGAAGGCTTCCATCGATGTCTGGTCATGCAAAAAGTGTCCGAAGCAATCAGCCCGACCGAGGGCACTACGTTCGACCAATGTTCAGCGGCGCCGAATCCGTGATCAGTCCGACCGCAAAAAAAGCGGTCTTGCGTCGCCGTGGCCCCTGGCAGATGATCCGCAGGCCCGTCATCCCGTGGACAGCATCAAGGTTCGCCGCCAGTGCGAGCTACACATTGATATGCGTAACCTCTCCTTCAAGGTGGCTTACGGCATGGATTATCCGGTGGAGGTGGGCCAGACGTTCCACTGCAACCAGATACCCTCCGGATACTCGAAGGTCACGGTGGAAGAGGTGGTGGGGGGCTTCGAAGATCTCATGCTCGAGATTCTTTGGGCGACGACGTGACCAAGCTTGGACAGCCCTCCATGGCACATTCATCCTCTGGCGCAAAAAGTACATCATATTTCGAGATGGTGTGGAGGTTATATCTCCGAGAAGAGAGGCCCCGCAGATTTGAGCCAGGTGCGAGGAGCAAGCACGCCTCCTCCACATCGATAACCCACGACTCCTCGGCGTAAATGCGACGCATAATGCTTCCCGGTGGTCGAGCCACGCCTCCTCCACCTCCGCTCCACAAAGAAGCCCGACTCTGCCACCGCCACCGCCACCGCCTGAAAGTAAGAAGCACCCAACATCTCCAAATCCCACGCCTCCAAGCATCTCCCAGGAAGAAGCTCGATGTCGAAGGAGGGATCTCGCCGACTGCACCTCCTCCCACGAAGTCGGCATCCGACGACGAGAGAATGTCAAAGGAACGCCAAAGAGGCCATATGATCTCGATGCGGAGGAGCTAGCTGCATCCGTAAAGACATATGTGGCGTGCGGCTTGTGCCAAAGAAGCGAGCCCAAGGTTAAAATAGATAAAAAAGCGTGAAGCACTTTCAATATGCGAACGGCGCCACACTTTGTGATGGCGACTACAAAGGACAATAAGAAAGGCTACAGTGAAAAATACACGAGCTCTGTCGGCGGGGAAAGAAAAGAAAGTGGAAGATTAGCGAGTGCTAAGGAGTTGAGGAAAATGGCATTCTGAAGGAGGCGAGACTCAATCAATAGACCAGGATTTTCGAAAGGCACCAACCGGATGGAAGTATGAGTTGGGCAAACCGCTAATTGATCCAAAAGATATAAAAGATCTCCCAACCAAGATCGTCAAATGCATGAATGGTACATGGAAAGGGCATCTAAAGGAGAGCAAATGTTCCTCCTTCGTTTCCAAGATGAGCATTTCTTCCATGGAACAACATGTAACTATGGTGGAATTCAAGGACTTGTACCATGTGTACCAAGGAGACGTCGTCAACGTGTCTTTCATGTCTGCCGGTGTCTGTAAGTGTCGATCTACTAAGTTTACCGTTTGCTTCCTCTCGCACCACAAAATTGAAAATCTAATTAACTTAGTTATCCTTCTTATGTAGAATGGAGATACAACGATGTAGAAGATTGGGCAAGCGAGCGTTGGCTTCATCGACCCGTAGATTGTCAACGAGAAAGTCGGTCATACGACAAGCAAAAACCGCTAGTTGAGGCATACCTTTTGCATGCAATGTTGAAACAAAGACTACAAACCGTACATACTTCTGCCCTTCAACTTCAAGTACGTGTTCTCACAAACCTCTTGTTCTTGTATTTCTTAAGCCATTGATAGTACGATTAGCTACTTACGCATATGTTGCAATATACGAATAGGTTTCACTGGATCCTTCTAGTCATCGAGCTTGACAACGGCAGGATTATAGTTCATGACTCAAGAAGGAATCCAAATCCAAAATACCAATGGTTCATTGACGTCATAACAGACATTTGCAAAGTTCAAGAAGAAGCAAAAGGAGAATTCAAGAAAGAATTGAAGTCATAGTAAGCACTTTCAGCACGTACTACAAAAACTATTATTAATATACATCGCCATATCGGTTCTTCATCTGATATTCTGAAATTTCTCCCCGTGAAGGTTAAATGCCAGACGGTTGGAAACAACTTATGTGGCTACTACGTGTTCCACTATATTCAAAGTTTTATCCATGTCGATGAGCTGAAACATTATGCCGAGGTTCGTATATGCATGTCAATTTGTTAGCTACAACTTACATTTTAATTAATTGCATGTGATCGGATATTTATATACTTTACGCTAATTAATTGTCATTAACATCGATGAGCACGTTAACGTGCTCCCGCCTCACCGGGTGCACGCACTCCAAGAACAACTCATCGGCTTCATTGTCGACGAGGTTGTATCTCCAAATGGCGAGTTCCACGTAAGGTTTCCTGCGTTGAACACCGCTGAACTGATGACGACATCCACGTCGACCAAGGACATAAAGAGTGACGCATGCAAGAAATGAGTTCGATAATCATTTTTTCATCATTCAAACTTGTAAACGTCGGTTGCGTGTATGTACTTGTCCATTTTTTACATTATTAAGTTCGTTTTTTGTGTCTTGAGCTAGCTTGTGAACATGTGTATGAGTATGAATATGTAATATATATTTAATTGCATAAAAAACTCCTCCACTCATATTTAATTTTATGGTCAAAAGCGATATACAAAAACACCGTAAGAACATATTCTACAATACATATAATCGAAAACTCTCTCCACAGCGGTTGGTGACTCCAACCGCTTCGAGTCTTGCTCTCCTGGCGGTTGGTAAGACTAACCGCTTCGGATATCCTTCTCCTAAGCGGTTTGTAACACGAACCGCTTGGAGTCCCCACGTAAGCGGCTCCATGGCCCTCTGGACACCCTCCCAACCGCTTCGGTGCCACACAGCTAAGCGGTTCGAGCAACCGCTTATGATACCGACGGGTATCACACGCGATTGCTTAGAAGCGGTTATAAAACCGCTTCTAGCCGGTTCTGTAGTAGTGTGATATCTCCTTTATGACCTGCTCCTTGTCTGCCTCAAACTGCTCATCCTCCGATAAAACCATAATTAACACTATTAGTTCATGTCGATTTTGACAGGAAAAATTAAATCCTAATATTAAACAATTACAAGAGCAAAGCTCAAGTGACGTATTTATAACCACCGATGAGCTAAAAATATGGCTGAACTACAGGCAAGGTCTTGTGCGAAAAATGGCAAGCAAGTGCGAATGTAAGTACAATGGTGGTCAAAGTGTCGGGACCCGAATATGCAAATCCGGACCCTCTGTGTATACTGCACTAGTCCAGGATCACGCTAGTGCACACAGGCTCAACATTAGTGAATATCACAATCATACATAGTGGAAATAAGATAAAAGACATTATATACTAAATATTACTAGTTGAATGACCTTATAGTCAACTTACTTAACAATGCCTCACAAGGCTGAACAACAAATTGAACTGTAGTGGAAATGAAGACGTAGGTAACCCCTCAGTATACCACAGGCAACTGACAAGGCTCGCACCCTAAACATTCGTCCCTTCATGGTACACCTTCTTCAGCACTGATGATGTTGTAGGCAAGGGTGAGTACATAAAGCACTCAACAAGTTGTGCACAGAATGCAATTCTAACATAACTATATGCAAGGCTTATTCCAAAGGAATAGCTAACAATGGCTATTTTGCAGTAAAGCAGCATTTATGAACAAATACAATACATAGATTGAAAAGACAGTAAAATAAATAACAGTATTAGATAGATTCAGCATTTCTCAAGTAAACCAATTTTCTCATCCTAAGCCAAGATTCAATCTCCCATGGCAACGTATCATCCATCCCAAGTTTTCATTTTTCAAAAGTCTAAACCTTTGACTGTAATCCCCAAGCATTGCTCAATACCGTGAACACGGCTATCCGAATAGTTTGTACACTCTGCAGAGGTTATGCACTTTACCCACACGATACAACCATGCACCACACAGGCGAATGATCATAACAAAGCCTTTACAATGTTCTGCCTTAACCCAAGACTACCCATGAGGTTTCAACATCAAGGTTACACCACCTAACAGGTCCCCTCTTGCGCCATGTGAGTTTCCTCCGTACACCCGGACCCACACCACCAAGATAGTACTCAAGCTAAGACATTACAAATTATTCAGCTAGGCTGCCCCATAACAGACATGCTCTGGACCTTGGTCTTGAGTTGATAAATCTTCCCCCGGATGCGTCGCACAAATTATCGTCTACACGAAACGAAAGAGAATGCAAAATAAATACCAAAATAGGGAGCAAACAAACTCTAAAAATCAAATAAAATTCACCAATAGATAGATCTCAATTTTACAAATTTTTAGAAATTTGAATCACCTCAATCGGAGTTCGTATGAAGGAGAACGAGCTCTCGGAAGATTCAAATTCCTGAAAATTCATAAAATTGGAAAATCAAAAATATCTGAATTATTTTTTAAAAGGAAAATCTGATTTATTGCGTCAGCTGATGTCAGCCCTGGATTGGACTGAACGAAGCCGACACGTGGTGCAATCTCCACCGCTCCGAACCGATCTAACGGCCACCATTCAATCTATGACATGGCGAAACAACGGCCACCCGATTTAGATCTAACGATGGATCTTTACCCGAGCCATTCAGTATTCATCCGACTACGTGGCTCGATCCTAGATGCCCATCCATGATCGAACGGCTAACGCTTACCCGAGCCGATTACTATTGACCTAGATGGCGTGGATCAATCTGGTACACCGCGGCTGATCGGACGGCTATGAGTACCGAACGACATACTGGTTCCCGGCGGCGCGCGTGATCTGGCGGTCGATGGCAATCAACGGTACCGGAGCTTCTAATCTCAGCGATGGAAACATGGCGGCGCGGCTTCAACGGTCTTGAGGAAGACGACCACTCCAACGGCGCTCTGGCGTTCTCCGGCGAGGAAGAAGTGGCGGAACAGCTTCGTCTCGACGCGACGAGTTCGGATCTGGGGTCCACACGGTGGCAGAAGGTCTCCAACGGTGGCAATGGCATGGCGAAGGCTCTCGGTGCTCCGGCGAGCTTGCGCGACTGCTTCGGGACGCTACGAGCGGCGGCGCTCGGAGAAAAGACGCGGCAGCTCATGGGGATCCTCGAGGTACCCGCACCCCTCTATTTAAAGCCTCGGTGTGCACGCAAACTTGGAAACCATGGCGGCGGCGGCACGAATCTGGACTCCGGCGTCGTCTCAGAGAAGAACTCCCCTCCACCGCACGATCATGATCGAACGTTCACGAAAAAGACTCGGCGCGGAACGATCAACGCATCCAACGGCCGAAAAGGGTTAGGGTTTGGGTTCAACCCGACAGACGGCGATCGCATGATCAAGATCCGACGGCTGTGAGTGGTTAGGGTTCCACACAGCGCGCGGCTTGATGAAGACCGTTGGATGGCGATCCAACAACAAGACGTTGTTCCTTCTAAGTGCAGTGGTTGGGCGAACAGACTCGGCGGCCGAAAGCATAGTAATGGGCTTTGGCCCGTTACTGTTCCGAAGGAATTTCTGGGTTTTTATCTTTTAAAATAATTGAGAAAAATAATTTGATTTATTTAAGGTAGTAAAAATACCAAGAAAAATCCCAGAAAAATCTCAAAAATACTTTGAGACATTCTGGACTTAAATAAAATATTTTTGGCAAAACTTTCTTTTAAACTTATCTATTTATAATTAATCTTTAGCAAAAGGCATTACACTTTAATTCAAAATAATTCAAATAAATCTCAAAAAATCCAAATAAATCCAGAAAAATTCATAAAAAGCATAAATTGCAAATAAACACTATTAGCTAAATAAAAGTCAAAAATTTAGGATGTTACACAAAGTAAGCGAAGTACCTTTGTCAACCTTGATTTCGACAAGAAATCGAAGCAGCTTGCTTCTATTTGTGACTAGTTGTTGCGTTATCAATCAAGCAACAGAAGAAATAGGAAGAACCAGGAAATAAAAACTAGAAACGATAAAGTTAAGTCATAGTTTATTCAGAATCTATTGTCTTGCATTGTTTCATCAAAATAAGGTGCGGTTAGACAATGCAAGATGTAGTGCTGGAACTAGAAATTTCTTCATGGAGATTTGTTCAGGATTGGCTGCAGGAACATTTGCTTGCAGAGGAATAGGTAAATTTTTCATCGTGTTCCAACTAATTGTTTCAGATGGAGAATTGTGTTAAAGCATTAGAAAGATCATGTGGAGGTCTATCTATGTTGGTGATGAGTATTTGACTAAATTTGAGTTAGGTATGCTCTGGTTTGAGTTTGATTTGAATTGAATTTTCAATTTAAAGCAATTTTAGTTATGTCCGCCAGGAGCGATACTATTGGCCTCAGGATCGCGTACTGCTAGCTAGGGGGCGGCACTACCGACCTAGGAGCGATAGTTATATTCTAGGGAGGGTCTTCGCTAGGCTTTGAGCGCGAGTGGCACCACTGGCTCTGGGGAGCGATAGTCTTGACCTTGCAGATCTTCTTGACCTCCGGTAGGTGGTAGTGTTGACCTAATGAGCGAATTTTAATATATGCATTTTGAATTTGCATTAGATTTATTGCATATCATTTTGGACAATACTATGTGACGTGTTTCCTTGTTTTCGATGGTTGCAAGGCACGATTGCTAGGTCATGGGAGGCGAAGGATGAACGAGACTAGGCGAGGTGCATTGAAGGTCTAGACGGTCGAGGATCACTAGAAGATGATCAGAGACGGAATCGATGTAAACTTAGAAGATAAGAAACAGATGAAATGCTAACTTGGAGCTACTCCGAGAGGTCCTCTTGCATTTCTGAAAGTGATACAACGATGTGTGGATGTAACATTGGATATCTATGGGATATGGTGCAATTCGTGGTCTACAAGCAAGAGTAGATGTCATATAGCGAGATATACGCCGAATGGTATGTAAGAGTTGTAGCGGTTACCATGAATAGAGAGTATTGGTAGAAATAACGTCCTAGGCTGGAATTGAACTCGTTGTAAACCTACACAACGGCGTTGAAGTCGTACTTGCATATCGGCCACTTCAGGGGCAGAGTGGGAGGCTGTAGTGGATTGGATTTATAGGGGTGTAGTAGTTCCTTGTTCTAATAAGAAGATCTGGGCTAGGGGGATTTGGATCTTGGGGACTGTAGATTTGATAGACCTCGAGTGAAAGGTCGTGAACTTGAAACCATAAATGGTCAATACCTCGAGTTGATGTCTGACCTTGTCTTTCTTGTCTACCACTCCCACAGCTTTAAGTGTCTCCTCGATCTTTCATTGCAATAGAGTGAAGGTTGAGCTAGTGAAGAAGTGCTGCCTGGGTGACTGGTGGCTTTATAGGCAATGTGTAGTCCATGCAATAAGCAGTGTGACCAGTGACTGGTGGTCTATCATTGCTATGAGGAAGTGGGGGCAGCTATTGTCAAATCGAGTTGAGAAAGCAATAAGCAGTGTGTTGTATAATCAGTCTAAAAAACTGATGGGTGTGTGTTATCAAATCTACCTAACAAAGCAATATCTACACGCTTATTACTACTCTATAAAAATATTTCTACTCTACCAATATCTCAACGTTTATTACTACTCTACAAATCTAATTAAAAATATGTAGATAGATATTTCTAATCTAAACATACATAAATAAAATTTTCTAACCTACCCACATCTACAAAAATATTTCTACTCTACCAATATCTACACGCTTATTACTACTCTATAAGTCTAATTAAACATACGTCGATAAATATTTCTAATCTAAACATACATAAATAAAATTTTCTAATCTACCCATATCTACAAAAATATTTCTACTCTACCAATATCTACACGCTTATTACTACACTACAAATCTAATTAAATATCGTAGATAAATATTTCTAATCAAAATATACATAAATAAAATTTTCTAATCTACCCAAAGCTATAAAAATATTTCTACTATACCAATATCTACACACTTATTACTACTCTACAAATCGAATTAAACGTCGTAAATAAATATTTCTAATCTAAACATATATAAATAAAATTTTCTAATCTACCCATACCTACAAAAATATTTCTTCTCTACTAATATCTACTCGCTTATTACTACTCTACAAATCTAATTACTTGGTTTTCTAATCTAGATTTCAAAAAGCATAAAAAAAGAGATTAACCAACAACCTTCAAATGTCGTGTATACCTTCTTTTTCTTCCTCCTCCTCCCCTCCCTCTTCTCTCCTTTCTTCTCTTCTCTTCTCCCCTCTCCTCTCCTTCTCTTCTCTTGGGCACTCATTCGACGAAATGGCGACTGGATCTGGCAGGCTGCCGTGTGCGGCCTTATGTTTGGTTTTCTATCATCAATGGAAATGACGACACAGAAACTAAACGTTTAGTCATCATTTCAGTCAGTGACAAAAATTATAATCATCAATTTAAATGGCGACTACTTATGTAGATCCTAACTGGTGACTTTATGACTACAACTGATTTACTGTCATAATAAATGGTGACAAAATTAAAATCACCATTTATTAAAGCAATCTAACTCTATCGCCGTTCAGAACGGTGACAGAGATGTACTTTTACCATTTTTCTTTTCGATATATTATTTTTTTAATTTTTGTTTTTTTACCCCTTACACGATGGCCCGATGGCCGAATCCAAGCTCTCTAACACCATATCAGAGGTCCTGCCACCGGGCTCAAGGCCACCAATGCTGATAGGGGCCATGAGAGAGGAGAGAGTGAGATAGGAGAGGCAATGAGAGAGAGGTGGGCATCGTGCGGTCCGGCACAGATCTATCATGCTTCGGGTCTAAACTGTGCCGAGCTGCAACGGTCCATCATGCTCGTCGTGCGGGGCTAAACTGGCCTGACTCACCTTCGGCGAGCCCAGACACGACCTATTTGTGCTTCGTACCTGCTTTGTGCCGTGTCAGCCCATGTCTCACATATTTATACTATTGCTATGAGAGAAAATGATCACAGATTGATTTCTTTCTTTATTTGTCTAGAACTTCCTTTTTCTCCGGTTGAAACAAAATCCTATTGTGTTTATTCTTCTCGATTTTTTTGATTCTGTTGCTCCTTCCAGTCACATGCATGCAGCCATACATTTACTCCTTGGCTTGCTCACCCAAACATACAACGCATGCATGCATTCCCTTCCTTTCTCAAGTCCATCCAAAGTTTTCTTCCTTTACTCCTTGATTTGCTCACCCACACATACAACGCAGGCACGCACGGACTGTTTCGGATCGTGCCGGCCCAAGCACGGTCCCGACTGCCGTGTCGAGCCAGCCTGACCCGTTTAAAACAGTTCTATGCTGGACTGTTGGTTGGGCCGGACCGGATTTGCCTCACGCTGGCCTAAAATGGTCGGCCAGTGCCCACAATGGGAGCACATTGGACTTGTCCTAACTAAACCAAGGTAGTAAACACCCCTAGAGTAAAAAAATAATTTTATATTTGACATCAAAATAGTCCTCAAAATGCAATTTTTATCTCTGTTTCTATTGTAAGAAATTTATAAAATATAATACAATTATAATATTATAAAGAGAAAAACTATACCGTAGGCATCCAATCAAATGGGATAGCAAATAACCATTGGATTCAGCCCCAGGATGGGCATACTGCCACAGCCGACCTTATCCATTCAAAACCACTGTTCATACAAACCAACCAATTCTCTAGAATTTTTCTAAATAATATATTTATAATGAAAAATTACTGTTAAAAATAAAAATATCATATATACCCACCTGTCGCGCATTGAAATCACGAGAGAGAGTCTATCGCCATTTGAAATAATGACAGACTCTCTGTCGCGATTTTAAACGGCGAGAATATATTATCACCAATCCAAACGACGACAAAGACTCTGTCACCATTTGGTTCGGCGACAAACAACTACAAATGTTCATGTTTCACTAATAAAAATCATAACACTGTTGGAAATGTGTACTAAAATTTTTGTATTAAGCACATATGTGTAGCACAGAATTGAGTCTGAAACATTAAGGACGGTATGGACTACGCTTTCTGGGCAGAGGACATTAAGGATCGAATGGGTAACCATATGGCACTCACAGGGAGTGTTGATCGTCAGGACGGCGTGGATATGGCTACTGGTCACGATAGTGGTAAACATAATTACAACTATCATTGCCGTAGCAGCAGTAAGTGTGGCAGTCGCTGTCGAGGAAGACGACCTCCTCATTGTTCCTTTCCCTAAGCCTTTGACAACGTAGGTCATCATTCTGGGTCGGGAGCTCTAAGTTCTACTTGCAAAGCTGTTTGTTCTTCTTCTTGACCTCCGTGAGGTCCTCTTTTTTTTCATCGAGGTGATACAGCAATATATGGATATAGCATCGGGCATGTATGAGATATGGTAAGTCCACCCACTCAGTGAATTTGCAATCCACGGTCTGTAAGCAAGAGTATGCGTCATATAGCGAGACATGAGCCGAATGGTAAGTAAGAGTTGTAGTAGTTACCATGAACAGAGAGCATCAGTAGAAACGACGTCCTGGGTTGGGATCCATTATATTTGTAACTTACACAACGGCGTCGAGGTCGTACTTGCATTTTGGCCAGTTTAGGTAGAGGAGTGGTTGGCCTTCGTAGATTGGATGTTGGAGGCTATATGAGTCCCTTGTTCGAATGAAAAAATCTAGGGTGGGGAATCAGGGTCTAGCGGACAGTAGATTGTAGTATCCTCGAGATAAGGGTCGTAGCCTCGAAACCATGAAGGGTCAGGGTCTCGACGTGATGTTCGACCGAGTCTTGCCTGTCTACCCCTCCCACGGCTTGAGCTACCTCCTTTGTCTGTCATTGCAATGGAGTGGTGGTTGTGGTAGTGAAAAAGTGTTGGATGGGTGGTGGGTGGTTTTATATCTCACTTTGGTCTGATAATGGGGGCTGCAGTGTATTGTCGTTTCGATTGATAAAGCGATGGGTAGTGTGTTATTACTTCGCTCTGAGATAGGCAGTGTGTTATCCATCACTTGAGATAGACAGTGTTTTGTCACTTCGCGGTGCACAGAATGTTGTCAAATCGGGTTGAGAAAGCTACTAGTAGCGTGTTATCAAATCGCACTGAGAAAACTATTGTCCCCAACATCGTCTGGTTCAACCAATAACCTCTTTCTGTGTCGCATGGTCAGCATTGGATTTCTCAAATGCTTACATCAACAACACTAATGGTCAACCTTTCTCAGTCGTCAATCTTACATATGAGCTCCAGTACTTTGGCCCCTTCAATTCCAATAACTCTTAGTACGTGCAATTCCGTCTCTGACACCCTACTTCATGCAATTTACTGTCCAACGAGAATATATGATACAACCATCTGTTAACTATGCCCCATAAATGCTTACTGGCACGTGACAGGCCAGCCATGAAACTTAGAAAATGACTAAGTTCCACCCCTTATGCACCCATCTACAGAACCCCTTCTCCGCAATGTATTTTAAATTGTACTTGTTCATCCATACCTATCAAGTATTTCATGAATTTTTTAATGTACGCAAAACATAAACGCTAACACTTTTTAAATTCTCAATCTATCCATACTGCTACACCTATGTACCACAACAACGTACTCTACACTACTTCAAACAACTGCTGCAGCCATACAAAAATTAATTTTTTGTATGACATTATATATCACATAATTCTTGTAGTTTTTTGTGTTCATAATTATTGTTACTCTATACAGCTAATTACTTACAAACCTAAATAATCTGATCGCTAACTGTCAATGTAAATAAACTATTAGCAGTCTACACAGCTAATTACTTACAAAACTAATTAATCTAGTCTCTAGGTCTTCTCCGTAAATAACAATTACTACTCTATAGAACTAATTACTTACAACCCTGGTCCCTATATCATCTTTCTAAATAATTATTACTCCATAAACCTAATTACTTACCAATCTATTTAATCTAGTCACTAAATTGTATTTCTACATTTTAAATTAAATGAACAATCAAAATTATACCAACATACACGACGAACTCTCTTCCTCCTCCCCTCTTATCCTCCTCCTCCCCCTTTCCTCCTCTTCTTCTCCTCCTCCTCTTTCTCCTCCTCTCCTCTCTTCTTCTCTCCTGCGCATGCTCGGTCACTCATCGGTTGTTTATTGTTCAGTTGAAATGAGACCAAAAGCCTGGACGCAAGCAGTAAAAGCCTCTCTGTTGTCATTTGAAATGACAACAGAGAGTTAAACCATTGGCGATAGCTCTCTACCGCTATTCTAAATGGCGACAAAGTGATTGTCACCTTTTGAAATCGTGACAGAGAATATGTCGCGATTTCAAACGGCGACATACTAATTGTCGCCATTTCATTGCACGACAAGTGAGTAAATCTACTATTTTTATTTTTAGTATATTATTTTTGTAATTTTTCATTAAAATATATTATTTAAAAAAAATCCAATTCTCTCTCTCCCCCACTGCAGTGCGAGAGAGCCATGGCCACTGCAGTGCGAGAGAGCCATGGGCCATGGCATCACGCAGTGATGAGAGGCCGCAACTGTGTTCTAGTGGCCGTGGAGCCACGAGGGTAAGTCAGGTTTGAAATTTCATTTTTGTTTACATCTTGGGGTGAATGAAATTTGAAATTTCAGTGCAATATTGGAATTTCATATAAAATCTAGTCAAAATTCAAAAGGAAATTTGAAATCTGGAATTTTTGAACCAAAATTCGGACGAAATTACCAAAATTTTGGCAAAAATTGTTGAAATCTTGATAATATTAAACTAAGTAAAAAATAGTCAAAACGATATTAAAACATTTTGAAAATTTTTGTGGATCGTTGTGAAAAATCAATAATGTTCCTATAAAAATTTTAGATGACTATCAAGCATAAGGAGTTTTTAAAAATTTTGAGAGTGGTACTATCCTATAAAAGGCTGGCTGGTAAATTTGAACCAATGAAAAATAGAAGAAACTATGTTATGAAATTTTGATAATTTTTTGAATAGTCCTGACATATAAATAATATTTACATAAAAATTTTAGATGATGGTCAACCATCAATAATTGTAAAATTTTTTGATAGTGCTACTGTCCTAATAAAAGCCTTACTGACAAACTTCAACCAATGAAAAATTGTTAAGACCACGATAGAAAATTTTGAAACTTTTTTGCATGGTCTTGATGCATCATAAATATATAAATAAGATTTTCAAATGATGATAAATTATGAGTAATTTTGAAAAATTCAGACAGTGCTACTGTCTTGATAAAAGCCTGATGACCAATACATAGATTTGCTTAAGCAACCAAAAAAGTTTAGAATTTTTAAAACTTTTACATAAGCATTATAAGATAATAGTTAAGCTCTCATAAAAATTTTGGGTTATGATCATATTCCAATATATTTATAAAATTCTTATAAAGGTCTTGTACCATTTATGTTCCTTTGGTTTTTAATTTTGAAAGATAACAAAGAAAGTTTAATGTATATATAGATTTGATTAAGTAAAAAAAATTTTAGCATTTTTGAAAATTTTAGAGAAGGGTTCTCACGTAATTTTTAATCTTTTATAAAAAAATTGGATCATGATCACACTCAAGAAAATTATAAAATTTCGATAAGGTTACTACCTTAGTTATATTCATTCTGGTTTTGATTTTTTAAGAATAATAAGTGAAGTTCAATTCTTTTGAAAATAAATGAAGTTTAATTCTTTTGAAAAATTTTTGTATGATCCTAGACTGTTACATATGGTGCTATAATTTTTTCAAAGTATGATCAAGCTTCTACAATTTTATAAAAATCTAACAATATTTCTAAAAAAATTATAAAACATCTAAAAAATTCGGTTTTACAACCAAATTTCATAGAAGATGACATTCTTAAGGATTATTAGGCCAAATCTGATCCAAAAAGTCAAAATTTGGTCAAAAAAACCCAAGGTTTCAATAAGATTTGCTAAATTTTTTTGAAATTATAGTAGCAACTTAAATTTTTTTTATCTGGTCAAGATTTTAAATCTTGTCACAATCAAAATCCGAGATCACGCTAAGATGTTACGTACTTTCACTAAAATACTACCTTTCCTAAAGTTTGAAAACTTTCCGTACTCTCACGCGTTTGAGCCGAGCCGGCCGCGACTTATTTCGGCCGTGCAGCTTTCGGCTCAATTTTTTCGTTTAAGTCCTTCGAAAAATCCGTAATTACGTATCGGATCTTTTCGCGTTTTTTTCGAAGAGAGCCTTAAAAAAACGTGAATCTTTCGTGAGGGGATCCTAAATAGATACAAAAAAAATGTAGTGGCATTTGGTTCCTTCCGGATATTTTTTGTGTGAAGGATCTTTTCGATTTAGCACGATCGCGGATCCGATTCAGAAAATCGCGGATCTTTCGTTAGATGACCCTAAATAGATACCGGGAAAAAAATGTAGTGACGTTTCGATCATTCCAGCTATTTTTTTACAAAAAGGACCTTTTCGATTTAACACGATCGTAGATCCTTCATTAGAGAACCCTAGATAGATGCGAAAAAAATATGATTTCGTTTGTGCCTTTTTAGTCGTTTCACTTATTTTTCCGACGATTTAAAAAATAATACCGCCAAAAAAAAATTTCAACGAAAAAATAACACGCGCATGTTACGCAACGAAAAATTTCATAGTTTTTAACTATAGGGGGGCAACGAGCTCCGTCATCGAGCTAACCACACAGAAGCAAGGACTCGAGCTAGCACTAAGAAACGGGTGGCATAGCATTTGGATCAAGGGTGACACCAAGACGGTGGTCAACGTCATGCGGAACCACACACGAGTCAGATCGGAGGACTCGAGGCACCCTGCTCCCACTACACGATGAGATGAGCGTGTCCACGATTACCAAAATCGTCTAAACCGATTAAGAACCGCGATTTTTTACCGTACCGTTTATGAACGAAAAGAAAATTCACTCGATAAATCGGTCAAGTTCAAATTTAAATTCAAAAATTTTTAAAAATTTATTCAAAAATTTTCTAAAATTAGTATTAATTGTTTTATGACCTCTAGTGTGAATATTTTTTTCTGAAAAAAGCGAAGTTTGGAGACATTTTTGAGCCATTCAAAATGTAGAAATTAGATAAATCGAAAAAATAAATTAGAAGTATTTTTAGTAACAATATTTGTTCAAATATGTCAAGTAGCAATATTTACTTTAACATATTTTAGTAACAATATTTATTCAATTATATTTAGTAGCAATATTTGTTGAAGTATGTCAAATAGCAATATTTGTTGAAATATGTCAAGTAATAATATTTGTTCAATTATGTCTAACAGCAATATTTGTTTAAGTATATTTATTAGCAATATTTTTGAATTATATTTAGTAGCAATATTTGTTGAAGTATATTTAGTACCAATATTCATTCAATTATATTTAGTAGCAATAGTTGTTTAAGTATATTTAGTAGCAATGGACGACATCCTAAAACAGCACTATTTGTTCAAGTAACGATGTTTGTATGCATAGAAATTATTTTAATATGGTATATTTTAATATGTTAATGTTATCAAATATTGAAAAGCTTACTTCTCGTTATATGCATGCATGAACTACCAAAACTTTAGTATGAATGTTGTACTCTGTACCACTAGTTATATTTTGTACTTATTTTGTTGTACAATATGCAATTTCACACAAGCAATTTCTTGCAAATTATTTACATAAGCAATTTCTATAAGATATTACAATGTAAATAGTGTTGACATGTGAATGGTAGTAAAGTTGTGAATGATATTGTTATGTGATTATGTAAATGCTTCTTTTTGCATTTGATGGATTGATATGTGAGTACACCTGATGGATTGATATGTGAGTACACCTGAAATGAAAGATTATTTGTTGATATATTATTGCTAAATATTTAATTTACAATTTTCAATGGTATAAAATATAGCAAAAGTCATGTCAAAATTTTTTCGTATTTAGAAGAGATCTTACCGGAATTTTTTCGTGTTGTTACATACTTTTTTTTATATATTTATTATATTTTCCTATTTTTTGGTCTTCACTGGATTTTGACAAATTTTACAATATTGTTTTGCAATTTTTCCTGATTATTTTTATATTTTTTCGATCAGCTTCGGTTTTTGGTGGTTTTCACTCAAGAATTGCGGTTTTCGTTTATCGGTTTGACTAGATTTCAAAATAGTTTGAATTTTTATAGTGTTCATTTTTTGGGTTTTCGAGCGTTTTTTTTGTAGTTTTTGGTACCGTCAGACTGGTCCGAAATGGGTTTTTCAAACCTGAGCGTGTCACATGTGCGTCGAGAAGGAAATAAGGTGGCACACGGTTTTGCCATGCTCAGGAAAAACACGGCACGACCGCGAGTGTGGTGTGATGTACGTGCCACCAACGAGGTGCTGAGGTGCCCGCAGCGATACATCATCTCGGCGGGTGCGTGACCGTAGGAGAGTACATCAGGATTTTGGCCATTTTTAATAAAACTTGTTGGATCGTTTGGTAGAAACTTGTTGGAACCGGATAAAGCTTTGTTTAAATTTTTTGAAACTCTTTAGCTAAAATTTGTTGGAACTGTTGAGTTCCAAAACCTAAAACTCATTAAAACTGGGATCCGAAACTTCTTTTGGGATCTTTTAGAAACATCTAGAAAGACGTGAAAACTCACTAGTTTTTTACCATGATCTCGTGAAACTTTTTGCTATATGGTTACAACGTAGTATCGCTACCTAGTCATTTTCTGTTGTAAAAGTTCTTTTCAAAACAAATCTATAAATATTATTTTAGCTATTTAGTTTGTTCAGTAAAAATGTTAAAGAAAATATGGATAGCTAAGGCTTAAAAAGTTTGAATGCATATCCAAAAAGACATTTTATTGTGATCAGATGGAGTAATAAGTAAGAGGTTCTAATAAAAAAAAGGGAAAATTTGATATATGCCAATGCGTAGTGCGGGTTTGGAGATATGCAACTCCTTAGTTAATTCAGCCAATATGCCATTGTGAAGTAAAGTTATTTTAACGAATGCCATTACGGAGAATTGCAGCCTATTTTCCACGATACACCTCACATATAAGCCCTCGTATTTCTGTATAGACCAAAATACCCTCACCCCGTTGCTGCGTCAAATCGTTCGATCAAACCAACTGCCTGCAGCAGAGGCATTGAAAGCAGGGCCGGTCCTGAGTTTTTGGAAGTCCAGGACGAAATTATAGACGGAGGCCTCCCTAACATAAGTATTAAAATATTTTTATACTGTCATGTATCAATTAAAAAGATAATATTTAGTGTATTATAGAAATTGTTACCGATAAATAAATAGAAGTACAAAAGTGAGATTATTTACCTCAAACATTTGTAGAGATCATCTTAGAAAATATCTTCTAACATTGCTAGATGCAAAATCATCAATTATGGCCTCAACATTAATGTCTTCCAATAACTTCTTCTCAATATATAAAGTTGCCAGACCATTTAACTTTTCTTGAGACATTATAGATCTCAAATAGTTCTTTAATAATTTCAACTTTGAAAAGCTTCTTTCAAGCGATGCCACGATTCTACGCAGACAAGAAATAAAATATCCAATAAGCAACAAAAATATTACCATAACAATCCACTTTTCTAACAAACTTAAAAATCTCCATAGTAGATATTGATCTATCTGGTAAAGTCATTTATAGTATTCTTAACTCAGAAATCAGATTATTTAACTTAAAATCAGATGAATCATCAACAGAGAAAGTTTTTACCAACTTAGTACAATAATCATTAAGTTCAATATAATCCAATGACTTCAAATCTGTTTTTCAATGAACTGACCATATCAACCATAATAAAAAAGTAATTAACTTTAAAAATTTTCTCATCTTATAGAATTGCTTCACTACTGCAATCATTTTCATCAAACTATTAAAGATTACTTCGATTTCGACAAAAAAATAGATTGACATACATTTACTAAAATATTAATTCCCGAAGATCCCACCATTGGATTGACATGAAATTTGGACTGTAGAAACTAGATTCAATTTCAAAACTAACCCAATAAAAATCAACTCAATCGGATCTATGGATCTAAAGTTATGACCTTCACAAATTGATTATACTAATAGATGACGGGGCCTCGATAGTTTGGGGGGCCCGGGGCGGCCGCCCTGCTCGCCCTGCCCTAGGAACGGGCCTGATTGAAACGTACATATAGTCTGAGGATACCATTAAACTAAAATATTTAGAGACATTATCCTAAAATGTTATATGCAAATTAGAAAAATCTGATCTTTGGAAATTTTAAACACAGGTTTCAACTTGAAAAAATTAACCTTAAAAAATTCATATCGAAAAAATGTTCTAATTGAAAAAAATTCAACTTCAAAAATTTTAACTAAGAAAAATTTCAACTCTAGAAATTTAAAAACAGAAAATTTCAACTCAGAAAATTTGAATCACTCAAAAATTTCAAATCAAAAAATTTTCAACTTAGGAAATTTCAGTTTAGAAACTTTCAACTCAAGAAAATTCAATTCGAGAACTTTCAACTCGGAAATTTCAAGTTAGAAAAAATTCAAGCGGTGAAATTTCAAAAACATTCGGTTTGAAAAGTTTCAATCCAAAACTTTTTGATTAAAAAAAATTGGTTCAAAACTTTTGATTTGAAAAAGTTTCGGTTAAAAAAGTCTTGACTCAAAAAAGTTTCAACTAAAGAAACTTTTGGTTTGAAAGATTTTAATTGAAAAGCCTTCAAAAATAGTTAAAAAAATACTTCATATTTAAAAACTTAGAGAAAGTTTGAAGGCAAAAACTTTTTTGAATTTGAGGGGAAAGAAAGGGCCAGAAAAGTAAGATGTAGAAGATTCCGCCAAGTGTTATGATAAGAAAGACTTTAAAGTGAAAGAAAAGCAGAAGAATTAACGAGATATTGCCATATATATCAATAAGATAACGTCCTCGTCAAAGATTTAAATTAACAATTCCGAGCATTAAATTTGAGCTCATCCCCTTGCTCGAGCCCTAGTCTTGCGCCGCCAGCCAGTAGTTTTGGCCTTGGCGCCGCCCAGGCCCCTGTCGCTGCCTACGACTCGACTCTCGCCGTCACCGGCCATCTGGAGCACCACCTCAACACAATTAACTGCTTACCTCATGGCGATGCAAAAGGCGACAAGTGCAAGAACAACATTCTAGTAAGCATCGAACATTTGTGATTTCAATTGATTTGCCATTTTTGAGCTTAACTCTTTATGAATTTTTCATGGAGAAAGATTTGAGCAATTTCTGTGAGAAATAGGCGTAATTTGGATGAAGAATCAAGTTATTGTCGTGCAGTCTCTTGCAGCAGAAATAGGTTGGTTGATTGATGTTGCATGCCAACTGCAAGAACAGAATGTACAACTGATTTTAGTTTTGTCAGAAGCGAAGGAGCGGAAGTACCAGTTACTTGAAGTTGCGAGTAAAATGAAGAAGCAGAGAATACGAATGTTGGCGCTCAGGGGCGAAATCAAGGAACAAAAAGATCCTGATGAAAAGCTAGTAGCAATAGGTGCTTGCATTGCAATATGCTTGCTTGTTTTGCTTGTAGCTATTCTTTGCAATTAAATTGTAGTTAGAAATGTAGCTTTGAAATGTATACTTTTGGCAAGTTGTATCCCAGAGTTGTATGGTTTTTTGCCAATTGAATGTAGCCTAGAATGCGCATTGTTGTGAAATATTTCAGTACATGTTTAATATACAACCTGTTGTCTTGACAGTACAGAAATATTTGAAAACGCCATCGACACCTATGCATGCATCTTGTTGGCACAAATCAAACGAGATCTTGTAGGAAGTGACATATATAGCACTGAGCCAAATAAGCACTCACCGGATTCAACAATTAACATTATTACATAACCAAGTTAAACACTTAGCATTACAACTGCGTCCTAGTTGCTGCGGCCGCCACAGCATACAATGGTGCAAGCGTCCTCCTTGCCGCCCTGTCGCCGTGGAGGTCACAACCCTCATCGTCGTGGAGATCACCGCCCAGGGTCGCCTCTAGGAAGCATCCATGGTGGCCGCATAGTGTTAAGTGGGGATCTGGTGGGAGCAACTCCTGCTGTGGAGGTCGCTACCTTTGTTGCCATGGAGATCAACCGACTTCAGGCCATGGCGGCTCAGGTCAAGGGCTTGAAGAAGGAGATGAGCTCGAAAGGAACGGATCAGATGCGAGCAGCTAGTTCAGTTGAGACAATTTGATGCATCGAGGAGGCGAGGGCATTTGGTCGACACGCAAATACAGGGGCTTATTGTCGCGAATGGCCATGACGAAGACGATGAACAGGTCGGAGTCGGCAGGAGGAGTACCGATTTGTCGATTTCTATAAGTGACAACAGACGGCTGGGATGGCAAGGGCGGGCGCCAGGAAATGCTGGAGCGTTGGATTAGAGTTTGTATCAGTGACAAAGTGTGAGTAAAAACTGTAGCCGGTAATTACCGTTGAGAGAGTAATTGCGTGCGTGGTTTTGGCGGGGTAATTTCTGGATGCTTCGGTGAACTGGAGGGTATAAATACAGAAAGCTTGTAAGCCAAGAAAGGTTGTTATGATTCATCTTGAGAAATACGAAAACACACTGGAGAGTTCCTCCTCCAGTTCTTCCTCTTTTCCTGCTATCAATCCGGTCTTTCTTGGTTGATTGTTCGATTGTAGCAGAGCACTCACGTCTTGGAGCAATCTGAGGCAAGGGGATGCAACATATGGTACCTTGCATATGGACGGTACTGCGGCTCGATGGCTCCAAGTGTATAAGGTGACGCACGAGTTGGGCAATTGGAATCAGTTCATGTATGATGTGGAACAGAAGTTTGGCGCTGATGATCGACGACGCCTATTGCAAGATTTGTTGGAAATCAAACAATCGGGCTCAGTTGAGGACTATAAGACTCATTTTGAGGAACTTTATGTATGATATTTCCATGCATAACCCCCATTATGACGAGGCATTATTTGTGTCTCATTTTGTTAATGGGTTGAAACCTGAACTCCGGAGTAAGGTGCAGGCGCAGGTGCCCAGTTCGGTGGATCAAGCCATCATGTTAGCCCGGGTTCAGTATAATATTCAGCAGAGGGGCAAGTTTTGGAAGACCAGAGCCACACCTACCACTCATACTGTGGACTCTCCACCTACTGTGAAATTTGGGAATGGAGACTTGTGGAGAGCACGTCAGCTCAAGGAATATCGGCGCATGAATGGTTTGTGTTATCAATGTGGCGAAAAATATGACCTGGCTCATGCCTTAAATTGTAGGAAGAAAGGTCCGGTTCAAGTTCATGCGCTGACAGTGGCGGATTCAGTTGAAATTTTGTCGGATGAGCTGTTGGACACCTTGGAAACTGTGGATGTCAGCAGCGAGGACCGGCCTCAAGTATCCATTCATGCCTTAGCCGGCACTGAGGATGTTGAAACGCTCAAGCTGTTAGCATTGGTCAGGAATCAGACAATGCTGGTCTTAATTGATTCTGGCAGTTCTCATAACTTCATCACTCCCAATTTCATGCATCGTATTAGACATGTTCCACAGCCATTACCTCCAGTCACAGTCAGGGTGGCTAATGGTGAATTCTTGTCTTTCACAGCTGGATACCCAAATTGGAATGGTGGACTCAAGGGCATACTTTTCAAACAGATTTGAAGGTCCTTGACTTGAGTGGATTTGATGTAATTTTGGGCATGGACTGGCTTAATGCACATAGCCCCATGTTGTGTGATTGGAAGGCTAAAACATTGTAGTTTGACCACAACGGCAGACAAATCTCTTTGAAAGGCCTTGACTTCTGTCGAAACCAAAGACAATATGTCACTTCCGAACAGTTTGACAAATGGAAGAAGGGGGGTAATATTTTAGCTCTGGCCTTGGTTGAACACACTGTTGATGTTCCGACAGCTTCTGTTCCAGCAGAGATTATGGCAGTATTGCAACAATATGAGTCTGTTTTTCAGGAACCTAAAGGCCTTCCCCCTTCCCGCCCCTACGATCATACTATTCCTTTACTTCCGGGTGCAATACCAGTAAATTCTCGGCCATACAGGTATTCTCCTTTGCATAAGGACGAAATTGAGAAGCAAGTCTCGGACATGCTGGCTGCGGGCATCATTCGCCCGAGTGTGAGTCCCTTTGCTTCTCCCGTCCTTCTCGCTAAAAAAAAGGATGGATCATGGCGCTTTTGTGTGGATTATCGCCGGCTCAATGACTTGACAGTCAAGAACAAATTTCCCATGCCCGTTATTGATGAACCATTGGATGAGTTGGGGGGTACTCAATATTTTTTGAAGTTGGATCTTCGTGCTGGTTATCACCAAATCCGTACGGCTGAAGCTAGGGCTGGAAAAAAAGCTCGTTGAGCTGGCTCGGTGGCTCGTTTCAAAATTGCTCCGATTACATTCATTTTTCTTTTAAAGTAAAAATTAGTTGATTTGGAACAAGGGTCAACTTTGGCTCGGCTCGTTAGGCTCGGCTCGAAGTTGGGTCTCAAACAATACAGGAGACTATAATAAATAAGAATAAATTTGTGTCGAAGAAAGCTCGGAAAAAAGCTCAACTAGCGTGTTTTCCACCCCTAGCTGAGGCCGATGAGTTTAAAACAGCGTTTAAAACGCATTAGGGCCATTATCAATTTCGAGTGATGCCTTTCGGCCTCACTAACGCACCCGCCACATTCCAGTGTGTGATGAATTCTATACTTGCTCCATATTTGAGGAGGTTTGTTCTTGTGTTCATTGATGATATTTTAGTATATAGTCCAGATTTGTCCACACATGCAAATCACTTGTCAGCTGTCCTCAGTGCACTACATGAGCATCACTTGTTCGTTAAGAGATCTAAATGTACTTTTGCTCAAAGCCAACTTGAGTACTTGGGTCATATAATTTCTCGTGAAGGAGTAGCCACGGATCCGCTCAAAACACAAGCAATGAGAGATTGGCCACGACCTCTTAATGTCTCAGAGTTGCGCGGATTTTTGGGGCTGACTGGCTATTATCGAAAATTTGTCAAGGATTATGGTCTCATCGCCAAACCTCTTACCAACTTGTTGAAGAAGAAAGCCTTCCATTGGGATTCGGTGGCCGAACATGCATTCACTTGCTTGAAGCAGGCGATGTCTTCCACGCCCATTCTCAGGTTACCAGATTTTACTCAACCTTTTGAGCTGGAAACCGATGCTTGTGACGCAGGTGTTGGTGCCGTCTTACTTCAACATAATCATCCTGTTGCTTTCTTTAGCAAGGCTCTTAGTAAAGCTCATCAGGGTCTTTCCATTTACGAAAAGGAATTCTTAGCTGTGATGTTAGCAGTTGAGCGTTGGCGGCCCTATTTACAGCGTCAAGAATTTGTTATCCGGACTGACCACCACAGTTTGTGCTATTTGGAAGATCAGAGTTTGCAGTCGGATTTGCAACGGAAGGCCATGATGAAGCTGATGGGCTTGCAATTCCGTATTTGTTACAAGAAGGGCAAAGACAACATGGTGGCCGATGCTTTGTCCAGAGTCGGGCCTTTGATGTCACTTCAGGTCAGATCGGATATTCAACCTGCTTGGATACAGGAGGTGCTTAATTCTTACCTTAATGATGCTAAGGCACAAAAGTTGGTCGCTCGTCTTGCACTTCACAGTCCAGGCGAGCAGGGCTTTAGTTTGCACCAGGGGATTGTTCGGCAGCATGGACAAATTTGGATTGGCTCCAATTCTGCTCTTCGCACAAAGCTGATTACAGTTTTTCATTCCAGTGCGGTTGGCGGCCATTCAGGGGTGCATGCGACATACCACCGCATTAAGAAGGTTTTCTGTTGGCCCGGTTTGAAAGCTGATGTTGGTGAGTTTGTTCACCAGTGTTCTGTCTGTCAACAGGCTAAAGGGGACACCACTAAATCAGCTGGTCTGTTACAACCATTGCCAGTACCTGTTGCAGCTTGGCAAGAGTTAACTATGGATTTTATCGAAGGGTTGCCGTTGTCGGATGGGTGCAATGCAATTTTGGTGGTCGTTGATCATTTTTCGAAGTATGCTCACTTTATTGGCTTGAAGCATCCGTTCACAGCATCTAAAGTGGCCCATATGTTTTTGGAGCACATTGTCCGGCTCCATGGGATGCCCACTTCCATCACTTTTGATCGTGATCGGATTTTCACTAGTACATTTTGGCGCGAGTTATTTGCCGCACTTGATACCAAGCTGCAGTTTAGCACCTCATACCACCCACAAACTGATGGTCAGAGCGAGCGTGTCAATCAGTGTGTGGAGATGTATTTACGCTGTTTCATTCACACTGTTCCCGGCAAATGGAGACGCTGGTTAGCTCTCGCAGAGTTTTGGTATAACATTAGCTTTCACACTTCCCTTGGTTGCTCACCCTTTAAGCTCTTGTATGGAAGTGAACCGAATTATGGCACTCTACCTCCAGTGGTGGATGGGGCGTCTAGTGAAGTTCAAGCAGTCCTGTCTGAACGCCATCAGTTGACTGAGGTCATTAAGCAACACTTGGCCCGCGCCCAAAACCGCATGAAATGCCAAGCAGATAAGCACCGCCAAGAGCGTCAATTTCAATTTGGTGAGCAGGTCTTGTTAAAATTGCAACCGTATGCCCAAACTTCTTTGGTTAATAGACCATTTCCTAAATTGGCGTATAAGTTTTATGGCCCCTTTACTGTGGTGAGCAAGATTGGTCAAGTCGCTTATAAGTCAGATTCCGCCACCGTCCATCATCTTCATCCGGTGTTTCATGTCTCTCAACTTAAGCCTTTTACTCCTAATCATCGTCTGGTCTTTTCGGAGTTGCCCAAGCTGGTTGATCTGACTGGTTCTGATACTGAGCAGGAGCTGATTTTGGATCGGAGGTTGGTGAAAAAGGGGAATACGGCCCGGGTTCAGGTGCTGATCAAGTGGACTGGAATACCGTGTGATTCGGCTACCTGGGAAGACTTTGATGTGATTCAGAAGAGGTTTCCCGCCTCAGTTGCTTGGCGACAAGCAACATCTGCAGGAGGGGGTGATGTCACGAATGGCCATGACGAAGACGATGAACAGGTCGGAGTCGGCAGGAGGAGTACCGCTTCGTCGATTTCTATAAGTGACAACAGACGGCTGGGATGGCAAGGGCGGGCGCCAGGAAATGCTAGAGCGTCGGATTAGAGTTTGTATCAGTGACAAAGTGTGAGTAAAAACTGTAGCCGGTAATTACCGTTGAGAGAGTAATTGCGTGCGTGGTTTTGGCGGGGTAATTTCTGGATGCTTGTAAGCCAAGAAAGGTTGTTATGATTCAACTTGAGAAATACGAAAACACACTGGAGAGTTCCTCCTCCAGTCCTTCCTCTTTTCCTGCTATCAATCCGGTCTTTCTTGGTTGATTGTTCGATTGTAGCAGAGCACTCATGTCTTGGAGCAATCTGAGGCAAGGTAGTAAAGTTTATCAAATTTTTCCTAAAAAAAAAAGTTTTGTGATGTTCTAGCACAAAACATTCGTCCATGGATGGTATATTCGAGCCTGGAGCGAAGTGATGGAACCTTTCTGAAATTAACATGTGGGAAGTTGTTAGAACAGTTGCATTTAGGAACTGAGGGAGGAGTACTCGAGCCAAAGACTGCACATTGACGCATACATCAAATCAGCAACAAGAGAGAATGAATCTTTCGATCATTGACACAAGCAGTTTCTGTAGCAAAATGAGACCGTGGCACAAAAACACAACGCGGTGTTCCGAAATAGAATTGAGCAAGACAACTTAAAAACCCTACATATTGAGTTTTGTGTGTCCCCCCAATTCACAATTTCTATGGTCATCTAAACAGCAAAAGTGGAACATGTACTGTTGTTGTGAAGTGTATGTAAACACAGAGAGCTTAAAATCTTCCCCTCCTACAATCGCTGACTTAATTTGTCTTGGTCTTTGTGGTCCTTCTCTTGGAATGCCTTTTTGGAATAGAGCTCTTCATTCCCAAGAAGAAAAGTAGTGCACCAAAAAGTGCCAAGTTCTGAATAGAGAATAAGTGAGCGAATTGTAACACTTAACAACAGCTACTGATAAAACAATTTGAAATTAAAGCTTTACTAACCTGTGAGAACTTGACAAAAAGCTGAACAAATTGAGGTGTCTCCATTTCATAGTTGTAGAAGTCGTACACAATAGGGGTCATAAATGCCAAGTAAAGAAGCTGCACAAATCAGCTATATCAATATTTCATGTTTCCACAAAGAAAACGAAGAATAGTGAGAAAGGGAAAGAGAACGACTATGAAACTAAAATAGTCGAAGCAGAATCATTTTACCGTCAGATTCTTAAAAACAAATATATCTTTGGTTTCTTTATTATAGAATATAAACATATATAAATCTAAGTTACATATATTTAGCATGGATTAATGTCCTGAAGCATCATTAAACATTGTTTTCTAGAGTTATAAAATACAGGTTTTTGACTACTGCAAATCACTTGTCACACTCCAAAATTTATCGCATATGCGTCTGTGAAGTGGGTAAACTATACTGACAATCTGACACCATCATTGGAGTCTTTCAGGAAGACTGTTCAAGTTATTTATTTCCAGATGCTAGGGCCTTGCTAGGACAGGATCTTGTGAAAGCAAATCAATAAAGATCAGATCCTAAGCTGAAGCAGTAGAATCACCAAATAAATTAATATGGTAACTGGTAAATAGTGTTTTTTTAAATTACTAACACCACATTGCAAACAGTAAATAGATTTTTTTTAAAGTTTGAGAAGACATGGTGCAACAAGACTATTTAAATGGTAGTCGCAATAGTATGCATCTAGAAGCCCCTTAATATAAAATTCTAGATATGGTGCCTGCATAAGAACAGTGCCCACCAGTAGGAGTGCTCCAAATGAGCTGCTGATGATAAACAGAAGACCACCAAAGGCTTTAAGAAACATGGTAGCGGCAATCACAGTTTTTATCTGTAAATGAACAAAATAATAGCTTTCAAAACTAGGTACTAAGTAGAATGGATTCTAAAAAAAACAATGAGGTGGAATGGGCAACCAGATCAAAACAATATTCCTACATCAATATGTGGCACTGCCATTCCTAAATTCTTAGACACTTGCTTGACAAAGAGATTGAATTTTGGCTTCAAAGTCTTTGCTACTGGTCCACCATCAGCTCCAAATTCACTAAACCTGCATGCATTCTTGGAAAATTAATTCCATGGTTTTCAACTGTAGAAACAGTGCGTTAAAAAACAAAAAGAATTATTGTAACCACCAAAAGAGAGAATTTTCAAAAGTATCAATCACAAATTCATCGACTGGAGAGCATCAGGGGATATGTATGGCAAATTCCCGAGCAAAATTTCAGCTCTCAAGAGCCAGGCAGAAGAACCAACAATTGCGATGGCTGAAATTCAAATTGAATGTGCATCTTGACGATTGAAACAATTCTGTTGAAAACCGATTCAGTGGAAGTTAAGGAGAAAGATATGACTGTCCTGACTGCCAAGAAGACAAGGAGGGCATACATGTGGGGAAATGAGAAACCCTACTAGCAATAAAGGACGTGATCTTGAACTTCAGAAAACATGTATCAGTTGGTACACTTGATAGCAATTCAAGTTGCTTTGTGAAAAAAAAGCTTATAACTCCAGTAATTTAAATATCCAATTTATCATCAACATAACAAAAGTAGATAGATTTTTGCAAGCATACATGGTTATTTTGTTAGTGGATCTTCATCCATTCAGTAGAGGAAAAATAATAATAATGCGCCATACCATACCAACTTTGGGGAAAAGGAGAAAAGTTTCAGCACAGGTTTTAGTCAACCCTTTATATCTGGAATGATTTTGATGCTTGATACCTTGAACAAGAAAAGCATAGCTACAGAATAGCCAACATAAAATTATTACTCACATCATCTGAAAACACGAGTGCAAGGTTCGCAACAATGCTCTTAAAATCAGTGTCCAGTACTCGTCTGGCCACCCACCTAGTAGTAATTATGCGGTCAAACCGGCCGATTATACGGTAATAGGGAGGGAGCCTGTTCCTTAAAGACGTCCTAGTAGACCCCTTTTTAAAACATTGAGCCATATAATTCATAAGTTCACACAACGTTCACAGTTTGTGCCACAATTTTCTCTAAATCGCTGCTTCTCTTGTGAATCAATTCTTTATTTAGATTTTAGATCACCTACCTCCTAGATATTAGATACTAGACATCAGACTCGACACTCACTTCCCAACTGACAACCACAAACATGCCAAATGTTCACCGCCATTCATGAGAACTTAATAATGTGCCTACACCCCTTAGGTGCTGTGGAAAACTGGAATCGGTTCAAGGTGAAATTCACCATTTATAACACACTCTTAGAACGATGACACATAGCCACACCTAAGTTGTGAAATGAGACCGAAGGAGCGTTAGGAGGGCTGCTCAGTTGGCCAACAGCACCTTGCTGACAGCCTGACAACCCGGGCGAAGCCAGTTACGCAGGAAATCAGCTCAAATGCAGCACGAACTCAATGGGATGCTGATGCATACACTAGAATATTCGAACCAGATGGGGTCAGGGCAACCACAAGCAACTATAGCGATCGTCTTATCTGAAATCCATACGTCCTCTCAGCCTCTACTTGTACGATTCACCGGTAGTCAACATCTACCTACACCCAGATCTAATCACATCGAGATTCAAGAACACACCGCCCGGATCTTACCGTACCACGGCCGAAAGCTCTCGATTCTACCAGCCCGACGCAAACCGACAGGACCTACTCGATGTCAGCAAGAAAGAAAACTGGCACGAGACGGCGGCGTCCCCAAGACGGCCACAAGAATCTGCTCAATTGGGTTGGCGCACACACGAGATCTAACCCTGAGGAGAAATGGTGTGCTTACTCTTGGTAGGCGGAGAGGAGGAAGATGGAGGCGAAGAGCACCCTCCCGACGAATGAGATGAACCCCATCCTTCTTCTTTGCCTTGTTCCCTCCGGCCTCTGCTCTCCCTCTCCGCCTCCCCCTTGTAACGATGGCGACGGCGACTAGCACCCGAAGAGGAGACGACGATGACCGGGCAGGCGGGCAGGTGGGGGTTAAGGGATGGGTCAGTTCGGATTGTGCGCAGCGTACCGTGGATTCTTCGACAATAGAGTGAGTGATAGCTGAATCTGAGAAATTTTTTCTATGTATAACATCCTAATTTATACATAAAATTATAACCTATTTATAATATCCTAATTTTTACATTTTGTTGATTTAATATGCATTTTACTGTTTTATAAATTTTCTAGAATTTCTTTGATTTAATTTGCATTTATTGAATCATGATCTTTTCCTAAATATATTTAGAAAATGTGAAAAGTTTAAATACTGTTGCTGAAAATATTTTATTTGAGTTCCAAATGCTCTAAAATATTTTCTAGAATTTTTCTGAAATTTTTGTTATAATTTTGCTATTTTATTTGGCTTATTTGAATTTTTGACATTTAATTTATGTTTTGGAATGGTTTGGGCTGAAACCCGTCAGTTCGGGCCATCTTCCTCACACCGCTGACCCAGCTGCCGCCCACCCCATCGAAAACCTAGGGTTCTCGCTGTTGGATCTCGATCCATCAGTAGCGCTTGCACCGTGTCGTCTTGCGTTGTGAGCCATTGATTCACTGCCGCACGGGCACTCGCGATGAAGCCACGTCGCCTCGTCATATCGTAACAACTCCATCACCGCCTTTTGCGCCGCAGATTCCGCACCGAATGCGCACATCAAGGTGCATATTTAATGCGCCACTCTGCATATCTTGAAGCCCGAGATGCGCCGCCCCTTTTGCCCTAGGTCATCACACCCAAGATATCACCGTTTGCTCGAGGTTGCTTGCCGTAGTTCTGCCACGCTCGCTTCCATTTTCGCCGCTGCCATTGCCTCTTCGCCGTGACCGAGGGTACCAGTGAATTCGCCACATCAAGACTGTTTGAAACCTCTAGCTAACGTCGTCGGTTTTGGGTTGCATTGTCGTCAGCTTGCTCGTCGTCTCTAACTCTGGTAAGCCAACGCCGAGGTAAGCTTGCCGTCCTGCCATTACCGCATTCACTAGCTTTTAACCGTTGGATCATCCGTAGAGAATCTAGATCACGCCATGCATCAATCGTCTTGGGTATAGCATAGGCCATTAGATCTGAGGTGGCCGTCAGATGGGTGCCAGGTGTCCGCCACCGGGGTAGCTACATAGTCACCGCCGCTTCACCGCTTTGTAGTAGTTGGATCTACTGCATCCGCCTCGGATCGAACCACGTAGCCCATGCCTGCGTTTGCCGCTTGTCCCAAACTTCACCCCCACCCTCGGCTATCCAATCTGGAACAGACGAGCGAGATTGCACTTACACCAAGCCAGTCACACTAGTGCCATGTGTCGCGTCACGAGATCCCAACGCACCATTGTTTTGTTTGTCGAGTGATCTAAACCATCGGTTTTTGAATGAACAGTTGATGTTGTGCCACGTTTCGCCCACTGGGCTAGCCAGGTCATGCGACGTCTTGGCTCCCATTTGTCTTCACTGCTGTCTGATTAGATCTGGACGATCACGTTGTAGCCACGTGTCACCACCACAATAGAGCTACATGCATAGCTTTGCCTTGCCATTTGTCCAAGCCAACGTCAGCGGTGCGTCAGCCAGTGCATGTGTACAGTGCGTGGTTCACCATAGACCTTGAGCCATACGCCGAGTCTATACACCAGCGATGCGTGTTACACTGTGGTTGCGCTACGCATCAGCTGCGGTGATACCACATGGCATGTGACATCAGCATGACGTCAGATTTCGATTTTCCATAGAAAAAGATATTCGACCAAAATCTATTTCGGTGCTGACGTCAGCATGACATCATAAATGCTATTTTTCAGTACAACAATAATTCATTTAATTTCAGATTTTTTAATTTTTCTAATTTTCCTTTTATTTTAAACTCTATTTAGCTTGTTCTCCCTCATACGAACTCCGATTGAGGTGATTCCAGTTTGTAAAAATCTGCAAAATTGAGATTTATTTAATAGTGAATTTTATTTAGTTTTTAGAGTTAAGTTTACTCTCTATTTTTGGTATTTATTACATTTTGTTCATTTCACTAGACGTTGAAGTGCCCGAGGGATTCGTGAGCTAGGAGCCAAGCTAAGAACAAGGTCGAGAGGAAGATCCAAAACTCTCTAAAGGCAAGTTGTGCTTTGATCAAGTTGAACCCATGGTTTTGAAACATTATATTGTTTTACATTAATGTATGCTAATTCAATTAATACTTGTTTCAATTACTTTGGTATTAGTTATTCATCTAAATTAAATAATATCTACATTGCCATATTGTATATCATATATAATTTGTCACCCTAGAATAGTTTAATATTAGTTGGTAACTTTCTATTGCCAATGTGGGTAGTTAGAATGCAAATAGTATGCTTAGCCATGCAAAGAGTCATTATTTTATGTAAAATGGTTAATCTTACTTAATGAACTATAGAACATGTTTATTAATTTATATGTTAGGTGTTGTCACACGATGTTGTTGATGTCGTTGATGGCATATGGTACATGGTAAACAACTAGAGTGGAAAAATGATTTAGACTGAGGTAAGTGGCAAGAACTATGGTGGGCCAATGTGGCATTTAGATAGTCATGTTGTTTTTATTGGTATTTGATGGTTAATGGTTATGGTGAATTTTTAGTTAATCTTGTATTGGTCAATTAAGGATTTAACCTTGCAAACATTTGAACTAAATCATTCATACAACCACAAGTCTGGTATGAGACAGACCTAGCTGATTAATTTGTTATGACTAGGCTTTGGTACTATCGTGGTGGTGTGGATTCGGGTATACGGGTAGACACACAGCAGAGAGGGGCTCGGATGTGGTAATTAGTCCCACTAGTGTTCAAACCTCAGCGGGTAGTATTGGGTTTAGATAGGACATTGGAAAGGCTTTGTTATAATCACTCGTCTTCGTGGTGTTATGATTATATCTTGTGGGAAAAATGTATAAACTACAGAGTGTAAAGCATATTCAATAGTCATGCTCGCGGTATTAAGCGTTGCTCAGTGATTATAGTCAAGGATTAGTTTTTATAAAAATGAATTGGGGAGGGAGGCTGTATGCCT